>OZ014552.1:5105165-5705165 GCA_963966155.1 Clivina fossor | reverse complement strand
GGTAGGAGTAGTTTTCGGCAGTACATGCCGATGAAACCTACCAAAAGAGGATATAAGGTATGGGTTCGTGCAGATTCCACAGGTTACATGTGTGAATTCCAAATTTATACTGGGAAAGTTGACAATGTGGTTGAAAAGAACTTGGGCACCCGAATTGTGAAAGACCTAACAAGATCGCTGGTCGGAAAAAATCATAAAGTCTATTTCGACAACTACTTTAATTCTGTGGATCTCCAAAGAAATTTATTATCAGATGGCATCTATCCATGCGGAACTATTCGAAAGGGAAGAAAGAAATTTCCAGAATTTAAGATTGACAAAAAAATGAAGCGAGGAGATGCAGATTGGAGAATATCAACTGATGGTTTGGCTGCTTTGAAGTGGATGGATCGTAAAAGTGTTCTTTTCTTATCAAATTATCAAAACCCTGCATCTATGGAAGTGGCATCCAGAAAGAAAAAAGACGGCTCAGCTGAAGAAATACCTTGCCCTGAAATGGTAAACCAATATACTAAACATATGGGTTATGTGGATCGATTTGACATGCTCAAGAGTTGTTATGAAGTCGATAGGAAATCACAAAAGTGGTGGCATCGAATATTTTTTTTATTTTCTCGACGCTTCCGTAGTAAATGCATTTATTTTATATCAGCATAGAATTGATGCAAGAAATGTCAGTTTGAAAGATTTTCGACTGTCTGTTGCCCGTGGCTTGATAGGAGCAATGGAGGCTAAAAAACGTGGTCAAACTTCTTTGACAAATCCCACAAATAAATTCAAGAAAATTATTCCCCAAGAAGTACGTTACGATAAATGTGTCCATATGCCAATTAGATGTAGCTCACTTAGGTGTGCCCATTGCAGCACCACTAATGACGTTCACCGTACAATATGGAAATGTACAACATGTAATGTAGGGTTGTGTCTGAACAAGGACCGAAATTGTTTTTTATTATTTCATTCTAAATAAGTGTCGCCCATAAGTGCCTACTGGTTAGCAGTACTAACCATGTCCTGTAGGACACCTGAACAATTTATTTTTTATTTTCTTGGCATTTTCTGCTTATTTACATTAATAAACGTATATATAATGATTTTTGTTTGTTTAAATTAAAAATAAACCTTCCCGGCCGCAAAGGGTAAAAGAAATAAAAAAAAAAAAAACACCATTGTAAAGATTCTCAAACATCATCTCCGTTTAACACAGATTACAATAGAATGCCTGCAAAAAAATCTGCAGAACATATATAAATGCCGTCATGTTCAAAGAACGAACAGTTGAAAAATATTACAAAAAATCTTAGTTTAGTGAATGAAATTTCTTAGTCTTCCAAAGCTTTGGAATTTTTTTTATAATGTTAATAATTTTTATATTGTCGAAACTCTAACAATCATTTATGATAAGAACTGCCTAGAATCAGCGGTCGGCAGACCGCGGCTCGCGAGCCGCATGCGGCTCTTTGCACAGGCGTTTGCGGCTCTTCAGACATCAATTTCAGTTTCACCTCCATTTAAGCAGCCTTATGAAATAGGGTCGCCGAACGAACTTAAATTCGAAAAACGTACTCTTTACCACTACCTTAGAGACATCCGCCTTATTCGGATTTTCCCCTTCCAGTTAGTACAGTATCATGCACCCTTGACATCCCCACCGTTCATTCGGTCGGTGGAGCACATAGATAACGTGTAGCAGTTAAACTTCGAACTTAGTAGATGCGTATCGTGTCTTGTCTGCATATATATAACGTTGCTTTAAAATTGTTTGGATCTTCTGGCCATAAAGGCAAAATCACGGTAAGTACGTTTTTAAAGGCATGTATTTAAAAAGAATGGAAATGAAATTTAAAAAATGCAAAATGATATTTAAATAATTACGTAACTATAAACTTTTAAAAATTAGTAATGACATTTAAAAATATTAAACTGATCTAAAAAAAATTATTACTGAAATTTAAAAAATAATTTTTGAACGTTATAAAATAAAAAATTACATTTATAAAATTAAAACTGCCATTTATAATCGTGAACGTAATTTAATGTTTTTTAACCATTATAAAATTTTAAATGTAAGTTAAATAATATGTTTTTACAATTAAGTTTTGAAAAATGTTTAACTAAGGTACAGAAAGTTTTTGTTACTTGATAGGACATTACTTTTTCTATAACTTTATAACTATGTTTCTAAAAAATTTATGTTACAGACTATCTTTTTATACTGTATTGATTTTATTTTGAACATTTTTATTTGAATTTTTTATTTTTGCGAGTTGTGTATGTATAATACATTTTCAACACATTAATTTTGATTTTTTAGATTTTGATTTACTTAAGTTTATACGACTCAACCTATTGACAAAATGACTTCGGCTACATCTAAAAAGAAGAGAAAACTAATTGACGAAAATCGTGTCTTTAATAAGGAATGGACTGATTCATTTGCATTTATTGAAAATCTGGATGGTCACCCGACTTGTCTCATCTGTCATGAAAAGCTCGCAAATAATAAGAAATCAAACTTAGAGAGACATTTCTCCATAAAACATAGTACTTTTGCGAACAAATATCCGGCAGGTGACGCACGGAAGAGAGCTGTTGCAGAACTTCAGCAACAAAATCGAAATTCGAGTTCCATGCTGGACAACTGGGCACATAGTGCAAATACCACCAATCTTGCGAGCTTTGCGGTTTCTCTGGAAATTGCTAAAAGAGGAAAACCGTTCACAGACGGTGATTACATTAAAGACTGCTTTGTGAAAGCATCGGCAGAGCTCTTTAACGACTTCAAAAATAAAGACGCAATCATGAAAAAAATTAAAGAAATGCCTGTATCTGCAAAAACAGTGCAAGACAGAATTACCAAAATGTCTTCAAATATAACAGGACAGCAAGTTGAAGATATCAAGCTGGCTTCCGCAATATCAATTGCAATTGATGAGTCATGTGATATTAGTGACACGGCCCAAGTATCACTCTTCGTGCGATATATGTCGAAACAAGGTCCCAAAGAAGAACTTGTTGGACTGCTACCGCTCAAGGGACAAACACGTGGAGAAGATATTGCGAATGCTGTAGAAACATATCTGGATCACATCGGAATTGACTTAAATAGAATAATTTCTATTGCTACTGACGGAGCTAAAAATATGACAGGTATTAACAAAGGAGCAGTTTCAATTTTAAGTAATAAAATTGATCATGAAATTCTAAAGTTCCACTGTGTAATACACCAACAAGCACTTTGCGCTCAAACATTGCCTGAAGAAATGGTTACAATTATGAACTCCGTTATCAAGATAATTAACAGCATCTTAGCCAAACCACTTTGTCACCGCCAATTTAAGGTACTTTTGGACGAAATGGATAGTGAGTATGTAGATTTACTTCTACACAATAAGGTTCGCTGGCTTTCCAGAGGAAAAGTACTGAAGCGGTTTGCTTCATGTTTAGAACAAATCAAATTGTTCCTACGCGAAAAAGGCATCGAACATCTAGAATTGGAGGAAGACACATGGTTACAAAAATTCCATTTCATTGTCGATATTACTTCACATCTTAATGCTTTGAATGTAATGTTACAAGGAAAAGGAAACGTCGCATATACATTATTGGAAGAGGTAGAGTGCTTTGAAAATAAACTACTAGTTTTCGCCGAAGATATAGAGAAAGGTGAATTACTTCACTTCAAGTATTTAAAACAGTACCGTGACGAAAGGAGTGCTTGTTTTGATGCGAATTATTTCAGCACAGTATTAAGAAAAATGAAGAACAGTTTTGGTGACCGTTTTCAATAATTCAGAGCAAATAAGGCTACACTAGCATTCATTGTACGTCCTCTGAAAATAAATGTCAACGAACTTAACTTGGCACCGTTCGGCACAGATGCTGCTTCACTTCAGATGCAGTTAATAGATATAAAAAGTAAGGAACTGTGGAGCAGCAAATTCGCAGATCTAACCAACCGGTTGGAAGAACTCGAAAGAGAAAAATCCAATTTAATTTCTCAGCACAAGTGGACAGCAATGAAACAACTGCCTACAATAGAAACAATAATATTTGATTCATGGAATAGTTTGCCTGAAACATATTACGCATTAAAAACACTAGCATTTGATATTCTCACAGTCTTTGGGTCTACATATTCATGCGAACAAACATTCTCTTCCATGAATCAAATAAAAAATAAGTTAAGAAGCAAATTAACAGACGATAATTTACAATCATGTATAATATTGAAAACAAGTAGCTATTTTCCAGACATAAAAAAGCTTTCAAAAGCGATGCAAGGGCACCGTTCTAACTAAATTTTAAATAAAACATTTTGAAGTTATCACGTTTAAATAAATTCTTTCTATATATATATATATATATATATATATATATATATATATATATATATATATATACCTATGGCTCTCTGATACCTTTGTAATCCTGTTTCCTTAACAACTTGGTTCTTCTAACTTAAAAGACTGCCGACCCCTGGCCTAGATGATTAAATTGTAAATGCATTCCTATCTTTACTGTATTACAAATTTCGAAAAAGTACTATAACAAAAATAAATTTCGACACATTTATAATGACAAAATTAATGTGCGACCGTATGTTTTCACTGTTCGAATAGGACAGATTTTGACAGATTATGATATGTGGATAATACCAGTAAATAAACACCAGAATCATTGGACAGTTTTGTGGTTTTATTGAAATTTAATTATATTTTATATTTTGATTCTTTTCATGGTTCGATTCCAAAACTAGAAATCAGAAAACTTATATAATTTATTAATTTGCAATATTATGCCAAATACAAAACTTTCATAAATATTAATGAATAGACTATTTAAATTTGCAATGACATACCTGTCAAAATTCGGTCTATAACTGTGGTGTATATTTATGTGCCTGGGTATACATCTTTCTAAAATAATTTATTCGTTCTCAAAATCAGACATAATAAATATAAGAATGTGGATTATGAAAACAATAATGGAAGATGGCAAACGTTACAAAACCAGACCTATAACCCCAGCATTGTTTATGAAAGACTATCTGGATTACCCGAATTAAACTTGATTACTGCGAGAGTTCCACAAGAAAGTTTTACTCTGCTTCAGTATTTAAAAGAATCACTAAAAAAAAACTAAGGTCTGAGGATTATTTAACACTGTTGACTCAGAAAAAAATTATTTTGAAGGAAAACCTGTTCCTAAAATCTATAATATTGTATTGGTTGAATCAGATCAAAAGAAACAAAGTAGAGTGAGATTAGAGAATAATTGAACTTGTACCTGGAAAAAATTCAAAAATACAATTGGACGGTGTTATACAATAACCGTTTAAGCTATAACTTCTGAAAAATTAATATTTTTGTTGAAAACCTTCAATATAAGATAAAGAACGATACGCAAAAATGCAAAAATTACTTTACTAACAACTAGGGTACCTATATAATATAAGGGTATGGCCATGTAGTGATCAAATCAATAAGGTTCATTTTCGCTTGTGTCCGCCATTAGTCCTCCAAATTTTTGTTGTTATTTGAAGTTATTTTAAGGTTTTTTAATGTTATAAACAGTTTTGTTATATTAAGATTTTATATTAACATAATTAATAGTGAATAGACCGGAATTAAATATTTAAAATATCGACAGACTTATTTTTTGTTAATTAGGGTAGTGTTAATAGAAATAATTTTCATTTATATTGAAGGTAAGTGTAAAAAAGTTTCATTTAATTTTATATATAAGTAGAAGAGCATGTATGAGAGGAATTATGAATGTGGATGAAGCGAAAGTTGCTTGTTTGGATAGGAGTGTTTGGAGGCGACTGATTTCGGGATAATGAAAAGAGTTTGTGCCACACCCTTTTGGGTATATGGCGTGATTGTGTATGTATGTATGTATGTATGTATGTATATATAAGTAATCATTTACAACAACAAAATAAGATTAGGTAATTGGAAAAATTTAAATTATATAAATTTTGATATCTTATTCTCTCTTAACTTACAATAACGATTTTGTCATCATATTATGTATTTGGTATAAATTGTATTATTATAATTATTGTAAAAAAATTCCATTATTAAAAATTTAAAATATTTATTTTTTATTTTTATAGAGAATGCCCGGTTGTTCAGCAGTGGGTTGCAGCAATAGAGGAGAACAGTAGAGGTCGAGAACTATCGATAGCACTATCGATAATTATCGATAGTTTCGATTATCGAATAATATCGATTATTTTTATAACAATCGACGATAGTATCCGATAGTCCAATTTATCTCATGAAGAAACTTTTTACGAATAACTCATTGCTGTCAGTTTCAATATCATCTTCAGGAGGTAAATCTACACCCACATTCTGATAATTTACTTCTATTCTTACGAGTACAATTTCCGCTTTGAAATCCGGCGCTGAAACCTAGTGACTTTGGGTTTGTCAGATGTCAAACGCCGGAACCGGATGCCGCCTTGCAAGTGACATTTACTTTCTACTTTGCTTTTGCTTGCGTATTAACCTATTAACCTGTATTTGCTAGTGCCAAGTAAGTGGTTTTTGTCCGTATTTTGCTTCATCGTGCTGCGTAAACTTCCTTGTTGCCTGCTGATTAAACGAATTTTTGACGATGGAGCAATTCATTACTCGCGCACGCGCAGTAACGCCAAAGAAAAAAGGTAAGTGTTAGGTTATAATTTTAATATAGCCTAGCTAGGTTCGCTCTGAATGTACGTTGTACATATTTTTCAGGATCAAGTTCACTTCAATCTGAAAAATCTAAATCATCATCTGATTCTGATGTTGGTGATTCGACCATCGATCATCTCGATCATCGGCAAACCGCGACAAAGGCAACATCGTTCGAACTGGTGGTGACTGTTCGGCCAACAAATCAAAGAATAAACGAAGGAAGTATTCTATTGTTTGGAAATATTTCAAAAAATCAGATGATCGAAAACTGGCAAAATGCAGGACTTGTGGGAAAGAATATAAAACCAATGGCAACACAAGTAATTTATCCGATCATTTAAAAAGATTTCATCCAAACTTGAACGAAATACAAGTAGTAGCAGTGCTAGTACTTCTGCACGTTCAAGTGTCAGATCCATCAGTCCTTTTTTTAAGCGAGGTATACATTATGATGAGTCATCCCAAAGGAAGAAACATTTGGACAGAGCAGTTTTGGATATGATAACTTCAGATTTTCAACCTTTCACGATTGTTAGGAATGTAGGATTTAATAAATTGGTTACCCTATTGGATCCCAGATATAAACTTCCAAGTATATACACATTAAGTGAAAAGTTACTTAAAGAAGCATATTTAGAAGAATACGCAAAATTATAAAGTGAACTAAGTACAATTGACTATGTTGGAATAACCACTGATTCATGGACATCTATTGCGACAGAATCATATTTAACAGTCACGTGTCACTATGTAGATGCACAGTTCCATTTAAAATCATAAGTTTTGTCAACAAAACCTTTACCAAATGGGCTCAATCATACCTCAGAAAATATTGCAGAGACTTTAAAGGCCATTTTTGAAGAATGGCATATAAGTGACAAAGTTACTAGCATAGTAACAGACAACGCAGCCAACATGATAAAAGCCGGTAACCTACTGAAAATAAAACATTTACCTTGCTATGCACATACCCTTAATCTGGCAGTGCAGGACAACCTCAAGTTGGTTGAAGAGATTTTAAAAAAAGCCAAAGATATAGTAAAGTTTTTTAGAAGCAGCCCGTTGGCAATGGACACATTTAAAAATGAGCAGAATGTCAAAGAACCCCTCAAGCTTATTCAGGAGGTCCCGACCCGTTGGAATAGCACATTCTACATGATTCAAAGGATCATAAAGACCAATAGTGCTGTTGGTTGTGCTTTATTGAAAATGCGGAGGGCTCCTCAACCTCTTACAGTTGATGACATGTCAATTTTGGCAGATATTGAGAAAGTCCTAAGTTGTTTTGAAGAGGCGACAAGCAAGATTTCAGGTATTGTTTTATATAGAAAGTGTTCATGCTTTTCCTGATTATTTTAAACTTTTATGTTTTATGTGTATGTATTTACATTATTTTAATATTGTTGTAGGAAATGGCTATGTAAATATTTCGTTGATAATCCCAATAACTTTCGGCATTCAAAATTTTTTAAATCAGGCTTTGGCTGAATTGTCGACTGCAGAAGGAAAAACTTTTTGTAAAAATCTTTTGGCATCTGTGGATAAAAGGTTAGCCCCTTACGAACTATCACGAGAACTGGCAATGGAAATTGCGTTAATCTACATCGAAATTGAAAAAGTATTATTGAATTAGTCTTAAATTTTTTAAAATTATTTATTGTTAAATATATAGATTTGTAAAAATAACTTATTGTTTTAGACTCCGATATCTGAAGCAGAATCAGTGATGTCGCCAGTGGTTTCAACATCAAATCAATCATCAGTAACACCTAGATCTTCTAAAAAAAGTAAGCCTACTTCAAAAATGTAAATTCGTTTATTATCACAGTACACATATTTAATTCTTTATTAGAAACATAGTTGATTCGCAATTTATTGTATCTTTTGAATTTATTTATTTTTTATTGCAGAAAAAGTTATAACCGGCAACGACGTTTCCTTGTTACTACGACAGCAAACGGAACTAAGTACCCAAGTAGCCGATTTAAATTATAAATTGGACAATATTAATATAACATTGGAGAGGAACAGTCAACGAACCAATCAACTATTAAAGCGAATTGCTGTTGCTCTAGGGAAGTGGTCGGATAGCTAGATATATATATCGAAATTAATCACCGCACCACTTAATAAAGAATTTAATATACATTTTACTGGTCTTATTTACCTTTTCCTATCAAACAATTTACACAAAATGTACGCAACTCAATCAATTTCATTAATAAAATGTTTTCTTTTTAATTTATATTATTAAATATATTAATAATAATATTATAACAGCGGCTTATAAGAAACTTCAGGAAAAAATGAACATCAAGTTATATGGTTTGACTTCATTTATTTCACTTCGTTTATTTTCAGCTTCATAATAAAGCCGTTTTCAGCTTTTAATGTTTACGAGGTCATGAAATCAATTCATTTTTTAGTTAACAAAATTTTAATTATGCAGACAAATTAAAAAACATATAAAACGACGAAACATTTACCATTTGAAGTAATTACAAAATCATGGCTGACCCCAGACGTACAAACATGGAAATAAAGGACGTAATATTGGCAACGCTGTAGTGGTTGCTCCGTGTACTTAAACAATTGGGGGTCAGGACTGACCCCAAAATACCAATTAAGTTTTTATTTTCATATACAGGGTGTAACAGAATAACTATTCCTAATTTTAACTGGAGTATCCTGGGCTCAGAATATGAAGATTTAATGCAAATCACTGAGATAAAATGTGGCTCCTTACTGAGCTACAGGGTGTTTTATATAAAAATTTAAAAACGATTTTTGCCCAGTACTTTAAAACTATTTGACGTATCCTTATCATACTTGGCAGGAAATGTAGGTACCGTACACCATACTAAATTATGTTAAATAAAAGTTTTTGGCTACTGCCAGTGGCGTACAACAGGGGCAAGTGAGAGGTTGATCTTTTCTAAATTCTACGCCACTGGCGGAATTGTCATTTTAGCACAATTTTTCGATTTTCCAATACTTGCTGTGTAAAAAACATACTCTTCCTTTGTAACGATAAAGTCACTGTTTTTCGAGATATTTAAAGTTAAACATAAGCTGCACCCTTGGGATTTTTTCAAAATTTGCTCAAAAAAATCTGAAAAAATTCAGTAAAATAGAGAAAAAAATTAGCTACATAATATCTAAGTAACTTTTTCTCTAACTCATTCTGGTTTGGCTGGAAAAATTATTAAAAATTAATATTTTTTGCATTTTATTTTTTTTATTTTCAATAATTTTTACAGCCAAATCAGAATGAGTTAGAGAAAAAAGTTACTTAGTTATTATGTAGCTAATTTTTTTCTCTATTTTACTGAATTTTTTCAGATTTTTTTGAGCAAATTTTGAAAAAATCCCAAGGGTGCAGCTTATGTTTAACTTTAAATATCTCAAAAAACAGTGACTTTATCGTTACAAAGGAAGAGTATGTTTTTTACACAGCAAATATTGGAGAATCGAAAAATTGTGCTAAAATGACAATTCCGCCAGTGGCGTAGAATTTAGGAAGGATCAACCTCTTACTTGCCCCTGTTGTACGCCACTGGCAGTAGCCAAAAACGTTTATTTAACATAATTTAGTATGGTGTACGGTACCTACATTTCCTGCCAAGTATGATAAGGATACGTCAAATAGTTTTAAAGTACTGGGCAAAAATCGTTTTTAAATTTTTATATAAAACAGCCTGTAGCTCAGTAAGGAGCCACATTTTATCTTAGTGATTTGCATTAAATCTTTATATTCTGAGCCCAGGATACTCCAGTTAAAATTAGGAATAGTTATTCTGTTACACCCTGTATACATGTCGCGACGATTTTTGACGGTTAAAGAACTAGAGGAGATATTGATATTCCAGTGTTAGAGGGAGACTTTGTAGAAAATGGCGACGACATTTCAGACGCGGAAAGTGAACATAGCGATCACAACACGAATGCAGAGGAAGAAGTTACGGATAACGAAGAAATAGCTGACAGTGAAGCAGAGGATGAAGGTGCCTTTTCCTCTTCGGGCTCGTGTAATTCACCAGATTCTTCGCGAGAACATGGTCATTTTTACACAGTACATCATCACCTTATCACTCAAAAGGGAATGGAAAAGCTGAATTAGCCGTCGAAATAGCAAAAACTATTATAAAGAAGACAACGAAGGAAAATAGCGATTTATGGGACGCACTGTTAGATTGGAGGAATACACCCACCGAAGGAATGAATACAAGTCCAAATCAACGACTATTATGCAGAAGAACAAGGACACAACTTCATATAAAAAACGAACTATTACTACAAGAAATACCGGAATATATATCAGATAAACTTAAGATGAAAAGACAAAAGGCAAAAGCAATCTACGACAGAACAGCGAAACCATATCCTGAATTAAATATTGGCCAAGAAGTCTACGTAAAACCACCGATAGAAAAAGGATCGCAATTCTGGATGCCTGCAAAGGTCACAAGCCAAGAAAGTGATCGATCTTATGAAGTACAAACTGGAGAAGGTGTATACAGACGCAATAGGTCGTTTATAATTTCAAGACCCAATTACCCGGAAACTGCTGCATCAGAAGAAGTACCCAACCAAAGCAACGCGCCTGAAGAAGCCAACCAAAAGAACGTTGAAGAAGAAGACAACCAAAAGAATGTAGAAGAAGAGGCCAAAACAAGAAATGGACGATCCATAAGGAAGCCCCTCAGGTTCAAATAATGAAAAAAAAGGGAGTTGTTACGAGGTTGGTAGCAAGTAGCCGCCGACACAGAGTTGGTACGAGTGAGGCGAGAAGCCAGTTCATGTACAAGCAATTGCATGTGTATAATTAATAGTATTTGTATCTTATTAATAATTACAATAAATATACAGTTTATTAAAGTGTTGAGTTTTACTAAAATACTACCAACAAACATCAAAACAAAACACAAACTGTCCGTATAATTTCACATAATAAATAGTGATTTGTAATTGTTTTCAATTTTATGGAATTATATTTTTGTGAGTAGGTAACTTAAAATCGATTCTAATAAAAAAAAAAAATTGGAATTGAAGACATCCCTGTTTGCAAGTAAATGATGTTTCGAATTAAAAACATTTTGGTATATTCAAATTACTGAGGATTGTATAATAGTTTTCTTTAAATATGGAACGCAGAATTATAACAACTGCTCAAAAAAAATTGTCAATAGAGCCAATGATTGCGAACAGATTCACATTGGCTGGATCAGCAGACTAGGCCCCAAACTGTATTGGTCCCTATATATATATATATATATATATATATATATATATATATATATATATATATATACATCACCAACTACAATAATCAAACACAACTAAGTTTATTTCAAGAATTTAAGAAAAGACAAGAAAAGATATACAATAACAAATACAAACATATAAAGAATACTAACATTAACAAACTAAACAATCTTAAATTAAAACAAAGAGAACCACAACTGAACACTCCAGCATCCTGGTTTAAAAACATCTCACGAACAGATATTCCTAACGATATTCAACAATTCCTGGGTCTAGGCATCAAATTTGGTATCAATCTCATGAAGAATGAAGTCAACATCTCACATTTAATAGCAGAAACGGAACTCACCATATCCAAATCCAATTTAGACTCAGATATATTACGTGCTCAAACTACCAATGTAATAACCAAATATCTTAACACCAACAACATGGAGTACGATAATCTTAATGCTCTATTTTTCAAAACAAAAAAATTCTTGAAACAACACCTCGAACTAATCATTATTTCGGCGGACAAAGGAAACATCACAGTCGCAATGGACAAGAATACATACATTACGATGAGCCACGAACTATTAAATGATAATAAGTACTACAAAAAAGTCAAAACGGATATGACTAATTCCACTCAATTAAAAAGCAATAAAATTGTAAAAAACCTAAAAGAAAAACAGTATATTACAGAAACAGAAGCAAAAAAAAAATTTAACTAACTACAACAGCACAGTGGCCAGATTTTATGCCTTACCTAAAGTACATAAACAAATATTAGCTTTACGTCCCATAATATCCAACATCAATTCGCCGACAGTTCCATTATGTAACTTGATCACAAAGATTTTGACAAACGCATATGACCAGAACAATGATTATTACATCAGAGATTCGTTTCAATTAGCTCAACGACTGCAAGACAAACTAATTCCTATGGATTATGTTTTAATCAGTCTCGACGTAGTAA
This sequence comes from Clivina fossor, assembly GCA_963966155.1. Lineage (NCBI taxonomy): Eukaryota > Metazoa > Arthropoda > Insecta > Coleoptera > Carabidae > Clivina > Clivina fossor. Next base: position 5,692,247 of record OZ014552.1, on the reverse strand, counting down.
GTCTCTTCACCAATATTGATTTAAATATTACCATCACAGCTATTCGGAATAAATGGGACACGATCAGCCTTCACACGAATATACCAATCGAGGAATTTCTCATTATTGTTACTTTCATCTACAACTCCAATGTATTTGCTTTTGATGGTGAATTCTACCAACAACAACTTGGCTGTGCTATGGGCTCCACAATGAGCCCGATAATTGCACAATATGTGATGGATTTAGTATTAGATGTATGCATTCCACAATTAACTTTCAATCTTCCATTCATGTATAAATATGTTGATGACATCATAACAGCAATTCCTAGAACAGGTGATGAACAAATTCGTAATGTTTTTAACGCATATAACAGCAACATACAATTTACGATCGAATACGAAACGGATAATTCCGTACCATTTCTAGACACTAAAATTACTAGAACTACAGATCAAACGATCAAACTAGATTGGTACAGAAAATCCATACATTCGGGTCGCTATCTGCATTATAGATCTAATCACAGTAACTCCATCAAAACGAATTTCATCATAAATCTGAAAAATAGAATTACAACAATCAGTCATAACTCAGTAGTACAAAAAAGTTTAAAAGAAGCAGAACAATTACTTTTCCAAAACGGCTATCCGCAGAAAATGATTCGTACCTTATTGTTCAACAACAGGATTCCCACACCTCCATCCAACAGCAGTCAAGTGTCTAATGATGATAACATAAGGTATGTGTCACTTACAAATGTGGATCAGCTGTCAAACAAAATCATTGCATTATTTAGAAAAGACAAAGAACTTAAAATATCACTAAAAAACAAAAAAACAATTTCTAACCTGCATTCAAAAGTCAAAGAGCGGATTCCAATTGCAAATATGACTGACACGGTGTATGCTATCAAATGCTCATGCAACAAATTTTACATTGGAACATCATCTCAAAATCTCAAACATCGTATAAATCAACACAAGAGTGACGAAGGCAAACCTAATAAACAGTGTACTTTAGCCACACATATACGCAAATCAAAACATCGAGCAGATTATGATAATCCATTAATATTAGAAAGAGAAAACAATTACAGAAACAAAAGTAAGGTTATTAATAACAAAAGTGACATCAGAAATTCATTGATGTTATATGCCAACTTAACAACGTTGGTGCAGAATGAAACATTGCAAAATTAAAATATTTTTTTTTTGTATTTAAAAAACAAAGTTCTCATGCTTTCTATTGGATTAGGAAAAATAACACAAAAAATAATTTTTAAATGCTTAATTTAAATTTTAATAACCAGTTATAATTCATTTTTAACACTGAATTATTTATTTAAAATAATAATAATAATTTGTTTAAACATTTTCATAAAATAAAAATTAATTGTGAATTTTAACCAATTAATTCAATTTAATTAACAAAAATAGAATTTTCTAGAAATTTCGACGTGTTGGTGTTGGTGAATATAAAATTTGATAATTACCGCCATTTTGTAATTGAGTATCTAAAATTTGTCTGAACTTTATTTTTGGTATACTGTGTTTGTTCTTCGTGATTCTAATTAATAACAACAATTTTTATAAAAAAATAACTAATGAATTTAATTTTTAAAGATATTAAGACGTTAATAAAATAGCCAGTTCAAAATATACAACAAAATACTTATTATTTGTGTGGTTTTATGCAATAAACTTAACATTGATGTACGGAGTTTCGCCAATTTTTATTATAAATATTATAAGTCTACGAACAATTTTTAACATTTATTGATTATGTTATTCAATGAATACAAACTTACAATTTTATTATTTTTGACAACTGTATATTCTAACAACAACATACTTTTAATTCTTACATGTAAGTCTCATTGTATACAATTCAAATTTTGTCTTTGTAAAACTTCCTATATAATATGTATTCTAACTATATTGTATTTATATGTTGAATTTTAGTGTTCACCCTGATGAAGCCAACAATCTAGTGGCGAAATATTGGTCTAATAATAAATAGAATTAATTGCAATGTTCGCTAATTCTTAAATTTCCTGACATACCGTAATTCCCGTTAATAAAATTCCACAACTATATATATATATATATATATATATATATATATATATATATATATTTATATGTTGCAGGGATTACGCCGAATCTTTGAGGATAATTTTAATTGTAGAATTGCTTTATTGAAAAGGAAGGAAGTGGATAATAGTGTACGAAAAATTATTGTAGATGTTGTTATAGAACATTTATTAAAAACATTTCCGGATTATAAGTGAGTTATTATTTTTTATTTACTTTTAAATTTTATGTATTTATATATATTTATTTTAGAATTCCAGCTACAGCATTTTCACAAGCTGCAGCAGAAATCGTTAAAAAATTTTCGAGAGAAGAACAATCAGTCTCTTTTATTCCGTACCATCCAAAAACATCAGCTGCTCCTAAAAGATGTAAAATATTAAATAAAACTTTTAGTAATTTTTACAGTGTAAATTGGACTGAATTGTATGGCACATATTATAAAATTGGTTATATTATCTATATTGATATGGATATAGAAGGTTTTCCAGTTTTTGGAAAAATTGCACATATTCTTGTTATAAAAGATAATATAATTTTTATATGTAATCAATTAAATACAATTGGTTTTTCATCTCATACTTTTGGTTATGACGTTGAATTTATAGCAAGACTGTGATTGTGAATCAATCGAATTTATTAAGTATTGATCCTGTATTGCAAATATTGTCGAAAAATGACAAAATATATGTATGCTCAAGATAATTTATAAAAATATTATAATAAATTATTGTAAATGATACTACACAAATTTCATTTCTATTAAAATATGAAGATTGTACATATTTTTTACAATAACTTATTGTTAAAATGTTTAATAAACTTATATTGTACATTGTACAATTTCCATATTGTTGTTTGTCACTCGGTTACAAAAAAATATTATACTTACTATTATAATTATTGTACTGCATACAATACATTTTTCTCCGTGTATGAAATAGATATTTGTATCTTCATAACTAATTTATAACTAATTTAGGATTTGCAAAATTTATTAATAACAACGCTCACGGAAAGAATTGTTTTGTCAAATTATTATAGTAAAAAAATACTATCAAATGACGACAGAAACATAATTTGTTCTGCAATTGCAGAAAATTGGATCGAAAGAAGATTAATATAACAGCAAAAATCTAAGATGATGCATTCCAGGAAATAAAAATATTATTTCCTTGCGAGAATGAGGTAAACTTATACACTATATATTTTAAATTTTACATACAAATTTTCAGTATGTATTTAATATTTCGAAAACATACTTGGGTACAAAAACGCAACGAGACAAATTGGTTGAAAAATTTTACAATTTAAGAAAAAAATGTAAACGATTAGGTAAAATAAAACCTAGTTCATCAAAAAAAAATAAATACCAGTGATTCGGATTCTAATGATATTTACGATCATAAAGAAATCGATAAAAATTTATTATTAAATCATTATAAGTGGCTCAAAAATAATAATTCACCTGAAACATTGATTTATGAAAAGTGGAATATAACATTACCTTTAAGACGGAAACACATTTTGGAAGCAACCGTAAATGTTTTTGAAAATTGGCCTATTTTAAAACAACAGGTTGCAATTTCATTGGTAAGTTTTCTAATTTATTATAGTAACATGAAGATTAATTCTGTAATAAAAAAAAAATAGATTGAATTAGACTTCGAAGTGTTATTTCCTCAAAAAAATGTAAGACTTTTTCGAAAATGGGAAAAATTTTCTATAAAAGTAAAAGATATAATATATAATCGAAATATTAAAGACAAAAAAAAAATAAGTTAATGATATTAAATTAGATATACCAAAAATATCAGCAGGTTTGTGATCTATAAGTACCAAATATACGTAAAATATTTTACAGTACCTAGTTAAAACTTTTCAGATTCTTGTAACTACATCATAGCTACAAGTTTAAATGCTGTATTGATACTTGGTCTGAAAAAATCAAAGAATAATAATTATCGACCAAGTATTTTAGATGCCCACAATAGTTTCGCAGTTTATTTATCGGTAAGAAATATTTTTTTGTAGTTAACTGAAAATAGTGGAAGGGAACTAAAGGGACGTGTTTGTTAGTTTAACTGTGCGACATTATATAAGGCTTAAAATTTAATCCACTTACAAATATTTTTAATATTTTTGAACACATTACATTGTTGTTAATTATTATATTATATTATACTGTCATAAAATATAAATCAACTACATTAAGTTAAAGTATACGTACTTTAACAAAAATGCCTGAATCTAGCAGTGGTACAAACACTCTACCAGCAACGTAGTCCTATTAGACAATAAACATATAGTAATAATTATTTTTAAACAAGTGCTAACCAATCACAAAGTGAAAGGAGTCCCCTAAGTCCGAAAGGAGTTGAAAATACCACCGCTAAGCAACCAAAATACTCATAAAAATAATAACATAATTCATACGTACTGAATTTTGCAAAACAATACACAACAGAATACAAATGAGTTAAATAATAAACCTTCACAACAAACATACAAAGCTCAACTAATAGAGAGCCTATAAACCACCCCCAGTCAGTCACTAACTGTTCTGCAATGGTATCATCTCTCAAAATTGCTCTTAAAGATAACGAATTAATATGTAACTCATTTACAAACAATGAAGTGAAAATAAATACAAACTCAATAGATGCATAGACTAGAAATAGCTTAAAGAGTTGAAATAAAAAGCTACACTACTCAATAGCACCAGAAGAAAATCAAAAAGAATTAGAAGAGAAACAGAAAAAGCTGAAAAAACAAAGACGCACGTCCATTGTTCTTTATGGATCAAGAACCAAATGAAAATAATAAACATATTTATGAAATCGAATTGTTACTCGGAACCAAAGTCGTTATAGCTGCGCCACGAAAAAAAATTGCTCAATGTATGACATGTCAAGAATATGGTCAAATGCGTAAAATGCGCCAAAAATCACGCGACAAAATTCTGGCACAAAAAAAAAAGAAACTACCGCACTATGTAACGACCACATCCAGCCAACTATAAAGGTTGTAGTGTATACAGAGATCTTCAAAAAGCAAGGGAAAAGAAAAAATCAAACAAAAAAGAATTCCATTTGAACGAACCTGAATTCTCCGTCTTAAACTCAAACAATACAAACAACACGGACTTAAACTCAAATTACAAACAATAAAATTACAAAAAATCAACACACATAACAACCAAATTTCTCTTCAATATTTATCAGCAAATTTGAAGATATGTTCAACAAAACGATGAATCAAAAAAAACTCACAGAGTTCTGTGTTTTCTGTGAATTTGACCAGATCTTCAACTCATCTTCATGTTATTTTAAATAAATTTCAAGTTACTTATCTTATATTCTGAAAATTGTCTACGAACATCAGTAAATTTATCTCCATTCATTTATATCTATTTAACAACAATTTTTATATTTTATACTTCGTACGCAAATATGATTGAGTTTCATAACCAACAACAACAAATTACCACGTGTTTCACATCAATGTACTGTAGCATTTAAGACGTTGGCCTGATGACGGTAAAATCATACCGAAACTAGTAGCCAGAACTCAAAAATAAAAATTCAAATATAGCAATACCTTTATTTTCGACTCCTACTTCATTAAAACTTCTTTTAAATTTTTGTTTATGTAAACTGTTTATTGACTTTACATAATATGAACCAGAACCACAAACAGAACTAGAAGACACAGAAGTGCAGGTTAAATGGGATCAATTCAAAACAACGAATCTGCAAACACCACTTCATCCAGCATTGACCAATAGGCAATCAACATCAGCTGCTGAACAAGTGATAATTGTAGATATTCCAACAACTTCCAATATTGAAAAACCAGAACAGCAAATTATAGAATGTGTCACTCCGACTAAAGACAGTAAGCTTGAAATTAATATAAAATATTCTATAATAATAGCTACTTATGGCACACATAAAATTACCATTTATTGCCAATAGGTTTATGGTCTAATAGAAGACGACCAATTCTTTAAAAAAAAGAAGAATAATTGTATATCTTCTACTTGTGGTCGTTTTGAAGCTCTTGCTCAGAACAAATCTGAGTTGGTAGAGCTTCAAAAACGAGTAGAAGAGAGAAAACTACAACAAATGGCAAAAGAATACGAAATTAAAATGAAAATTTTAAAGGTAGAATTAGAACAAAAATTATTAGAATTAAAAAAAATGAAAAATGAATTAGAACAGTAATAATATTCATTTATTTATTTTACGTTTTTATTTTACTTACTATTAATTTAATTAATTTATTTTATAATTAGTACATTAATTTACATTTCTTAGTAAATATTTTTGATATACATTTATCTTTATAAAATTGATAATACGTATATACCTAAATCAAATAATCACTCGCTTAGATCCATATTATTTATTTTTTATATTAACAGATTTTGTAATTGTTATGTATGTACTGCCATCTATTATGAAAATAATATAATATATAACCTTGTATGATTTTGAACATATATAAACTGTCAGATACTATTGTATCATTATTAATCATAATAAATGTATTAGTTTGAATGATAATAAAAGTTTATTACTTATTACAAACACAGCAACTGGCGACGAGGTAAGGTAACAAAAAAAAACAAGGAAAAATGTCAGATACAGAAACAAAACATGCCACGTGCGAACGAGAAAATCGTGGGAATTAATTTAGATCCATTCGACCCCAAGAAGTCTGTATGGAACACATATTTAAAAAGATTAAATAATAGATTTAACTTGTACAACGTTCCAGAAGAGAAAAAAATGTATTAATTATTATATTCTTAATTATTAAATTTAAATTCGCCGTACATATTTTACATTTTATTTATATTTTTATTTTTGATTGTTTTACCACAGAACAGAATGCCTAAGCCACAATACACCCAAAAATTTAGGACCGTTTGGCTAAAGGATCCCCTTTTCAAAGATTGGTTAATAGTAGTGGAAAGCATAACAGGAAGTGAAGCAAAATGTAAATTTTGCGGAAAAATAATCACCAGCCGTTATGCAGAATTGAAGAGTCATGGTGAATCGAAGAAGCATAAGAGTAACGCGTCAGTGTTCTTGGGGAAATCGCAGACAAGGATTCCATTTGCGAAAGAAACTACCTTAGAGGAATCAAAATTAGCAGAAGCCAAGTTACCCCTTTTTGTAGCCCAACATTCATCAATTAATGTTATTGATCATTTAACCGATTTATGTAATAGTTCATTCAAATGCAACGCTACTGAATATATTAAAATGCATAGAACCAAATGTGGTAATATTATAAAAAATGTTTTAGCGCCTTATTTTTTTCAAGAATTACGTAATGACATAGGAAATCGCCCCTTATAGTATTTTAATAGATGAGTCAAAATTGTCAAACGGAAACACAAACACAAAATTCTCGCAATATATACAAAGTAAATAAAGTAAATCTGCTTACAATCAAACTGCCGATATTTGATGGCACGTTTACGCAATGGCGCGAATTTAAAGATAAATTTACTTGTTTAATTGCAAATGATAATGATATAACAATACACAAAAATTAACGTATTTAAAATCTGCACTACAAGCGAACCATAAGAAATATTATGCGCGTAGACATAGTGGAATCCAAATATAAAATAGCGTGGGATAGATTAGATAAACGATATAATAATAAAAAACGCATTGTAAAAAATCATGTACAAGCTTGATTAGATATTCCGCAACCAACTCGCGAATCGCATAAGTCATTAAGAAACTTAATAAGCTTAACACAAAATAATGTAGATTCGCTAAAAACATTCGACATTTCAGTTAAAAGCTGGAACGCTCTATTAATACCAATTTTATTGTCAAGGGTTGATACACATACAAATAAAGAATGGGAATCTAAATTAAATTGCGAAAATAGTAACATGAACAAAATACCTTCACTTGAAGAATTTTTGCAGGTTTTAACAATCAAACAAACAACACTTGAAACGGCATATAATCGAAATAAGGTAGATTATACGAAAAATACTATTCAAAAATTAACATGTAAACTAAATGAAGTAAATAAATGAAGTATAGATACTCAAGTTTTAATTTTATACATTGTACAGGTGAAGTTATGTTTATAATTTTGAATTTTAGAATACAAACATGTCGCAAGTTCGAGATGAGCAAAAAAGCAGTAAGAAGGAATATAAGAATCGTGTTTTCCTAATTACTCGTGAATTAAACGATATAATAATAGAGTCGAATTGTTCCGGACAAAATAGGCTTCAATTTATATCACATGGAAGTTATGTTTATAATTTTGAATTTTAGAATACAAACATGTCGCAAGTTCGAGATGAGCAAAAAAGCAGTAAGAAGGAATATAAGAATCGTGTTTTCCTAATTACTCGTGAATTAAGGGGGCAAGTAGGTTTTTTTAATGAAAAACTAGCCCATTTTCAGGAATTATTTTTACTGTACAGGGAAGGCCTAGAGCAATGCGACTTTTTTCATCATGTAAATCGTTTATTGACTTGTATGTCGGATTTTTTTGGTCATCTCCTCTCCCCAAACTTGACCCCCCCACTCCGCTTCCCGTAAGTCATGTCCGGAATTTGGAGGTATGTGGTTCCAGGAATTCCTCTGCACTGCTTCATCTGAAACAAAAACCGTTTCGGATTATTGAACTTGAATATATTCCCCATCGTTTGAGGGATCCTTTTTTGAAAATTCGATTTTGTCGCAAAATGGCGGACTCTTAAAAAAAAAGAAGTCAATTTCGACCTTTTTTTCTGCTTTCTTGGATGATAAAAAATAAAAATAATAAACATTTTTTAAAAAGGATCCCTCAAACGATTCCAAATTCTATTAACTTTTTGCTGGCAAAAAATGAGACAAATCGGTTAATATGTTCCAGAGATAATCCTGGAACCGACAAAAAAAATCTAGTTCCAAGAAAAACGCATTTAAAGTTTCAAAATAAGTTTTAAGTTAGAAAAGTACATTTTTTTCACTTACATGTAATCATCAATTCCAGGGCCATATAAGCATTCCTCTTGTTTATCTTGGGTGTCTATTTTTAGGGACAATCTCTGCCGAATCCATGCCTCTTGTGTAGAATGATCCGTTCTTATTGCTGACTGGTGGCAGCGACGAGAGTCATATGAATTAGGGTACCTCACCTAAGCGAGTTCCGGAGTTTCGCGACAAAAATCGCTGTAACTTTCTTAATTATTAAGATTTCGAAAAACGGTTTAGTGTTTTTAATTCTTAAAGGATATCTCTATAAGAATTTGTAATTAAAAAAAAATCAATTTTTTGAAGAAAAAAAACCTACTTGCCCCCTTAAACGATATAATAATAGAGTCGAATTGTTCCGGACAAAATAGGCTTCAATTTATATCACATGGAAGTTATGTTTATAATTTTGAATTTTAGAATACAAACATGTCGCAAGTTCGAGATGAGCAAAAAAGCAGTAAGAAGGAATATAAGAATCGTGTTTTCCTAATTACTCGTGAATTAAACGATATAATAATAGAGTCAAATTGTTCCGGACAAAATAGGCTTCAATTTATATCACATGGCCGTGATCATCAGACTGAATATCTTAAAGAAACACAAACTGTTGAAGAGGTGAGTATAAAAAAATTTGCATGCAGAAAAAAATATTTTATTATCAAAGCAAGTTGTTTGTTAATGAAAGGACGCGCTGCCGCCAGTCGCCGCGGTAAACGCCGCTCGCGAGACATTTATGTATTTCAGATTCAAGTCGTTGTATCTTAAAAAATATTCAACCAATTGACTTGCAACTTTGCACAAAAACTTGCTTCCATATTAACAAACAACTTTCTCACTCACATTTATTTGTAGCGCAACTTTCGTCACTCACTTTTTCAATCCGAAGCTAAAAAAACGTGCTTTTTATGATTTTTTTGTTTACATTAAATTTTTAGTAACAAATTATCGTGTAAAATTATACTTATATATGTCAGTGTAACCATCAGAATCGCTAAATAATTCTGAGTACGTATCAGAAAAATTCTGCCAGTTTCGTTAATATTTAATATCATTTATCGCGATTTAAGTTTTAAAAAACATTGAATTTTGCTTGAAATAGTGCAACAAAAAAAAATCGTTTTTATTTAAAAAAAAAATAGGAGAAAATGCTGTATTGATATACACAGACACAGATTCTTTAATATATAAGATTATAAATGTAGATATTTACGACATGATTCGTAAAAATATTCATAAGTTTGACACGTCAGATTTTTGTAAAAATAATGTTTATAATATACCATTAGCAAATAAAAAAGTTATAGGTCTAATGAAAGACGATAGTTTTGGTCTAATTATGTTAGCTTTTATAGGGTTAAGATCAAAAATGTACTGTTATATAGTTCACAAACAAAATTTAATTACAAAAACTAAAGGCATATTGAAATCAGCTTTGGGCTTCTATGCAGCTATCAAACACGATGCCGCAAATGTGGTTCACCAAGTAACTAGTTTATTTTTAGATAAAAATCTTGATTTAAAGAAGTATATGGGTCAAGCTTATGATGGTGTCAGTGTTATGATGGGGTCAGTGTTATGAGTGGTGCGTATAATGGTGTACAAAAGCGCATTAAGGATATTCAGCCAAACGCCGAGTATGTCATTGTGCCAGTCACAACTTAAATTTGGTTATGCCGTTCGCGGTTGTTTGGAAATTCAAAACTTTTTCGCCTTATTACAGGATCTTTATAATTTTTTTGGACAAAGCATTAAACGTTGGGATTTATTGTCTAAATGTAGCAGTGAGTCGGAAGTCACATTAAAAAAAACTAAATCCCACACCATGGTCCAGTAGAGTCAATACGATATCTGCAGTTAAATTTCGCTTTTTTAATATCATCAAAACTTTATCTGAAATAACCCTTAAGAGTACCAGTAAAGATGAACGCGACGAAGCAAAGGTTATAAAAACAAAAATATTTAATTTCGAGTTTTTGTTGTTCTGCGAATTCATGCACCGTGCACTGAATGATATCAATTATGCTTCAAAAATATTGCAGACATGAAATAAATTTAGATGAAGCAGTTAAGGCTTTGAAAGTAACTAAAGACAAATTAAAAATATACAGAAATAATTTTAACTCATTTAAGCAAAAGACTAGAGAAGTTGCAACAAAATATTGTATAAACCTCAAATTTGAAGAAAAACGACAAAGAAAAATTAAGAAATATTTTGACGAATTATCTTCTGACCACCGTTTCCAAAACAGAAAAAATATTTAAAGTAACCGTTTTTTAATAAGGTACTGGATATAATAATTACTCAGATAGATATCCGTCCGTAAAATATTTCATTTTCTTTCACCAAAAATATTAGTGCAGATAGATGAAACAGCCTAATTGCAAAAATGCGATCAATTCCAAAATAAATATTGCGATATAATAGGACCCAGTTTTTCCATTCAATTTCTTAATGTTTTCAATTTAATTTTACCTGATATATCCGAAACGTGCACTGTACACCAATTATGGCAAAATATTATAAAAAAAATTAGTGTTCCCGAATGTGATATCACAGAAGTTTATACGGCAATTTTATTATTTCACACTATTCCTGTTACTTCTGCAGTAGCTGAAAGATCTTTTAGCAAACTAAAAATTATTAAAAATCATTTAAGAAACAATGTGGCACAAGATCGATTGCGATATTTATCCCTGATAGCAATTGAAAACGAAACTGCATCAAATTTAGACTTAAACGATCTAATTGATAATTTTGCTAAAATTAAGCTCGCAACAAACTGTAATTATTACTTTATATTGTTATTGATGGTATTGCAAAATATTGTTGTATAACCTATATTGAAATATTAGTTTAAATTTAAATTAGTTTGTATAATTCATATCAAACTAAATAATATTCATTTTTTACAAAACCTAATATAACCATAAGTGAATATTATTTTATTGATATTTTGCGATTATTACCAATAGAATGGACATCAAGGAATTGGTCTATAATTCACAAAAAAAAAAAGACGAAAATACGTTTTTAAGAATATACATGGAAATTACATTATGCGGTAACAAAAAAAAAGGCGAGTACATTTGTGAAGCTCGTCTAGAAACTAAAGATGGTGTCGAGTTCACTGTTGTGTACGACGAACAGGAGCAAACCACAAAAGAGAAATAATAGATTATAATTTGTTCATTAGATTAGCTAAATGTAATAGATAAATGTGATTGTGATTAACTATTCCATTATTGTAATGGTGTGTAATAAATGTTATACACCTAATTTAATAATGTCGGGTGTAATAAGTTATTCCAAATTGTTATAATACACGGTCCACTATTTTATAATTTGTTGTTACCATTGTTAAATATTAACAGATAATTGTTAACTAAATAGATTATGTAGATATTGTAGTTGTTACCGTAGTTTGAATGTTTGTGCCATTTTAATATACTACAATATAATGCAATAGAAATTCATGATCTTCGTTAATAATAAGACAAACTGACTTATACACTAATGTCATCTTTATATGTAATGAAATCATGATACATATGTAACAGTATTATTTAACTATTAATGACAATACTCAGTTTAATGTTCAGTTATGAAATTGTACTTAACGTATCCTAATAATATAAGTGTTATATATCAAAAATATTTCTATGAGACAAAGTAATTATGTTTTTATCTTCCATGTTCCTAAACCAATACTAACAATTTTCCCTAATATACGATTTCATTTTGCGTTATGTGGTTTAAAACCTCGTTTACGTGTCGGATACATTGAATTTATATTTATTAAATAAATATTGTCCAACAACAATAAACACATGATATTTAATGGTGTATCTTTCGATATACCGTCGGTAAATCATATAAACGATATCGTCATAAAACTGATTCCGGGTGCAAAGGATATTGTGGGATAATTTATCACATGATAGCTATAGTTGTGGAAATTCAGGATTATTATAAATATAATAAAAACATAGAATATTTTGTAAAACCTGAAAGTTTTTCAAAAACTAATGTGGATTATGAATTCTATGTAGATAATATATTTGATAATAATATAAATGTCGATTTAGAGAAAAGCGGGTCTTCAATGAAAAATAGGACGAATATATTTAATATAAAGAAAGTTAAATTGGGTATCCTTAAGCCACTTTTTAATAAGCACGATAAAATGAGCATAAGACTACCAACCGTGGTTTCTACGACACTGATACGTACAATACATATATGTATTAACATATATGTATACTAATGTGGTTATTAAAAAAAATGACATGTAGATAAATGATAATTTTATAATTGAAGTTAAGGGGTTAAAACAAGCGAATTATAAAAAAGTAAAGTCAGATTTATCTAAAATAAAATTCACTGAAAAAACTAGGCAAGATATTGTGTTTGGGTTGTTTGAATCGTATGTGGAAGAAAATTTTAAAAATACCATAATAAATATAATTAATTCAATAGGCTCCTGCGTTGTAGATTTGTGGTTGTACATTATCAAAAAAATAAAAGAATCACCCACTGACAGGAAAACCATAATTTGGGACGATTATGATAAATTATTGAAATTATAATTAGAATAAAAATATCATGGAATATCTAACACGTGATTCATCGCATTTCATCGACGGTATTTATAACAGAAAAGACATATTCTTGGATTTCATTTCGTCACCTATTGAAAAGGAAATCGAATGTTTAACAATAAACGAGAATGATAATGTATACGACATAGCAAAATATTTTCTATTCAGATCATTCTTAGACATAAATATTGTTCTAGTTTGATATAATTAGAAATAAGTTGAATATCTACAAGATACAAGAGGACATACAAGAGTATATTATTATATGCAACACATTGGTGATAATTTCACGTAGCAAGAAAAATATATGCATAAATATTGAAACTAACAAATACATTATATTGCATAGATGGAGTAGTCTCATGTCTAACTGTGATGATGTGTTTATAAGTGTTGTGGATCTTTTGGACAACGAAAAGTTGGTTCTCGAAGTACCAAAAACCAATATTAATAATAGTGAAAATACTCAAACTATAGATGTTGTTGTATTTAAAAAGCGAAAAAACGGTTTTGGTGTTCATTGCTACAATAAAAGTACCAACACAACTATATCACTTGGTGTTTTTGGGAGTAATAAAATTTTAATAAATAATAAAAGTTATGAATTCAACCACACAATAATAGATGTGATGAATTTTTCACTTAAGCACGTGCTACTAATAACGATAGATAAAAAGTTCATTTTATTAGACTTGCATACTTTAGAATACTATGATTTTGATTATAGTATTAAAAATATTTTCGAGTATTTAAATTCTTCTTTTTATGATAAAATAAAAGATTCTTATATAAAGTCTGACAAATTGCAATAACGGTATTTGTTTATTAGGTTATATTTATACGACTTTCCATAAGGAAATCTGGTAAATTTCCGTGGTATTATAATAAGCAATATCTTTCTGTTGTGCGATTATCATGTTCAGCGTAACATATTAATCTAGAGTTTGTTCATTGTATATCGATGTAAAATACATATTAGTGAGTACGTGCGTAATTAATATTGAAAATAAATATTTGTTTTGTAAAAATGAATGATCTATATAATATACTAGATTATGGTCACGAGCATAATGTGAAACATTCTTTAGTTAACTTATGTTTTTATATAGACAAAAATATACATGCTAAACTTATATCAAATTTTTCATCAGATTTATATAATTCCACTACATTCTATAATATACAGGCGAGTAAGATACCTGGGTTGGTGGAAATTAGAACAAATTTAAATAAAAGCTTTAAGGTAATCACGTTTGTAAACCCAACTTTATATAATAACAATCAAAACCATAGTAACAACAATTTTTTAACCGTAAATGTAATAAAACACGGTGTTAATACGTCTGATATAAAGAAGTATTTGGAATATTATTCGGACAGTTTTAGCAAATTTGCCAATAGAAAAAAATATAAATCTAAAACGTTGGTGAAATTATTAAATAACGACACTAATGTACAAATGATAAGCCAGACGAGGTTTTATGTAATGAAAATATTATATGTCAATAACACTATTAATGGTTAAATGGTTAATGGTTAAATAACGAAGACCTCGAAAGCCAGAAGAAGAAGCTTCTCTTCATGACGCCGCGTACTCTTACAGAGTTAGATATGTTGATAACAACAACAAAACAAAAGAGGTTGATGTATGTTATAATGCATTTTTAAGTCTTCAGGCTCCAGGTGTTACAAAAAAATCATTAAAGGAACGTGGAGTTGCACCAAACGATCGTAGAGGACAGCGTAATAACCGCCCCAAAAAAAAAACTTTCTGAAGAAACCAGAAACGCAATTACGGAGCATATTAAATCTTTCAGAGGGCGAAAAAGTCACTACTGTCTCCTTTTTACCTTTTTACCTGAAGAACTAAATATTATAAAAATGTTTAAACTGTATTCTGAAAACAAAAATCAGGAAAAAGTTCAATTTTTTCCGTATTGTGATTTTGAATCAATTATGAAAAAATTGAAAGTTATCGAGAAAATTACAGCTAATACTGAAAAGCATGTACCCTTTAGTATTGCATATTTTCTAAAATGTTCGTATGATAATTCGCTTTCAAAATTTAGCATGTATAGTGGTGAAGATTGTCAAAACTGGTTTACCGATGCATTATACAATATCGCTCTTAAAGTTGATGAAATAATAAAAACTGTACAGCCAATGAATTTATCACAGACGGAAGAAACACAATTTTCAAATAATACAAAATGTCACATTTGCGGTAATTTTTTTCATGTTAACGATGCAAAGGTACGGGATCACTCTCACTTTGCCGGTCAATTTCGTGGAGCAGCACATAATTCATGTAATTTAATTATAAAAAAATCCCATACTATACCAGTCGTTTTTCATAATTTGAGCGGTTATGATGCTCACTTTATTATAAAAAATATTGCAACCGGATTTCCTGGTATTTTGAGTTTGTTACCGATAAACAAGGAGCGATATGTTTCCTTTACATAATTTGTTAACGATACAAAAATTTATTTCCGTTTTATCGATTCATTCCGTTTCATGGCGAGTAGTATTGATAAATTAGGATCATATTTAAAAGATTCCGATAAAGTAATTACTAGAAAATATTGTTTTGATAACTATGAGAAGAATTGTGAAATAGAACGCAAGCAAACATTTGAATTACTTACAAAAAAAAAGAGTTTTTCCTTGCGAATATCTAGATTGTTGGGAGAAATTAGAAGAAAATTGTCTACCTACACGGGATAGATTTTTTAGTTCGATTAAAGGCGATACTATTTCCGAAGAAGATTTTGAACATGCTGTAAATATCTGGAATCGCTTTAATTTGAATACGTTAGGTGAATATTCAGATTTGTATTTAAAGACAGATGTTTTACTACTCGCCGATATTTTGAAAATTTTAGAAATAGCTGCATTGAAACATACAAATTAGACGCGTTACATTATTACACGGCGCCCGGCTTAGCATTTGATGCGATGCTAAAGTGTACTTTGGTTGAATTAGAGTTGTTAACAGATATAGATAAAAATTTTTGTTTATACAAAAAGGGGTGGTGTTTCACGATGTTCTAATAGATACGCTAAAGATAATAATAAATATATGGGTGATTCTTACGATCCTAACATCGAAGAATCATATTCAATGTACTTTGATATTAACCATTTATATGGTGCAGCAATATGCCATTATTTACCATACGCTGAATTTGAATGGGTAGATAATTTTTATGAAATTGACTTAATGAGTGTTAACACTGCTTCTGATATTGGTTACATTTTTGAAGTTGATTTAGATATAGAGTATCCGGAAGAATTGCATGATTTGCATAAAGACTTACCCCTTTGCCCAGAACATTTCACATCACCCATAACAAAACCAAAAAAATTAATTTTAAATTTATTTTCGAAAAAAAATTATGTAATACATTATGAAAACTTAAAGAAAATATTAAATTTTGGAATGAGTATTACAAAAATTTGTGTGCATGATGATGTGGTTACTACCACAAACCACAATAAAGTACCCATAATAACAAATGAGCCATCTGGGAGCTTGATGGCGAACATGATGAGTAAAACCGGGAAGTCTTTACTGACGTTAAAGACGAGTGCTCCTCCTCTCGGGAGTTCCTTGTTATCAAGAGCATCTGATCCAGCATCGAAAAAGACACTTGGTGGGAATCTAATAATACCATTTACATCTTCTGGGAAATCTTTATTAAAACCGAAAGTGACTCATAATAAATCAAAATTTACATCTACCATAGATGTTTCAAAAGGAGCTATACCAAAAAAAGTGATAATTATGTCAGAATCCTCCAAAACTGGGTCAGAGGAAGAAGGAGATCTTGATTCCGATACAAGTGTAGAAATCATAGATGGACAAGATGCAACACCTAATCCAATTTTAAAGAAGAATAAGATTGAGATTTCGTCAGATTCTCAAGAGATTTTTTTCTGACACCGTTCTAGAACATATGCAGTATACATATGATACGAGCTCTCATCTATTGGAACTGGGCTTAGATTCCTCTAATCAAAAACTCCCTATTAAAGATCGAGACAAGTTGTTTTACGATCAAGAGACATATTCATCAATAGAAAATGCTCTTATGGACCGAATTACATTGGCCAAAAACCATTTAATGATGATTGACATGAAGAAAACCTTAGATACCATATTATCTAACCAACAAGTTATGGATAAGTCGATAAAAAGTTTAAAGACAGAAATTTTTGGGATAAAAAACCAAATCAAACAAATGAATGTTAAGCTTCCTATCGAAAAAGAAATCCCCACTAGGGGAAGATCCCGTTCTCGTTCCCGACCGAGATCCTATCAAGTTGAAAAGGAACCCGTAACACAACAAATAATGAGAACAAACAAGGCTCCCACTTGGAGGAAGAAACCAAATTCATTGCAGCAAAGTGGAACAATCTCAGATCAATCGATGAAAATGCCTGGAGTATTTTCTAAACCTGAGAGAAAGATGCCTAATTTGGAGATTTTAAATTCCCAGTACTTACAAGCTATAGCTAAGTATAAAAGGGATGAGAAAGCTCTCACTCTAGTGAATACTCTTAAAAAGCTCTTTAAAGAATGGAGTAAATTCAACGAAACTATTGCCGCTATAGATTATCATGAATTAGATGAACAAAATTTTGATGATTTATTAGCTACAATGGCTGATTACTACAAGCTCTTATACCCTGAAAAAATGTAATTAAAATGTAACCGTGCTATATTTACTTATATAATCTTTTCTATATAACATACACGGGGGTCATTGTGGTTAGTGTTGACCAAGTCAAGCTGCCTGATGATCCACAGAGACGTGTTGTGTTGTTGACCCCATCTGCTTACATCCCGATGCCAATGTCTTGGTTGGTCCGCCGTCAGCCTTTGGAACGTCTTAGGCTTTCTAGTGGTCCAATTAATATGTTACGCGTTATGGATGAACATGGTTCCCAACATGTGTTTTTATCTGCGGAAGGTAGTGCTGCTTCAATTAATATTTCAGCAGGAGTCTACGCCGCGTTAAGGATTAAGCATCAACACTCGTCAAAGTATAACACCATGGCTGATATAGAACGGTTTTTGAATAAAGAGAAGATCGTAGATTCCCATATAGCGGCTGCGTTGTTGTATGAGTTATTTGTTACTGGGGATGCCCCTGCAGAAGTTAAGTGCCCAACGATCACCAATTGTGGTGAGAGGTCAGCTCGACATTACCAAACACTAACCCCATTAGTGCATGAGGTTGGTAAAGAGTATGCTCGAGCTGTGGCACCTGCCATTGCTACAGAGGCAGTTTTTCCCGCGATTTCTCGTAATAACAATAATGCTACTATTAAGGGTCGAGTCAAGGATGTACGGAACACTGTTATACCACATGCAAAATATTTTAACTATGCTGCTGATTTTGTGAAGGCTCTTGGTCCCCGGGATGAAGGCGTACCCTGGGATTTCCATCAGGTTTATGAACAGCAGGAGTTACCTTTACAACAGGCACGTGCCAATAAAGCACGTAACTGGTTGTTTAGTGATAGCTTTATAGTTAAAGCCTTTCAGAAGAAGGAGGCCTATTCATCGGTTTCAGATCCACGCAATATCTCTACTGTATCTACGGACCATACCCTGAGGTTGTCTTGTTATACTTATCCTTACAAGCTAAATGTGCTTAAGAATTTTAATTGGTATTTACCTGGCTGTAAGAATGATGAGATAGCTCGGCGGCTTCTTGATGTTGTAAACAACACTACAAATGTACTTGAAATTGATTATAGCAGGATGGATGGTACTATCAGTGAGTGGTTACGTGTCCATGTTGAACAAGCGGCCTACCTGCAGTACTTTGGATATAGTACTGAGTTACGTAAATTGATAAAGCGAGAATTGAATCCTCGAGCAATTACGCAAACTGATCTTCCTTATGATCCAGGTAGTAGTAGGCTTAGCGGTTCTCCATTGACAACTGATGGTAACACATTGATCAATGCATTTGTTGTGTATGCTGCAATGCGCAATTCTAAATATGATCATGCGCAGGCTATGAATATGACATGTGTGCTCTATGGTGATGATGGCATAGTTGCCGGCTTAACAAAAGCACAATTAGAAGGTGCGGCTAAGGATGTTGGTCTTAAACTAAAGTGTGTAACCAGGCAGCATGGTTCAAGAGTACACTTCCTTGGCCGGGTGTTGGTGACCCCTGGACCACTGGTGCTAGTTGTCAGGATCCTGCGCGGACGTTGAAGAAAATTCATACGTCTGTAACGAATCCTTCTATGATACCTAGCAGAACAGAAGCCCTGTTTAAGGCCTCGGGCTATTTGGTCACTGATGGGGCAACACCAATCATCTCAAATTATTGCAATTACCTCAATCGGATATTTAAGGGCCCGCTTAGTTTGAATGTGGCTAGTAATAGATACAAACAAGCTATGCGAATGGACCTGCCCTTCTTCTACGACGATACGAGTCCTTGGCCTCAGAATGCTAGTGCTGAGAGGTTCATAGAGGTCGTCGCTGATGAATTAGAGCTTTCCGTTGCTGATGTACAACGTATTTGCAAGGTGTTAGATGATGCAAAAACCGCTGAGGACGTTAGTCCTGAATTGATAAAGTTACCTATACCGATTAAAATTTCTGCTGTCCTTGAATCTGAGTTACGTCAGGTTGACGAAACCCCGTTGGAGCAAGAGGTTAAACAGATTGTTGAAGAGGTATGTGCATGCACAAAATACATAGATTTAAATACTGTTGTACGCAAAGCTCCCGATAATGAATTAAAAATTAAAAATTTACAAACTGTTAAATATAGCTGTATTTGGTAAAACAATGGAAAATGTTAGAAAGCATAAAGATGTAACGTTTGTAACAAGGTGGGAAGAATGTTATGGAGCAAAATATTATATTTCTCAACCAAATTTCCATAGTTGTATAATTCTCGATAACTATGATTATGATAATGATATTATAATTATAGAAATGAAAAGAAAAAATATATATTTTAATAAACCTATTCATATAAGATTTTCTATTTTAGATATATCTAAAACATATGTATACGACTTTCACTACAATTTTATTGAAAAAAAAAATAGGAGAAAATGCTGTATTGATATACACAGACACAGATTCTTTAATATATAAGATTATAAATGTAGATATTTACGACATGATTCGTAAAAATATTGATAAGTTTGACACGTCAGATTTTTGTAAAAATAATGTTTATAATATACCATTAGCAAATAAAAAAGTTATAGGTCTAATGAAAGACGAGAATTTTGGTCTAATTATGTTAGCTTTATAAAAATACTTGTATCAAAATTAAATATATACATGTAGAGCTTAAAATATTATTATTAATTTAGATAATAGTAAGGAGTGTAGGAAGTAGCTGTCGCTGCGCCTCACGTTTTAAGGCTGTGTGCTTCAATATTTTGAACGTATAAACCTTCTTTCTAATCAGAAATTTCTAGTTCAATTAAAAAATATATGAAATTTAAGACAAATTACTCTTTTATATAATTTATAAATATGAACGTTTTACGTAATGACAGTAATTGAACGTACTAAATGAAACACGAATAGCACCAAAATAATTACCATTTAGAACCCCCACCCCCCTGAATATGATACGACTATAGTTCATTCGCGTTAAGAAATGAGTTAAAGAAAGATAGAAGCTAAAGTGACCTTGAATGTGATTGGCTGAAAACACAGACAAGATTAGACACACGAAATATAATTATCTATCTGAATTATTTCTTATACATTAGTTCGTGCACTTTATACATGTACGGCAGTTTACGGTACATTATCAGTGTGTGTGTGTATTCAAATATTTTCTTCAAAAAAAATCTTCAAGCCAAAACCGTGAAAAATAATGAGTGATAACGAGATCCCATCTACGTCAAGTGGATATAAAAATCCGCAAGGAAAAATTGTTAATAGTGGCCAGAGATTAATGGCTTATAATATGTATTTAAAACGTAAAAACGAAGGACTTTTAAAAACTAGTGCCGTTCAAGTTACTGCTGAAGAAGTGGGGTTATCCGAAAGATTGATATTCGAAATTGTAAAAAAAATGGAAACGACAGGACAGTGTAAATCTCCAAATAAGAAAAGGGGGCGACAAGATATATATATATATATATATATATATATATATATATATATATATATATATATATATATATACGATAAATTATCCGAAGATGAGAAGAAGGCCATTCGATAGACTGTGCATAATTTTTTTAAGAAAAACGAAATTCCTACAATAAATAAAGTGTTGGAGGTAATTTTTCTTTTTTGTATTAATATTTTTACTTCACCTGCATTATTACAAGTAATACATATATGTACATTTTTTCAGGCAGTTAAAAATAACGAATTTATTCCTGAAATGGGACGTACTTCATTATTCAAAGTTTTGAAAAAATTGGGTTTTGTCTGGGAAAAACGTGGCAAAAATAGTATGCTGACAGAGAGGGCATTATACTGTGAAGGCGATATTTGAATGAAATTAAAAATATCGACAAGAGGGTCGTGATATTTATTATCTAGACGAGACGTGGGTAAACGCAGGCCACACAAATACAAAAGTTTGGAAAGATAAAACTGTAAAGGACGTGCGTCAAGCCTTCGTACAAGGCTTGTCAACAGGTTTAAAGAACCCATGCGGCAAAGGTAAACGGTTGATTATTACCCATATAGGAAATGAAAGTGGCTTCGTGGAAAACGACTTATTATTATTTGAATCGAAGAACACCGGCGAATACGACGAAGATATGAATGCCGATGTTTTCGAAGAATGGTTAATGGAAATTTTACCGAAATTGAAAAATAATTCTGTAATTGTAATGGACAATGCTTCGTACCATTCGGTAAAAATTGAAAAATCTCCTACATCTGCATGGAAAAAAGAAAAAATTAGAATGTTTTTGGGAGTCTAAAGGTATTGAATTAAGCGACGAGTTATTAAAAATTGAACTTTTAGACAACAAAAAATTATTTAAGAAATCATCCTGTTCCATATAAAATAGATGAAATCGTGAAAAAAACTGGACGAAAAGTTTTACGTTTACCACCGTATCATTGTAAATTGAATCCAATCGAGTTAATATGGGCGCAGGTAAAAGGTTTCCTGGCAAGGAATTATAAAACATTTAAATTGTCCGACGTGAAAAATCTTTTCTTTGAAAGTTTGGCACAAGTTACTGCTCAAAATTTGGACAGATTGTGTTCAACACGTTTTAAAAGAAGAAAAAGAACTCAACACACTTGACAATGTAATAGAAAATATGACATTTAATGTAAACACTGGTTCCTCCAGTGAGGATGATTTTTCATCAGAAAATTAATATTGTATAATAGCAAATGCAAAATAAACTATTTTTTAACAATTAATTTTTTATTATTTGTACTTTATGTCTATAATATTTGCAAAATAACATTAAAACTTGATTATATTAAAAATCACTAGATTTAAATTTTGTGCGACATTTTGTATCAAAATTACTGTTTTTTGGCAATGTGAATCTGTCTTTTAGTTACTTATTTCTTAACGCGAATGAACTATAAAGTAGATTCAATATCAACTAATAATTCTGAAACATTTAATATTACAAATAAAAATTCTGGTCAGAAGAATTTTTGTTATTTTTGAGAAAGTTTTGTATTAAATTTTACAAAACATTTAAAGCAAAACCACGAATCAGAATTTGAGTTCATAAAATATTTTCGTTTTTTTCCCGTAGCAAACAACGCAAAGATTTATTAACATCCATATGAAAAAAAGGTAATTTTTTAAGTAACAACGACAACAGAAAACCAATTAAAAAATCTAAATTGCATAATAATTATTTACCAAACTGTTATAGTTTTTATGCAAAAACTCTTTGGAGACATCGCAAGAATTGCCTGAAAACTAAAGATTCAAATTCTCAGTCAAATGCTCAGTCATTTATTGTAAAAAATATTAAAATAGAAGAACAACTTAAAGATTTTATACTTAAGTATTTCTAAGGATGCGAGCAGACGAAATATCATTATACCCCGTTCACACCAATCATTTTTCAATGATCAATGATGAAGGAAGTTAGCTGCAAGTTTGTTTGTCAAAAAAATAGCAGCGCCGCTATTTTCCATCATTGAAAAATGACAAAGGAAGTTAGCTGCGCTCGAGCTACAATACGGGATAACTTAACTCGAATGGTCGCCATTACTGTTTACATTCTGACCAGATCGAACTCGTTTGTTTGTAGTAGAGAGATTTTGTTCTGTTTTGTTTACTAATAGTAATATTTTTGCAAGCTTTTCTTTTTTCTTCATTTTTATGTTTTGTTTATGGTATTTAATAGTTTTTAGTATTTTAGTTAATAGTATTTACTTAGTTGTTTGTGTGTTGAAAGGTTTTTTTTTGTTATTTGTAGTTATTGTAGTTTAGTTTATATATTAGTAAAATTAGTTAATAATATTCAGTTTTTTCTTATTATAGTAATTTATCTTTAATTTTTTTTATTTCATACTTTATTTTTTTATTATTATATTACTTTATTTTGTAGTTTTAGTTTTGTAGAATAGAATATTTTGTTAAGTTTAACAATTTAGTGTTGAAGTAACTCAACTTATAAAGAATTCACCTTATGAGTTGAGCATTCGCTTAAGCGAAATAGATTGGTATTATGCGTTTAAATTGAGCTATTGCAAGGAGTTTGATGAAAAGTTAATACTTATGATTTCAATTCCACTGCGTAACAAGAATTTAAACATTATTTCTATGGAAAAATTAATTCCAACGCCAATAAGGCTTAACAACTCGACATACTACATTTCAGACCTACAGCCATCTGTAATTGTTTCTACTTCAGATTCAGTTTCACTTGTACAATCCTTCCAAAAAAACTGTCTGTCAGAGAACAACCTGGAGTTATCGGATTGCCTTATTAAAACCCATCAATCCGAGGTGTATCCAGAGGGTTCATGCTTAGCGACAATACGAGCAGGGAAGACGATACAGCTTTATAAAAAGAACTGTCAATTGAAAGAGGAAACTCAACGCCATAGCAGTTGGATTCAGGTTAATTCTACCCACTGGATATACTCTGGACTAGCATTGAGAGTGGAGTTGACTTGCTTAAAACAAAATGCCCAGCAATACTTAGATGTTGGGGGAGAGTCAAATTCTAATCTTGTTTCAATCCCATGCAATTGTTGGATTCAAAACGGTCTTATTACGTCCTCACCATCATATACTTCCTGTTTAAACAATCTCAATCCCGTTTTAATCAAGTTGTATCCTTATCACTATATTCCGTACGATGAATTAAAAATTTCACCGTATAATCTTGAATCTACTTTTGAATTTGATGAATCGATAGCATTGATTAACCAAACATTTAATCTTCACAATTATTCTTCTGATCTAAAACTCATTGAAAAGTACTTGCCTATGGTTAAAAGATCTGTTCCTATGATTGAATGGACATCCCCATATCACAGTATTTGGACTTATCTGACATACGCGATACTGGTGATTGTTGTTTTTCTAATTATATGTTGCTGTCTCCCACGTCTTAAATCTTTTCTTACTGGTTTTTCTTTCCTTGCTCTTCCAAATCAAGTTAAGGCGGAAGGGATTCCCCAATTGGTTGAAGTATCTTATGATCTTCTTCTGTTTATTCTTCTTACTATAGGTATAACAATCATTATGGTCCAAATACGGCGAGTATTGTCTCGACTACAATGTCATCATATATCAACTCTCACACTAAAAAATTCATTTGGATCACATTGTGATTTAATTCTAGTTGACGGGTCGATGTCATTATCAATAGGATTAAAACATCTTAGTGGTCTCGGACACTTGTATCTCGATAAAGTCAATATTGGGTACGTCGAAATCTCGGGTGGGGTATTAGAGGCTCGAGATTTTGAGGATGTAGAGGATATGGCAGGGGGACGAGTTTCTATTAATGGGTCGTACCCTATATCCAAACATTTATCTATCCCTAAAACGAGGGCATGTATTCGTATTCCGAAGGTTATAAATTAAATTACTATGATTTGTATTACGTTTTAATTATCCTAACTTTATTGTATATCATTGTATTATTCTATTATAAATATATTATTGGAAATCTTGTAAATCATTCTGATATAAACCGGACTTAATTTAGGTCTGTTGACGAAAATTGTTGTTGTAGTAATAATAATATTAGTAGTAGAAGTAGTAATAGTAGTAATAAAAGTAGTTCTAATATTTTTTACTTAGTAGAAATCTCTCTACTCCAGTTATTGTGAATTTGTTGAGCAGTATTAGTAAGTATATTTTTAAAATTAATGTTTATATATTTTTACTATACGAAATTATGTACTTTTAGATATGAGCTGTAAAACAAGAAAATTATCCTGGTCGAGAGATGCTATTTTAGCCTTGATTGAAACAATTAAGGCTAATGAAAATTTATACAATTCGTCCAGTCCGGATTACAAGAATCGGGAAAAACATCGACTTGCTTACAACAAAGTTCGATTGGCGGTAGCGCAGTACCTACCCGATGTTACAGGTAATTTATTTAAAAATAAATTTTATTTTTAATAAAAATATATTTAACACTTCATAATGTTCAGACAGAATTTCACAAAACAAATATAACTATAAATATAAATAAAACAGATACTTCTAGCATAACAAATCGAAAATTGCACAAAATAAATATAACTGTATATAAAACAAATAACTCTAGCATAGCATATCGAAAAAAAATTAACTATAAAAAAATTCAAATTTCTGAGATTAGGTTACACAAAATAAATATAAAAATATATACATATAGAAATAACATAAATAATATCGAAGAATATTTATATATACAAATTGCAACTAATTAAACTTTCTATTTGCAGAAGATGACTGTAAAAACAAATACAACACCATTCGCACTCAATTTGTAACGGAATTGAACAAAGTTCAGAAAACTAAATCAAGTGGAGCGGGCACTGACTCTGTATATAAAACGTGTTATTTTTGTTCGAAAGTGACCACATTTTTTAGTTGTGCACATCATGAGTTTGTCGGAGTAAGTATATTGTTGTTATTTATAATATGTACAATAACTGAATTAATTTTGTTTTTGAAAGCATTAATTATTCCAATATTGTGGGTTGCATTGTGTTAACCTAATTTGGCATGTGCAATTTTCCCTCCAATTTTAACCGTTCCGTTAACGGAACGGTAGGACTATACACGCCACGTTTTCTATATTTTTACTTTCTTTGACTGTAGTTTTCGACGTCCGTTGGCACTGCATGAACTGCTGGAAGAATTAGAAAATCCCGAGTCGACACCTTTACTGCCAGATAACATTATATTATTACCACCTGAAAATGCTAACGATGATAATACTAATGAGGATTCTGGAGAGGAGGATCAGGTTACCCTCAATAATTTACCGGGAAACCAGTTGCGTGCAGAAGCCAGTGTTTCCTATGATTTTGACTTTGACGGAGATGTCGATGTAGATGTCAATGTAGACATTGATATAAATGTCAGTGACAATGACGATTGGGATAGCGAGGACAATTTGCCTTTGTCATCTTTTATGAACAACACAGGAAAACGAGCTAAGGTAACAAACGCCAAAATTTCCAAAAAAGCTAAGACAACTTTAAATTGGACTGACGCAGATTTGAATTCTGATTTTCCTGAGTGGCATGAACTATATGGCCCTCTAAACGATGTTCATCCAATTGATTTATTCAAATATTTTTTTGATGATGAAATTATTCAGATGCTTGTTAATTATAGTAACACTTACGCCGCTCAAAAAAATAGAACGCAGACAATTACAATCGAGGAAATGATGACTTACCTTGGAGTTTTAATGGTCAGTGGATACAACATAGTTAGCCGCAGAAGAATGTATTGGCAAAACGCGGAAGACGCCAATAATAAATTAATTTCTGAAGCAATTTCAAGAGACAAATTTCAGTTTATCATGTCCAACGTACACTGCAACAATAATAATAATTTGGATAGAAAAGATAAATTTTCTAAAATGCGACCATTATTTGAAGCTCTAAATAGAAAATTTCAGGAGTTTGCACCACAACAAGAATTCCACTGTGTCGATGAAGCCATGGTACCCTACTTTGGTCGTCACTCCTGTAAACAATTTATTAGGGGAAAGCCCATTCAATGGGGCTATAAGTTGTGGGCTGGCACGACCAACTTAGGATATATAGTATTTTTTGAGCCGTATCAAGGCTCAACTACGGTTTTGCCTGAAAAGTACAGAAATTTGGGTTTAGGGGCCAGCGTGGTCTTGCAGTATGCTGACATTTTACAAGATCAGAGTTCTCAATCCTACCACATTTTTTTTGATAACTTTTTTACCTCGATTCCGCTATTACAGGAACTAAAAGACAGAAATATCAAAGGAACAGGTACTGTTAGAGAAAACAGGTTACCTGGATGTCCAATGGAATCTTGTAAAGAAGTGCAGAAGATGGAAAGAGGAACTTACAGACATAAATTGGGAAATAACGCAATAATTGCTTGCAAGTGGAACGACAACAGTGTTGCTTCTATAGCATCAAATGCATTGTCTGTGTTGCCTCTGAATAAAGTAAAGAGATATTCTAGAAAAGAAAAGAAGCATTTATATATTGATCAACCTTATTTATTTCAAAGATATAACGATTTCATGGGCGGAGTCGACAGATCTGACCAAAACATTAGCTTGCTTAGGGTTAGCATACGCGGCAAGAAATGGTACTTTCCATTATTTACCCACTGTGTAGACATGGCTCTTCAAAATGCTTGGCAATTGCATCGTATAAATGGTGGAAAGTTAGATCAATTAGCTTTTAGGCGAATTGTAGCAACAGGCATTTTGGAAAGTAATAGAAAAACTACAAAAAGAGGTCCATCCAAATCAGCTCAGAACCTACATGAATATTCAAAATTTGATCGAATAGATCACCTAATTGTATATCAGGACAAACAAACAAGATGTGGAGTGTGTCATAAAAATTCATACTTCAAGTGCATTAAATGTAAAGTGGCGTTACACCCTAAACAATGTTTTGTCGATTACCATACTCCTGTATAATATTTATAGAATGCCACCTTTGAGTTATTATAGTTTTATTAATGTCTAAGTTTACTTTTTCCTGCTCTTATCTAAATAAAGTATATTTTATTGAAATGCAATATTTTTACTAATTCAGTAGCTGAAAGTCCTACTGTTCCGTAAAAGGAACGCCTTATAACAAACAAACTAACAATTAAAAAAAAAAAATTTCAATTAAGTTCGAGTTAATAAGCTAATTCTAGCATATATACCTAAAAAAAAATATGGATTTCAAAAAAAAATAGTTTCAGGTCCATCTGGGTTAATGATATTCAGCCAAACGCCGAGTATGTCATTGTGACAGTCACAACTTAAATTTGGTGATGCCGTTCGCGGTTGTTTGGAAATTCAAAACTTTTTCGCCTTATTACTGGATCTTTATAATTTTTTTGGACAAAGCATTAAACGTTGGGATTTATTGTCTAAATTTAGCAGTGAGTCGGAAGTCACATTAAAAAAACTAAATCCCGCACCATGGTCCAGTAGAGTCAATACGATATCTGCAGTTAAATTTCGCTTTTTTAATATCATCAAAACTTTATCTGAAATAACCCTTAAGAGTACCAGTAAAGATGAACGCGACGAAGCAAAGGTTATAAAAACAAAAATATTTAATTTCGAGTTTTTGTTGTTCTGCGAATTCATGCACCGTGCACTGAATGATATCAATTATGCTTCAAAAATATTGCAGACATGAAATAAATTTAGATAAAGCAGTTAAGGCTTTGAAAGTAACTAAAGACAAATTAAAAATATACAGAAATGATTTTAACTCATTTAAGCAAAAGACTAGAGAAGTTGCAACAAAATATTGTATAAATCTCAAATTTGAAGAAAAACGACAAAGAAAAATTAAGAAATATTTTGACGAATTATCTTCTGACCACCGTTTCCAAAACAGAAGAAATATTTAAAGTAACCGTTTTTTAATAAGGTACTGGATATAATAATTACCCCTTTTTGTAGCCCAACATTCATCAATTAATGTTATTGATCATTTAACCGATTTATGTAATAGTTCATTCAAATGCAACGCTACTGAATATATTAAAATGCATAGAACCAAATGTGGTAATATTATAAAAAATGTTTTAGCGCCTTATTTTTTTCAAGAATTACGTAATGACATAGGAAATCGCTCCTTATAGTATTTTAATAGATGAGTCAAAATTGTCAAACGGAAAGACAAACACAAAATTCTCGCAATATATACAAAGTAAATAAAGTAAATCTGCTTACAATCAAACTGCCGATATTTGATGGCACGTTTACGCAATGGCGCGAATTTAAAGATAAATTTACTTGTTTAATTGCAAATGATAATGATATAACAATACACAAAAATTAACGTATTTAAAATCTGCACTACAAGCGAACCATAAGAAATATTATGCGCGTAGACATAGTGGAATCCAAATATAAAATAGCGTGGGATAGATTAGATAAACGATATAATAATAAAAAACGCATTGTAAAAAATCATGTACAAGCTTGATTAGATATTCCGCAACCAACTCGCGAATCGCATAAGTCATTAAGAAACTTAATAAGCTTAACACAAAATAATGTAGATTCGCTAAAAACATTCGACATTTCAGTTAAAAGCTGAAACGCTCTATTAATACCAATTTTATTGTCAAGGGTTGACACACATACAAATAAAGAATGGGAATCTAAATTAAATTGCGAAAATAGTAACATGAACAAAATACCTTCACTTGAAGAATTTTTGCAGGTTTTAACAATCAAACAAACAACACTTGAAACGGCATATAATCGAAATAAGGTAGATTATACGAAAAATACTATTCAAAAATTAGCATGTAAACTAAATGAAGTAAATAAATGAAGTATAGATACTCAAGTTTTAATTTTATACATTGTACAGGTGAAGTTATGTTTATAATTTTGAATTTTAGAATACAAACATGTCGCAAGTTCGAGATGAGCAAAAAAGCAGTAAGAAGGAATATAAGAATCGTGTTTTCCTAATTACTCGTGAATTAAACGATATAATAATAGAAACAGTGTGGAAAACGAAACTGCATCGAATTTGGACTTAAACGATCTAATTGATAATTTTGCTAAAATTAAGCTCGCAACAAACTGTAATTATTACTTTATATTGTTATTGATGGTATTGCAAAATATTGTTGTATAACCTATATTGAAATATTAGTTTAAATTTAAATTAGTTTGTATAATTCATATCAAACTAAATAATATTCATTTTTTACAAAACCTAATATAACCATAAGTGAATATTATTTTATTGATATTTTGCGATTATTACCAATAGAATGGACATCAAGGAATTGGTCTATAATTCACAAAAAAAAAGACAAAAATACGTTTTTAAGAATATGCATGGAAATTACATTATGCGGTAACAAAAAACAAGGCGAGTACATTTGTGAAGCTCGTCTAGAAACTAAAGATGGTGTCGAGTTCACTGTTGTGTACGACGAACAGGAGCAAACTACAAAAGAGAAATAATAGATTATAATTTGTTCATTAGATTAGCTAAATGTAATAGATAAATGTGATTGTGATTAACTATTCCATTATTGTAATGGTGTGTAATAAATGTTATACACCTAATTTAATAATGTCTGGTGTAATAAGTTATTCCAAATTGTTATAATACACGGTTCACTATTTTATAATTTGTTGTTACCATTGTTAAATATTAACAGATAATTGTTAAATAAATAAATTATGTAGATATTATAGTTGTTACCGTAGTTTGAATGTTTGTGCCATTTTAATATACTACAATATAATGCAATAGAAATTCATGATCTCGTTAATAATAAGACAAACTGACTTATACACTAATGTCAATATGTAATGAAATCATAATACATATGTAACAGTATTATTTAACTATTAATGACAATACTCAGTTTAATGTTCAGTTATGAAATTGTACTTAACGTATCCTAATAATATAAGTGTTATATATCAAAAATATTTCTATGAGACAAAGTAATTATGTTTTTATCTTCCATGTTCCTAAACCAATACTAACAATTTTCCCTAATATACGATTTCATTTTGCGTTATGTGGTTTAAAACCTCGTTTACGTGTCTGATACATTGAATTTATATTTATTAAATAAATATTGTCCAACAACAATAAACACATGATATTTAATGGTGTATCTTTCGATATACCGTCGGTAAATCATATAAACGATAATTTATCACATGATAGCTATAGTTGTGGAAATTCAGGATTATTATAAATATAATAAAAACATAGAATATTTTGTAAAACCTGAGTTTTTCAAAAACTAATGTGGATTATGAATTCTATGTAGATAATATATTTGATAATAATATAAATGTCGATTTAGAGAAAAGCGGGTCTTCAATGAAAAATAGGACGAATATATTTAATATAAAGAAAGTTAAATTGGGTATCCTTAAGCCACTTTTTAATAAGCACGATAAAATGAGCATAAGACTACCAACCGTGGTTTCTACGACACTGATACAATACATATATGTATTATCATATATGTATACTAATGTGGTTATTAAAAAAAATGACATGTAGATAAATGATAATTTTATAATTGAAGTTAAGGGGTTAAAACAAGCGAATTATAAAAAAGTAAAGTCAGATTTATCTAAAATAAAATTCACTGAAAAAACTAGGCAAGATATTGTGTTTGGGTTGTTTGAATCGTATGTGGAAGAAAATTTTAAAAATACCATAATAAATATAATTAATTCAATAGGCTCCTGCGTTGTAGATTTGTGGTTGTACATTATCAAAAAAATAAAAGAATCACCCACTGACAGGAAAACCATAATTTGGGACGATTATGATAAATTATTGAAATTATAATTAGAATAAAAATATCATGGAATATCTAACACGTGATTCATCGCATTTCATCGACGGTATTTATAACAGAAAAGACATATTCTTGGATTTCATTTCGTCACCTATTGAACAGGAAATCGAATGTTTAACAATAAACGAGAATGATAATGTATACGACATAGCAAAATATTTTCTATTCAGATCATCCTTAGACATAAATATTGTTCTAGTTTGATATAATTAGAAATAAGTTGAATATCTACAAGATACAAGAGGACATACAAGAGTATATTATTATATGCAACACATTGGTGATAATTTCACGTATTGTATGACCAGTAATAGTGCCGAACAGGATATGCGGCAAATTGAAATTGAATGACCAAATCATTTTGTAAAGAGAGTAAAAAAAGATATTGTATTCTTATGCTGGTACCAGAATACAAATACGTAGACGATTAACGCAAACAAAACGAACAGAAATATATAAATATTGCAATAAATTAATTTCTTTAAATAGTACGAAAAATGAAAATATGTGCTCGGACTTACAAAGTGTAATAAGACCATAGTATTTGCAGAAGAAAACTATGTAGTTTAGTTGATAACAAAGATAATGTTTACAGTACACTGTCATCTGACATGAAAGTCAATTTAAATAATATTATTTATATATCCGTAAATAATATGAATTTTTGAAGCATTGTATGACCAGTAATAGTGCCGAATAGGATATGCGGCAAATAGCAAAATTCGCTGGAGGAAAGCAAACCTTCTATGGCCGACAAAATTTATTTAATATTCACTGTTATGAGGCTGGATTATCGTACCAATATAGCCAGCCCCCACTTGCGATTGTAACCATATCAAAGATATATTTATTAAAGAAATTGCTAGACGTCGAAATTTAGCGAACATGCGATTAAGAAATTTTAAGAAATATTCAAAGAAATCTAATATTATTTGTGGAGACATAGAAAAAAAAAAACAAAGATTACGGTGAACATTGTCAGAAACCTATATCACGCCCAACTCCCAAAAAACCTCCAATCCAAAATCAACCTTCATCTTCAATCTTGCCAGATGATGATCCACAACCAGTTGCAGTTGCAAAAAGCTTACTAGAACTAATACCACAAGTTAATAAGAATCTTTTAAACTTACTTAAATTTAGTGAGATAGAATTGGTTTATAGAGAATCGTATACTGTTATACCTGAACATATTTTAAAATACGTATACACTCAAATAGCCCGACAGAACTCTGACAATCTGGAGGAATTGAGATTGACTGATTCTAAATTAGAATATTTATTTAGAGGGGCAGCTTTAGCGATTTCTACAGATTCTCATAATCAACTCCAGGACATTCAATCCAATTTAAACTTACTATTAGAGAAATTCAGTTCAGTATGTCAAGCCGGACACGATTTTATTCAATCAAATTTTGTAAACTTACACAATCTCCAAGATCAAGCTAATTCTTCTTATTCTCAATTACAAAACTTGTTAGCAAGAAAAATATATGCATAAATATTGAAACTAACAAATACATTATATTGCATAGATGGAGTAGTCTCATGTCTAACTGTGATGATGTGTTTATAAGTGTTGTGGATCTTTTGGACAACGAAAAGTTGGTTCTCGAAGTACCAAAAACCAATATTAATAATAGTGAAAATACTCAAACTATAGATGTTGTTGTATTTAAAAAGCGAAAAAACGGTTTTGGTGTTCATTGCTACAATAAAAGTACCAACACAACTATATCACTTGGTGTTTTTGGGAGTAATAAAATTTTAATAAATAATAAAAGTTATGAATTCAACCACACAATAATAGATGTGATAGATAAAAAGTTCATTTTATTAGACTTGCATACTTTAGAATACTATGATTTTGATTATAGTATTAAAAATATTTTCGAGTATTTAAATTCTTCTTTTTATGATAAAATAAAAGATTCTTATATAAAGTCTGACAAATTGCAATAACGGTATTTGTTTATTAGGTTATATTTATACGACTTTCCATAAGGAAATCTGGTACATTTCCGTGGTATTATAATAAGCAATATCTTTTTGTTGTGCGATTATCATGTTCAGCGTAACATATTAATCTAGAGTTTGTTCATTGTATATCGATGTAAAATACATATTAGTGAGTACGTGCGTAATTAATATTGAAAATAAATATTTGTTTTGTAAAAATGAATGATCTATATAATATACTAGATTATGGTCACGAGCATAATGTGAAACATTCTTTAGTTAACTTGTGTTTTTATATAGACAAAAATATACATGCTAAACTTATATCAAATTTTTCATCAGATTTATATAATTCCACTACATTCTGTAATATACAGGCGAGTAAGATACCTGGGTTGGTGGAAATTAGAACAAATTTAAATAAAAGCTGTAAGGTAATCACGTTTGTAAACCCAACTTTATATAATAACAATCAAAACCATAGTAACAACAATTTTTTAACCGTAAATGTAATAAAACACGGTGTTAATACGTCTGATATAAAGAAGTATTTGGAATATTATTCGAACAGTTTTAGCAAATTTGCCAATAGAAAAAAATATAAATCTAAAACCTTGGTGAAATTATTAAATAACGACACTAATGTACAAATGATAAGCCAGACGAGGTTTTATGTAATGAAAATATTATATGTCAATAACACTATTAACAAATATTACAAAATGATACTTGAGCTTCACGATGAGAAAATAATCACCGAAGGGAGATTGGTATTACCGAATTCTATAATAGTGACAGCTGATTCTGGGTATGACGAAATAACCGGGGAAAAAACACCAAATGAACCGATTAGTTTTTTGCACAATTACATTGAAAATATTCTCGATAAAAATGTGACGACTATGTACATTTTCTCAGACAACTGTGCAGCCCAAAATAAGAACATCTCTCTTGTTCGTTTTCTGTATTCGTTGGTTCACAGTGGTGGAAATAATATTGAAAAAGTTGTTCATCGCTATCCTGAGCCAGGCCATAGTTTCCTGCCATGCGACAGGTGTTCTGGAGTGGTTGAAAAGTCAATAAGAAAAATAGAAAGAGTTTTTTTTTACCAAATGAATACTTCAACCATTTCAAGAAAGCTTCCAAAATATTTAATGTAATACCAGTAACGCAGGGCATGATTCTAAATTATTAATAGAAATAAAGAGAGATTCACCATATCAAAGTACAGACTTATTATATACGATTCAAGTAAACTCGTAATACAGTACTCCATGACATCTACTATGCTAATATGTTCGGAATTTACTCTAACCCGAACTAATAATAATGTGCCTATACTACCAAATTCAAGTGTTTATAATAGTCCTTTGGCTTTAAAAGCGGTTAAACTCGAGAATATAATGAAATTAGCCAATGAGTATGTACCAAACAACGATTTGTGGTATTACAGGTCTTTGAAAGCAGAAGGTTTTGCAGAAGAAGATGGAAACGAAACAGAGTACACGGATGATGGTAGTTGCAGTGATGCGGAATGATAGTATTAGTGCCTTATATTTTTGTATTTTTCAGTTTATTCGATAATAAAGTTTCATTTATTAGAAATTTTCATATGTTTTTTACTTCATGTTACCCTTTTTTTGTATATTGGTGGCAATAACGAGGCAATTCCAAATTTAAAAAAATTATATTAACGCCATCTTGACTTTACCTTCAAATTAATTATTATCAACAGCTCTCTGGCGACATAATAAAGCAATTTTTATTTTAATGTCCTACAAATAAATCAGATTTGAAGCATAGGACAGTTTTTTGTTGCTCCTGTAAAATTACCAAAAATGGAGCTGCCTACTTATTGCAGCAAGGTCTTAAATTCTAAAAAAAAAGTTTGTCAAAGAGGAGCGTATTATGGAGACATCGAGGTCTACTTCTGAATGACTTACAATTAGAATTTCATGGCAATAATCAATTACCACCTGAAGTCATGTCTCTAGAGACATCATACAGCTTTTTCAAATATTTTTTCTCAAACGAACTCGTAGACAGAAATGCAGAAGAATCAAACATATTTGCAAGGATATAAAACAGTACATGGGTATCTGCTTCTACATGTCGATAGTTCATTTTCCAAGTGTTAGGGCATATTGGAACGTAGATTTAGGATACGATCCTATTAGGAATATAATGCCAGTAAACAAATTTGAAAAGATAGGGTGTTATATACACTTTAATGATAACTCAAAACATTTACCTCGTGAAAATCCAGATCACAACCGACTACACAAGCTACGACCCTTAATAGACCACCTGAACGAACAGTTTTCTAGTATCCATTTGGAGCAGTTTCCCGCAGTTGATAAACAAATGTGTGCTACCAAAGTGAGACACTTTATGAAGCAATATCTACCAATAAAGCCTCACAAATGGGGCTTCAAATTATTTGTACTAATTGGAGTTTCAAGATTTGCTTACCGTTCTGAAGTGTATTCTGATCAGGAGAACTTACAAAAGAAACCGTCTTCTGAACCAGATATTGGTGCATCTGCTAACATTGTTGTCCGTCTGGCTCATATTATGCCCACAATGCAAAATTATAGACTATATTATGATAATTATTACACGTCATTTGAACTCATGCTATATCTTGCTAAAAGAGGTATTTACATAACCTAATATAACCATAAGTGAATATTATTTTATTGATATTTTGCGATTATTACCAATAGAATGGACATCAAGGAATTGGTCTATAATTCACAAAAAAAAAGACGAAAATAGATTTTTAAGAATATGCATGGAAATTACATTATGCGGTAACAAAAAACAAAGCGAGTACATTTGTGAAGCTCGTCTAGAAACTAAAGATGGTGTAGCTGTTATAATTGGTTGCTATACAAAGAAGATATTGCTAAAACACGCGTGAATTCAATGAAGAATATCATTGAAACAACAAATGATACTGTAAATAAACTAGCTGACATTTTAAAAATACTAGACGTAAACTAGCTGACATTTCTGTAATTGAAATGGTTGAAAGTTTAGAAAATGTCATTGCGGCAATTGACGAAGTAGATGGTGATTCAAGCGTATACAAGAAAATGTGTCATATGGTCTGAAAGTTGAAAAAATTGAATGACCAAATCATTTTGTAAAGAGAGTAAAAAAAGATATTGTATTCTTATGCTGGTACCAGAATACAAATACGTAGACGATTAACGCAAACAAAACGAACAGAAATATATAAATATTGCAATAAATTAATTTCTTTAAATAGTACGAAAAATATAGGGTTTTTCAATAAGAACTTTTTTTTTCAATAGGTTGGTATTTGGTTAAGGTGACAGATACGTCATTCAATTTGTGGTTAGGTTTACAGTGAAAGGTCTACAATTTAATAAAATGAATTCAATTTCGCTCGAAAATCGCATAAAAATAATTCAAATCCATTATGAAAATGGTCGATCTGTAAAAACCACTTTTCGTAAAATCGTGGATATTTTCAGTCGTTATAATCGTCCATCAGAGTCTGCAATTAAGAATTTAGTGGAAAAATTTTAGTCAACTGGGACAGTACACAGCGTAGCAACACCAAAACGTACTCGTACCGGTCGTTCGCAAGAAAATATTGCTGCTGTGAGCGATAGTGTTGAGGAGGATCCAAATTTGTCAATTCCACGGCGTTCTCAACAATTGGGCTTGACCCCGAGCACTACATGGCGTATATTGCGCAAGGATTTGGCTCTAAAGCCTTATAAAGTCCAGTTAGTGCAAGAATTGAAGCCAGCAGATCATGATCAACGTCGACAGTTTGTTGATTTGCTGATCATTGAACAAGGTGCTGGATTTTCAGACAAAATCATCTTTTCTGACGAAGCTCATTTTAATTTAAATGGCTACGTTAACAAACACAATTGTCGCATCTGGGCTTCTGAAAATCCAAGTGCAGTTGTTGAACAACCATTACATTCATCTCGTGTCACTGTTTGGTGTGCTCTTTGGAATGGCGGTGTAATTGGACCGTATTTTTTCGAAAATGAGGCTGGTGCTGCCGTTACGGTCAATGGAGTGCGCTATAGAGACATGCTAACCAATTTTTTATGGCCTATTTGGAATGACGTGGATGTCGACGACTTGTGGTTTCAACAGGATGGGGCAACTTGCCACACAGCTCAAGAAACAATCGATTTATTGAAAACCAAATTCGATAGACGTTTGATTTCGCGTAGAGGTGATGTCAATTGGCCACCAAGATCATGCGATCTAACACCGTTAGATTATTTCTTCTGGGGTTACGTAAAAGATGAAGTTTATAAGGATAATCCAACAACAATTGCGGAGCTCAAAGCCAACATCGAGAGCGTAATTCGTGAGATGGAGCCACAATTATGCACAAATGTGATTGCAAATTTTGTCAAAAGAATCCATGTTTGCCATCGTAGTCGTGGTGGACATTTATCGGATATTATTTTTCATTCATAAATTGTAGAGTCTGTACAACAGGTTTCAATTAAAATATTCCAAGATTTCATCCAAAATGTGTGTTTTATTTACAATTTATTTTTATTAAATTTGCACTTCTTTGAATTCAATGGGTTAATAATAAATACAAGAAGTTTAATTTCAAAACGTAATTAAATTTTCTTAAGTTTTGAGAAATGTTGAAAAAATTTGTTTCTGGGAAGCGCTTCGCGTCCAATAAAGCAGTTGAGAGGGCCGTAGATACATATTTTCTCAGCCTTTCAGAGTCTCACTTCCGGGAAGGAATAGTAATGTTGTAGAAACGCTGGCCCAAGTGTGTTGAACTCAAGGGAGATTATGTAGAAAAATAAAATCATTTTTTAACTGAAAATAGCAGTTTTTCATTGTCCGGCCGAGAACTTTTCACCTTACCCTCGTAACAGCGTTTCTTTGGCAGAAACATTGTTAAAGAATGACACATACTGCACAGAAACACTGAGACCGAATCTTCGACAATATCCGAAAGAAATTGTCCAAAAGAAGTTGCAAAAATGAGGGCATACGTCTGCATATATAGACGGAGTTCACGTCGGAAAATGGAAAGACAAGAAGGACGTATTGTTTATCACGACAGAGTTCGACGACAGTGTTACCAAAATTGAAAGAAAAAGAGGCCAAAATATATTGAAACCACAAGCAATTATGTAATATAATAAATATATGTCTGGGGTAGATAATCATGACCAAATGATTGCATACTACCCGTGCGAACGAAAAACTATTCGGTAGTACAAAAAATTGTTTGTGCACATCCTCCAACTGATTTTTGTTAATTCTTATAAATTGTACCAGAAATATTCTGGAGCTAAAAAGCTATCATTTTATGACTTCAGACTATCCGTACAAAAACGCAAAGTATCAATCTCAGATATAAGACAGAAACATCTAATTCATTTTAAATCGTAGTTGTAACTGTTGACCAAAAACAGATATATAAAAAGATCAAAAATCAAACAAAAATATAAATTTAAACAATAAAGGAAATACAGGGTAATAATACAAAGTCATCACAAAAACCCCAATTTAAACATACTTATATAAAAACAATCATAATTACAAAAAAAAAATAATTTACTAACTTTATTATTCCTTAGAATACGGCTGCTTCGTTTTCGGTAATTTTCAAAATCATACTTAAATTTTATTCCGTATTCTAAAAATTAAAGCATGTTTAAATTTCTCCGAAAAAACTCCTTAAATATATTTAAAATTTTTTCTCCTATTACATTTGTCAAATCTATTCATGAAATTACACACATTTTAAATTATACAATCACATGGAAATTTATAAAATTGTTAAGTTGAAGAAAAAAATATCTGTGACATAGAATTAAAGTCATTTATAACTTTATATAATGATGTTCAGTTGTCCAAGATGCTAATAATTACTTCCATCTTCCATTGTTCAACTACAAATAATACAAACAATAATATAGTAACACAACTTTTTAAGATAATTATATGGTACAATGAATACTCGATGTATAGTTTTAAATAGGGATGATTTTACTTATAAATAAACCGCCCGCATTATGAATATTAAACTTATTTTATACATTTCATTTTTATTCAATATCACATATCTTACACGAAGTAAATCTATAACCAGCATCTTTGAGATTGTCTACCAAATTCCTTAATTTAATCTTTACTATTTTTATTTGTCTACACACTTTTTTTAATTTTCCGCTACTATTATTAAAGAGGTATTTCGATAAATGTAGCTGAAAATAACCCTATTTTCGTAATTTTTTTTTATTAAAAGTATAAAAAATGCAACTTGGAGGTTTTCGTTATCAAATAGTATATATCTTGGACTATATATACGAATTTTTTCAGTCAAAGATTCTTTCTAACAAAAGCGCGCGCACGACTGGAACGCTCTATTGGCGTGCACAGTCCAGCCCGAACGGTTTATCTCCAAATTAAAAATGGGATGATATTCCAAAAATAGACTACATTTTCGGGAGCTTGACGTTGAAAAAGTTGATTTTGTGGTCAAAATAGCGGCCTGTGAAAAAAAAACATTTTTCCCATAATTTTCTAAGTTTGAAACGCTGTAAAAAAATACTTAAGATAAACTTTTTAGAAATTTTCCTACGTCAAGCTCCCAGAAAAAAGGTTCTCTACAAGTATGTTCAAACCGCAATACTGTATGTTAATTAGATCGACCGCAATCGTGCACGCCAGTTTGAAAACTATGCCTTCGAGAAAATCGCCTTTAAAGTTTTGTCAGTGATATTTTGTTGATAAGTGTCTTTTTTCTAACTTACAGCTAATTACATATTATTGTTATATATTATTATTATATATTAATATTATTTATATATATATATATATATATATATACAGTGTGTTGACTTGGACCGTCATACATAGGGATTTAGCATGCCAAATCAGATATGTGCGATTTCGTGCTTCCCAAATTATTTTACAAAAAAAACCTTATGATAAATGTTTTAGGGCATACTTTTCTGCATGTAAATCAATTACTAAAATTTTTTTTGGAACCTTCCTAACGTCAAGAATTAGGTCTAAAGTTGTTAAGAAATTGATGGAAAATGGCAGTAGCCGTGAAATTGGAACAAAAAATCAAACAAATGCTAATGCACGGCCGACTAATGCCATTTTCAGTCAATTTCTTGACAACTTTAGGGCTAATTCCTGACGTTGGGATGGTTCCAAAAAAAATTTTGTTGATTGATTTACATGTAAAAAAAAGTGTTTCCTAAAACATTTATCCCAGTTTTTTTTGTAAAATAATTTGGGAAGCAGAAAATCGCACATGTCTGATTTTACATGCTAATTCCCTATGTACGACGGTCCAAGTCAACACACTGTATATTATTATATTATATATTATTATATTATATATTATTATATTATATATTATTATAATATATATTATTATTGTATACGTCTAATCTGGCCGCTGCAGCTGTATTTTCAAAATGCGATTTCGCGCAAAACTAATTTGAATATCGAAAAAGTATTTTAGGAGCATATTCTAGTCCCTTCAAAGATTGCAAAAAGTCAAAAATAAAATTTTGTGATTTTTGATTCGAATTTACCGAAATACCTCCTTAACGTTAGTTCACACGGTTCTAATTGCTATATTCAGACACGTAGCTCAAAAACAAAACATGTTGAAGTTAATATTGAATTTATTCGTCTAATACAACAAATTTATTTTAACTGACTGTCTTGAAAATTACATAATGAATGTTGAACTAATAATTCAATAATAAATTTAATATTATTAATTGATTTATATAAAATAAAAAATAGTATATTTTTTAACTGGCTACCTGAGGTATAATATTCTATGTAGAATAATATATATTTTTTGCATTTTTTGTATTTTGGAAAATAGAAAAAAAAAAAAACTTTTCTGCATGTAATTCAATTACTAAAATTTTTTGGAACCTTCCTAACGTCAAGAATTAGGTCTATAGTTGTTAAGAAATTGACTGGAAAATGGCAGTAGCCGTGAAATAGCATATAGCATTTAGCATTTGTTTTATTTTTGTTCCAATTTCACGGCTAATGCCATTTTCAGTCAATTTCTTGACAACTTTAGGGCTAATTCCTGACGTTGGGATGGTTCCAAAAAAAAATTTGTTGATTGATTTACATGTAAAAAAGTATGCCCTAAAACATTTATCATAAGGTTTTTTTTTGTAAAATAATTTGGGAAGCAGGAAATCGCACATGTCTGATTTTACATGCTAAATCCCTATGTACGACGGTCCAAGTCAACACACGGTAGATTATAGACCCATATATAGACATCTTTGACATTATCACATAAATATTAAGAAAAAGCAACAAAAAAATATATGTTTTCTCCAAAAATATAATTTTATTATTGTTATGCATATACAACAATCTATCCTTAAAATATGTTTCACATCGTATAAATAATATATCTAATATAAAATTTGAATAGTTTTTCCGGAAAATTGACAACACTACATAATAATATTACCTAATTTTTTCAGGCATTCAGAAAATGTTTAAATATCTGATTAAAATTAAATAAAATATGACTTCAAAAAATTCTTACAAAAATTTGACTACGCTGCGTGTAAATAAAATTATGTAATTGTTAAAAATATATCAGAAGAATCAATCCTGAAAATTTCATTGAAATCGGATAAATAATATAGCCGAAATAAACCATTAAAATTTAAATAAATTTTTCCGAAATTTGGTTATAGAAATAAAATTATAAAATTTTTATAAACACTGGGTGTATATTTTCCAACAATTGGATTAAATTCTGATAAGGAGTACAACCTCATTAAAAAATTTAAAATTTTAATAATTTTTGTCTTTGCAATTTGGCAACAATGTACAATAGTAAAATAACATAATAGTTTTATGCATTAGAATTTTTTTCTAAATATTTGATAAAAAAAAAACGGATAATTAGTAAAATTGAATAATTATTGCAATTTTTTCAAATTTAGCGCCATAATGGTGCTCATGTAACCATATTCTAACTTAACTTATAGTTCATTCGCGTTAAGAAATTAGTTAAAGAAAGATAGAAGCCAAAGTGACCTTGAATGTGATTGGCTGAAAACACAGACAAGATTAGACACACGAAATATAATTATCTATCTGAATTATTTCTTATACATTCGTTCGTGCACTTCGTACAAGTACGGCAGTTTACGGTACAATATCAGTGTGTGTGTGTATTCAAATATTTTATTCAAAAAAATTTTCAAGCCAAAACCGTGTAAAATGAGTGATAACGAGATCCCATCTACATCAAATGGATATAAAAATCCGTTACTGTTTTTTGGCAATGTGAATCTGTCTTTTAGTTACTTATTTCTTAACGCGAATGAACTATATATAATTCGTGCATGAATGGCACTTATTCCAGGCCATTTCAAGGCAAACAAAAGGCTATATTCAGACAGGTGGTGGGAATACAAAAATGAATAATTTTACATTCGATTTATTCGTTTAATACTACATATTTATGGTAACTAATTATTAGAAAAATTAGCTAATTTATGTACAATTCGTAATTTAATAACAATTTTTATATTCAGACAGAATTAGCATATAAAAAAAATTAATCAAATATATAAGTGTCAATATTTTCTTTGTTTATTATTATTTTGATTGCCAAAAAATACATATGTTGTTAATTGTTATTGTAGTACTTATGTATTAATTTCAGAATTTATTTATGTGCAGTTTATTTGTAAAAAAAATTATTTTCATCATTTTCCTTGAAAAATGCGATTTTCTCTTATCTCACTCTTTTTTTTTATTTGAAAAAAATATATGATTATTCTTTATTATAATTAACAACACATATATTTTTTGG
Source organism: Clivina fossor (assembly GCA_963966155.1). NCBI lineage: Eukaryota > Metazoa > Arthropoda > Insecta > Coleoptera > Carabidae > Clivina > Clivina fossor. Next base: position 5,647,741 of record OZ014552.1, on the reverse strand, counting down.
AAATCAAAATAATAATAAACAAAGAAAATATTGACAATTAAATATTTGATTAATTTTTTTTCTATGCTACTTCTGTCTGAATATAAAAATTGTTATTAAATTACGAATTGTACATAAATTAGCTAATTTTTCTAATAATTAGTTACCATAAATATGTAGTATTAAACGAATAAATCGAATGTAAAATTATCCTTTTTTGTATTCCCACCACCTGTCTGAATATAGCCTTTTGTTTGCCTTGAAATGCCCTTAAGCTTTTTGTTAAAATTAATTGTATTTTTTTGTGTGTGAAAGATTGTGAAATTTGAGAAAACAATGGCGCTGCTAGAATGCAGGGATACATATACATTATTTTGAAAAATATCACAAATAATTTTGCAGTACCTATATTATAATAAACAAATATTTTTGCTATATTAATTTTACTATTATAACTTAATTATTTTAAATTAAAAATATTCCAAGCATTTTATGTTTTTCACTATGACTGCCACAAAAACCAGCGTTACTTCTTGTTTCAAAAACTTACATTTCTGAAATTTTTTTTTTTTTGAAAATATATTTTTCCTGTGTTCAGAAATACGAAATCATGGGTTCAGAAAACTACCATTAAAATCTGTTCCATCGATTTCAAATTATAAAAAATAGAATTTTTGGTCAATATTCTCCGTTTACATACTATATAGCATACTTCCAAGTTTTATTTTAAAACCGGACAAACATGCATAGATATTTATATTTGCTTTACATGTATATATATATATATATATATATATATATATATATATACCGTGTGTTGACTTGGACCGTCGTACATAGGGATTTAGCATGTAAAATCAGAAATGTGCGATTTCCTGCTTCCCAAATTATTTTACAAAAAAAAACTTGGGATAAATGTTTTAGGGCATACTTTTCTGCATGTAAATCAATTACTAAAATTTTTTTTAGAACCTTCGTAACGTCAAGAATTAGGTCTATAGTTGTTAAGAAATTGACTGGAAAATGGCAGTAGCCGTGAAATAGCATATAGGATTTAGCATTTGTTTTATTTTTGTTCCAATTTCACGACTAATGCCATTTTCAATCAATTTCTTGACAACTTTAGGGCTAATTCCTGACGTTGGGATAGTTCCAAATCAAAAATTATGTTGATTGATTTACATGTAAAAAAGTGTTTCCTAAAACATTTATCAAAAGTTTTTTTTTGTAAAATAATTTGGGAAGCAGGAAATCGCACATGTCTGTGATTTTACATGCTAAATCCCTATGTACGACGGTCCAAGTCAACACACGGTATATATTATAAAAGTATTTATTAAGCTAGTTAGTTAAATGCCATCACATGTTCTTTTAATACATACATCTCCACAAATAATATTCTTTATCTACAAACTGCTTTGTTATATGGTCATTATATATATATATATATATATATATATATATATATATATAAAATCAGATAAATAATATTAGTCTTTATAGCCCAAGGGAAATAAAATACTAGTCTTTATTAACCAAGGTTAATAAAATATTAGTCATTATTAACCAAGGAAAATAAAGAAACGATCTTTATTAACTTGATTTCCGTACGCACGCTTCGTTGCTAGGCAACATCAACAAACTAAATATCTCTACGCCAGATGGCAGCAGTTATCAGTCAAAGTAATAAAATGACAGTTGTAGTTAGTTAGTTAGTTGTTGTTAACATCATAGATTTGAATAAGTAAGTACAATATTAAAAATATATAAGCAGTTGTAGATAAAGTATAGTATTTGACTTGCAAATAATGCCTACAATGCCTACGAGGATGTTTTATTCCCCTCGCTACGCTCGTGGACTAAACAACATCCTCGTACATTATAGGTGCCATTATTTGCTCGTTAAATAATATACTATTTTTCGATTTGATATTAATTTTTTGTAGCCTTATACAATAATTTTTTAAAACAAAAGTTTTGTTAATAATTTCTAGACAACAGTAATAAAATTGTAGTAAAAAATAAAATTGGTTTAAGTTTTAACAATTTAATTGAGAAGGATTAAAACAATTTCAAATCTGATTAAACTATTCAATTTGTTTCAAAAACGTGTAGCGCAAAGATACCTATATAGTTTTAATTAACTTTAATAATATACAGGGTGTTCGTTCGCTTGGTTGATATAGGGCAATAACATGGGATTTCGATAATATGCAGAATACTACTTTCTGAAGTAAAATTCGAAGAAATACTTAGAATACTTTTCGATAGGGAATAAAAAGTTCTATAATTTGGTTCAACTTTTAACTTGCTAACATGTGCCGTTTGAGCGCTAGAATTTTTTTTAAAATGTTTTTTAGAATTTTCAATAATTTTTCATGCTAAATCAATATAAGTTAGAAAAAAAAGTTACTTAGTTATTATGTAGCTAATTTTTTTTTTATTTTATTGATTTTTTTTTCAGATTTTTTTGAAAATATATATATATATATATACCGGGTGTCTACTTTTTTTTTGTTACATAGGGAATACAATGCTAAAATTTTCATTTGGTGATAAATTTTCCCCTAATTATTATAGAACAAAAGTACAAATACAAAAGTTGTTTAGAATTCAAAAATGCATCAAATGATGCCAAATTTATCAATATAGGATGTTCCGATCAAGAATTAGAAGCAAATTAAAATTTCCATTTTTGCGCTCTTTACATCAAAGTGCCATGGAAATTAAACAAATAATTTCATTTCTTCTGGAGTTTGAGTTTGACAGATCGTATTTATTTTATTGTTACGTTCTGTATTATTATTATTATTATTATTATTATTATTATTATTATTATTATTATTATTATTATTATTATTATTATTATTATTATTGAAAATAATGAATAAACTTAATGTAAATGAAAAGCTATTAAGTATAAAAAGTATTAAGTATTTATTATTTATTACAATGAAAGGGTATTTTACTCGGCTGTACACTACGTACTAGCTGTGGTTTTAAATTGTGAATGTCTCCATTATAATTTTAAGTAATTGTTTAATTTATTTATTAACTTCAAGTTATAAAAACAATACATTTGAATTAGATGACTGGCATTATGCCTAATATATTTATTATAATAATTTAAACTTATCCCTGAGGATGCTGTAAGTTGTGCAGTGAAACGTCGGATAAGAGTTTAATAAATAGTAAATAGCTGAACTCCGTAAAACTTTCTTTATTTATTACAATATTCAATATACCTATAAAACAGAAAAATTCATGAATACAAGATATAGGAGAACAAAAACGAAACTAACAATTTAAATTAAATGTTCAAATAAATCGCCATTAACTGCCAAACAATAACCTAATCTGTTATAAAATTCGTGACGTACAGAGCTTAATTGTGTTTGTGTTATATTATTGCACTCTTCAACAATGGCATTTTTCAAATCAACAAGATTTTTGATATGTCGTTTATAAATTTTCTCCTTCAAATATGGCCATAAAAAGAAATCGCACGGTGCTAAATCGGGCGATCTAGCTGGCCAATTAATTGGACCACCTCTACCAATCCATGAATTTGGAAAACATTGATCCAAATATAATTTAATGTTGCAGCTGTAATGTGCCGGACATCCGTCTTGTTGATACCAGACAACATTATCTTGAGTTGCACACTCTTCTAACTGCGGACCAATATGATTTTGCAACATATCCAAATATTTTTCGTTGTTTAAATTATTTTCAATAAAAAATGGCCCAATTATACACCTGCCAAAAATTCCAGCCCATACATTAACTTTTTCTGGATATTGGGTACGTGTTGCTACCATTAAATGAGGATTTGTTTGGCTCCATATTCTAAAGTTTTGTGTATTAGGTTCGCCGTGTAAAGTAAACGTAGACTCGTCAGTAAAACAAATAGATTTCAAGAAGTTTCTGTCTAAATTGGATTTTTCCATAATAATGTTACTAAATTCGCTTCTAGCCATTTTATCCGCTTCAAATATCTCTTGGTGCGTGGAATATTTATAAGAATGATATTTTTCATTTTTTAGTACCTTATGTATTGTTGAAGGATGCAAATTTAATTCAGCACCAAGTTGACGCACACTAACATTTGGGTTTTCCGTTACACACAAAAGTATATTCAATGTATTTTCTTTAATTGCATTTTGATTTAAATTCTCCTCCTGATCTTCTGCGTTGATTTTTCTACAATTTTTACAACGTTTTAACACACTTCCAGTTTCTTCGAATTGTTTAATTATCCTACGAATAGTCATAGCGGAAGGTATGGGACGGTTTTCAAAGAAAGCGCTGAATAAATCTCTTACTCGTCGTATCGAATTTCCAGTAAAATACCATTTTACGCACTGAACTTTTTCATTTACCTTAAGTTTATTCATTATTTTCAATAATAATGATAATAATACAGAACGTAACAATAAAATAAATACGATCTGTCAAACTCAAACTCCAGAAGAAATGAAATTATTTGTTTAATTTCCATGGCACTTTGATGTAAAGAGCGCAAAAATGGAAATTTTAATTTGCTTCTAATTCTTGATCGGAACATCCTATATTGATAAATTTGGCATCATTTGATGCATTTTTGAATTCTAAACAACTTTTGTATTTGTACTTTTGTTCTATAATAATTAGGGGAAAATTTATCACCAAATGAAAATTTTAGCATTGTATTCCCTATGTAACAAAAAAAAAGTAGACACCCGGTATATATATATATATATTCTGTGAAACAATTTCAATTTCTTTAAAATTTTATATTTGTATAGGGTTGTAAATGTTGGGTTTGGTTGTGGTGTAAATAGGAGAGATCGGGTACGAAATACGATTAGTGTATGATGAGTGTGAAATTCGAAAAAAATGTAGCAAAAGTTGGTGTTACTCAGTTAAGAGTGTTCGGACATGTTGAGCGAATGCGTCTAATGAACGTTTGCTGTTAAAAAGATTTATTTGAATGATTTTGATGGTATACGTTTGCAGGTGGACGTCCGATGAGTAGTTGGAGTGATATGATTGAGAGTGTTTTGCGTGAGCAAAAGTTTCCAAGTTGTAGGAATAAAAGAGCATGTATGAGAGTGGAATTATGAATGTGGATGAAGCGAAAGTTGCTTGTTTGTATAGGAGTGTTTGGAGGCGACTGAGTTCGGGATGATGAAAAGAGTTTGTGCCACACCCTTTTGGGTTCATGGCGTGATTGTGTATGTATGTATGTATGTATAAAATTACGTATTGTGTAGAAAATTAATAATTATTTAAATAAAATAATTATTAATATACCACGTTTTTAACACGGACTAAAAAGTAGAAACTAATTTCTCCTAGCTCCATACTGATTTATAACCCAATATAGAAAACAGTGGGGCAATGACAGCAACTCTCTACACTCCTTACTTTTATCTCCACGTTTTTCTGTATAGGGTTATAAATATGTTGTTAGGCTAAGAAAAATTATTTTATACTTTTTAGTCAGTGTTGAAAACAGATTTATTAATTTTTTTATTTAAATATTTATTTTCTGCTTTTTAATATTGTTTAACTTTAACATTATTCTAATTAATAAATTTTATTAATTATAATTTCATTAATTATAATTATAATTAACTTAATTAATTAATTTTAATTTAATATTTCCAATATTATTAACGAATTAATTAGTTAATATTGCATTGTCATCCAGTTCTGAGCTATGTTTAAAGTTTCAAGTCTCTAGCTCATTGGAAAGTTAATTTAAAACCGATTGCAAAATTTTTACATAAAAGACAAACAGAAAAAAAGTGCGTTAATAAAAACGTGTTAAAAAACAAATAAAATGAGGGAAAAATTATTATAACATTCCAAATAATTTTAGATTTCCTATATTAAAGAAGTAAGTAACTTTTGTTTGAAATATTTCTATTCTTAATACTAAAAAAATAATTGAAGACCACATTTAAAAAGTCACCTCGTATAGTGAACTAACTACAAACTGTTCTTTTAAGAAATATTACTAGTATAATTATTTAGTAAAAACACAGAATATAAACCGTATTATGATTTCAGTTTTTCTTCAAACATAAACTTGTAGTAGATAACATCAATTGTTGAATATTATTTCTAGAGATGTATTTATTAAAAAAAATATCATAGCATTTAAATAACTGCTTTTAAAAAAATACTCTTATTATATTGTTTAAGTTTAAATTATTTTGTCTAATTTAATTAACATTATATCTCTAATTACAAAAAAACAGATTAGAAGTATATGGGTAAACCCATATATAGACCACTTTGACATTATCATATAAATGATAATAGGAATAAAAAAAAATTTAACCGAAAGTTGGCAATACTGTATTTTGCTAATATATAATATTATAGGCGCTAAGGTTACCTTCTGTAAAAATTTGATTAAAATCGGATAAATAATACGGGCATAACAAATTTTTAGAAAATTTTTTTTCGGAAAGTTGGCAACACCGTGTTTTAATAAAATTATAATTTATGTGAGCACTAGGAGAAAAAATCGGATAAATAATGTAGCAACAATAATTTTTTTTGTTAATTTTAGTAATTTTTTTCTCGATAAGTTGGCAACACTGTATTTTGTTAAAATTGCATAATTTATGCGGGCACCAGGAGAATCTTTAGTGAAAATTTGATTAAAATCGGTTAAATAACGTGGTCATAATAATTTTTTTTAAATTTTAGTAATTTTTTTCTCAGAAAGTTGGCAACACTGTACTTTGTTGAAATTATCTAATTTATATGGATACCAGGAGAATCTTTTGTGAAAATTTGAACAAAATCGGTTAAACAACATAGCCGTAATAAATTTTTTAAAATTTTAGTAATTTTTATCTCGGAAAGTTACCATCACGAGAAAAAATAAAACCACATGACCATCTTGGGTACTAGAAAAAATTATCATTTCATTAAAATCGGTTGAACCGTCTAGGAGTTGCGATCACAAAATTTTGACTAACGACCGAACGAGTGAGCGGGCGAGCTGACGACGCACATCCATACAGCCACATAAAGTAAGTTCAGATTCGTCATTTTGTGGCTATATGAAGGATTTCTATACAATTTTTTTTTCGTTTTTTTGAAAATGTTACAGCCACTTTTTCCTTGCAGTCAAAGTGGTAAAAAGCTATCAGTACTATCTGGTTACAGTATAATAAAATAAAAATATAGCAGGTTATGATAACAAAATATAATTCAAAATACTTTTTATGAATGATGAAATAAGTCTATTACAAATATTAACCTTCATATATTATTTCATATAATATATAATTAAATTATTAATTTGTTAATCAATTTAATTAATTAATTAATTCCAATAATATATTAATAATTTCACTGTACTTACGTATGTATCTTTAAGAAAAGTAACATTTTAATTAAAATAAAGTTCTGTATATTATTTATTTAGAATTGACGTTTCGACGAAACTCAACGCTCGACTACATCAGTATTTGAGTTTCCTCGAAACGTCGATTCTAAATAAATATTTATACAGGACTTGAACCTAAAGCAGTTTTACTTTAATAAAATGAGTTCTTAAAGATTTTTTACCTTAATTTGCAAAACACAATTTCAAATGTATTTTATTTTTAATATATGAATTTTGAAAGCAATTATATTTTTTTTTAATGTTTATAAACTATTTGCTTCCATAAATAAACAAATAAAAATCGAAAACAAAAATCAGCTAATTTTTAGTTTCAGCGACTGATTCGAAAAAACTATAAAAGATAGTAAGTTTGTTCCAACAAGAACTCCCGATAATAAAAACTTGTTAGAAGAATACGCAGTTTGAATTTTCAGTGTTTACAAAAGCTCAAACTCTTATTAGGATAAATATTTAATTACGCCAATTTATTTTTCTTCCGAAGCTATATGATTCTTAGCTAACTATAATAATATAGATTATGTATGATTTTATCGAAAATTAAATACCCTGTACTTTTATATTATTCATTTCATTCAAGATTCTTTTAAATATTTCACATATTTTTGTTTTATTCAAACGATAATGTAATTCAAAAAATGATTAATACATCGAGATTTCATTATAAGTTAATTAATTAAAATAATTTACCTTTTTCACTGAATTAGATTTCCATTTAAAGCTGAACGCAGAATTTGTAAGGTTACTGAACTTCTAGCATTTCGTATTTCTATCTTCATGATATATCACTTGTATCTTCTGCAGCCAAATTAACTCAGCTCATCCTTTCGATTTGATCGACTTTTTGACTCCATATTCCATTTCTAAAAAAAAAAATATAGATTTAATTCATAAATGTTTCACGTCCTAAAATAAATATGTGTTAATATCAGGGCTCTATAAAAGTTCAACTGCATATAATTTTATTCTTAACAAGATTAGAAATATATGGGTAAACCCATATATAGACTACTTTGACATTTCTCGGAAAGTTGGCAACACTCAATTTTAATAATATTATAATTTATGTGGGCACTAGGAGAAACTTTCCTGAAAATTTGATCAAAATCGAATAAATAATGTAGCCACAATAAATTTTTAAAAAATTTTGTGATTTTTCTTCTCGATAAGTTGACAACACTGTATTTTGTTAAAATTGCATAATTTATTTAGGCACTAGGAAAAACTTTTATGAAAATTTGATTAAAATCGGTTAAATCGGTCATAATAAATTTTTTTAAATTTTACAAATTTTTTTTCGGAAAGTTAGCAACACTGTATTTTGTTAAAATTACATAAATTATATGAATACTAGAAGAATCTTTTGTGAAAATTTGAGTAAAATCGGTTGAATAACATGGCCGTAATAAAATTTTTAAAACTTTAGTAATTTTTTTCTCGGAAAGTTGGCAACACTGAATATTAATAAAATTATGTAATTAATGGGAGCATTAGGGAAATCTTTTCTGAAAATTTGATCAAAATCGGATAAATAACGTAGCCAATATGAATTTTTAAAAACTTTAGTAATTTTTTTCTCGGAAAGTTTCCATCATTGGAAAAAAACAAAATCACATGACCATCTTGGGCACTAGACAAATTTATCCTGAAAATTTCATTAAAATCGGTTGAACCGTCTAGGAGGAGTTGCGGCCACAAAATTTTGACTTACGACCGAGCGAGCGAGCCAAACGCTATACTACTTTTTCTTGCAGTCAAAGTAGTAAAAAACTTTTTAAAAACCACGCTTATATTTAAATGCACTAAAAAGAGGAAAATATTTTTTTTTCTGGTTATCCAAATTTTTTAGAAAGAAATAAAAGCGTGGAGCGCTTAATCATCATTGCAAAATGTATAGATACACGCTTTCATTTCTTTCTAAAAAATTTGGATAACCAGAAAAAATTTTATTTTCCTCTTTTTAGTGCATTTAAATATAAACGTGGTTTAAAAAGTTTTTTTTTTTATATACAGTGTGTCCCCGGATTGAGTTTACTATAGGTGTAATCGGCAAAAAATTTAAGAATTTCATTTTCATGTTTTGGAATTCCGCCCTGCTTTGTCTGAAAACAATCTTAAGCATATTTTTTAGTTTTTTAAAAATCAAGGTAGTCATGAAAAATGTAAAAAACTATTTTATATTCAGGTATAGTGCCTTTTTGGTCAATAATACGACATAATGTTCTTGAGAAAAGTTGTTCAGAATATGAAATTATGGCTCTGTGCAAAATTTTAAAAAAAATCAGTTTTAAAAAAAAATGTGTCTAGTCATAACGCCGACTGGACAAAACGCCGACTGAGAACACTACGCCGACTGTTCATTGATAGATATTTTGCATGATATTGATGTATTGACAGATTTTACTCAACTCCAACGTTTTGGCTTGTGCAAACGTCAATCTTTTGTTTATTTAGCTTGCGCAAATGCGAATGAACGGTCGGCGTAGTGTCATTAGTCGGCGTTTTGTCCAGTCGGCGTTATGTCCAGACACTTTTTTTTTAAAACTGATCTTTTAAAAATTTTGCACAGAGCCATAATTTCACATTCTGAACAACTTTTGTCAATAACATTATTCCGTATTATTGACCAAAAAAGCACTTTACCTGATTATAAAATATTTTTTTACCTTTTTCATGGCCGCCTTAATTTTTGAAAAACTAAAAATATGCTTAAAATTGTTTTAGGAGAAAGCAGGGCGGAATCCCAAAACAAGAAAATAAAATTCTTAAATTTTTTGCCGATTACACCTATAGTGAACTCAATCCGGGGACACACTGTATTTTATTTTCTGCTTTTTACTCTTGTCGTCTTGTCATATCTTGTAATCGGTTTTAAATGCCACTTCACTATGTCAAGTTTTTTTTTGTGTTAAAATAATGTGTTGCCTCCTGGAATAATACTGCAAAATTTCAGTGAGATCAGATGATAGGAAGTGGTCTAAAAATTGGTTACAAGATTTGACCGTGACAACTTGACCGTAACAACAGAGTGAGCTAATATAAGCGTGGTAAAATACTAAATTTTTTAAGTTTACATTTATTTTTTAAATTCTAAATTCATATGCAAAATAAAATTTTATAAAAAGCCACAAGAATGAATAATGTCGTGCAACAAATTTTCATTGAGTTTTCACAAGCTACTATAACTAATACTGTCTTTACTGAGCTTGTCAATTTAATTGTAATTAAAACAATAATAAATAAATATATAGTAGACTCAACATTATATCGTTTTGACGTTGAAATATAGTTAACGACATGTCATTAGTATAAAATTATCCAAGGGTTAAACAGGTAAAATTGTGGAAAAAAAACAGAACCGTATTATAATATTTGTTTATTGCGTGTAACAGATAAAACTATTTCATTATTAATATACATATTTATATTTGAAATATAATAAACCAATATATAAATCATATACATTTTTTTAATTTTTCACATTTATCACTTTCAGTCACTACTTGATTCGTTGGAATTTACACTTATTATAAGTTCGCTCGCAATATTATTTATATTTAAATATTTAAACAAATTTTCGACAATATATACTCTTGAGAATTAATTATTTATAAGAAATAAACGGTATTTTATTTTCTGTAATTTCGGGATTTTCCGAAACATTAAAAACTACTTAATGCGTCCCTTTGCTAAAAGTAACAAGACATCCCGCTGAGAAAGGTAAAACCCCTTCAATTATGAAGTCAAGTCAAAACGATATAATTTTGCGTTCACTATACATTAATATATTTCATTAAGCAATTTAAGCAATTTTAAATTGACATTGACATGTCTAATGCCCGTTTTACACGACGCAACTTTCTGTGGAATTTTCTTGCGCAACAAAATTGCACAAGAAAATTGCTCGTGTAATACAGAAACTGCACACTCATTTTGTCGCGGCGACAAGTTGCACGGATTAGAAGAAGCCCGTTTGAGTATATACAATGCAGTTTTGATGCCTACGTTGATGTATAGGGTAGTGAATGTTGAGTTTGGTTGCAAAAGCATAAACGGAAAATGACTGTTGTGCGAAATGAGATTTTTACGTGGGGTATGTGGTGTAAATAGAAGAGATCGGGTACGAAATACGATTAGTGTATGATGAGTGTGAAATTAAAAAAAAATGTTCTAGCAAAAGTTGCCCCGTGTTAGAGTCAGTTAAGATGGTTCGGACATGTTGAACGAATGTCTAATGAACGTTTGATTAAAAAGATTTATTTGAATGATTTTGATGGTATACGTTTGCCCAGTGAATCAGTCCGATGAGTAGTTGGAGTGGTGTATGATTGAGAGAGTGGCTTGCGTGAGCGAAATTTTCCAAGTAGTAGGAATAAAAGAGCATGTATGAGAGTGGAATTATGAATGTGGATGAAGCGAAAGTTGTTTGTTTGGATAGGAATGTTTGGAGGCGACTGATTTCGGGATAATGAAAAGAGTTTGTGCCACACCCTTTTGGGTACATGGCGTGATTGTGTATGTATGTATGTATGTATGTATGTATGTATGTATGTATGTATGTATGTATGTATGTATGTATGTATGTATGTATGTATGTATGTATGTATGTATGTATGAGTTCTAAAAGATTCTTTCTATATTCACTAATATATTAATTGAAATAATTTACCTTATACTTTAGTAAGAGTTCCAATTAAATCTCTGATCACAAAATTCGTACTGAAAGTGAGCACTTAGCATATTATACTCGTTCCAATTTCATATTTCTATCTTTCGTCGCCAAATTAACTCATTTTTCAATTTGATTCTCTCGTTGGATTTGGTAGCTGCATGTTCCGGATTCTGAAAACACAAAATAGAAGATTTAACTGACATTGTAAAATCAATTTAAATAATTATATCAATCAAATTTCTTATGCAGTTATTGTTTACCAATTATTATTATGTGAAAAATATTTATTTTTAAATTTTTTGCTGTTTTATATTAATTATTAAAATGTAGAATTATTTTTAATTCAATATGCAATAAAATACAATTTCAAAAAATTATATAAGATTGAATTATAATGAGAGTCGATTGCATAAAATATTGTTAAAAAAAGTTGTATGATAACTTTTTCGTTAAATTACCAACTGACTAATGAATGACAGTTGACAATCTAATTGACTGATTAATAATTATATAACTTTACTATATTTTCTGTTGTAAATTTACTAATAATTTATAAAATCACAATGAATAATATGGTAAAATTTCAATGATTGCTAATCATAGCTGAAATATTAACCAATCATTATTCAAAACCCATTATACCAAAAACAATATTGATACTGATTCTCTAACAAAGTTGCTAAATTTTAGCAACGTTGCTAACAACATTAACCAATAATATTAGCTGAGACTAAATAAATAGATTTAAATGACAGCTGTTATAATTGTTTCTATTGGTTATAGTTAGCAACTTTGCTAAAACTTAACAACTTCGTTAGAAAATCAGGCTGTATATCATATCATGCGCTATCAACTTTAACCAGACGGATATTCAACTAGATAACAATTATTTCAAAATTATCTACTTTTGTGTAAAAAAAAATTTTTATTTTTGTTAATGATTAATATTTTATTTTTACATATACAAAAATATTACGTACCAGCTTAAAATTATGGATGAGGTTATTTATGCATACGGTATGTATACGCAATTGACTATTTATATATACAGTAATTGGCTATTTAGGGTAGGTTAGGTTAGTAGATTGGTTTAAGTTTTTTTTTTTATTAGTATGTATAAATAGCCAAACTACCCAACTTTCTAAATGTCATTACTTTGCGACAAAAATAAAACATTATAACATGACTAAGATTACAAAGTTGTATAATATTTTCTTTAACCATAAATTTAAAAATAACACTGTATTTCTCTATAAATTTAATGTTAAACTTACTGACTTTCTAATAAAAATACGAAATGTATTTAATTGTAAAAGTACTTAAATTAAGTATGTACTTCTTACAATTAAATACATTTTGTATTTTTATGGTATATTAATAATATACCAAGAATAATTTTTTAAAAGATATCAACAACTACTTAATTAAACAATTAATTAATTCGTAAAAATTCTACTTTAAAAATTGTAACTAACACTTTTTATAATACTACTTTCTAAATAACTTCGTTTATTACATCGACTGTTTTATTATAACCAAAATCTGATGTAATAATAATTGAACAATATATCAAAGTTTCACTATATTTAATTAAATAGAATCAATTACCTTTCTATTTTAGTATGAGTTCCATTTAAAGCTGATCATATAATTTGCAGTATTATTGAGTCCATAAGCATATTCTACTCGTCTCTATTTCTTTTCGATTCAAATTTCATCTCTATCTTCTTCAGCACTTGGATCATTTTTGTGTCGCTAGGATCAACATCATTCAATTTGATTCTTTCGACTGATTTGTTAAGCCCCGTATTCTGATTCTGAAAACACAACATAGACATCATTTATAAATGTTCAACATCCTAAAATAAATTTAAAATATGGAATACATATATACAAAATTCCGATAGAAACACGATTAAAATTTCTTATAAAGTAAAACCTACGCAGTATATATATATATATATATATATATATATATATATATATATATATATATATAAATTATATTTTTTACTCGAAAATTTATTAAAAATAAATTTTATTTTGTCAAGCAATTACATGTTACAAGTTGAACAGTTACAGTTAGAATGGTTATACAAATTATATTTTATAAGCATGAGAACACAGTTGCAGACATTATCTATTTCTTAGAAAAGGATTGAATTTCGCTTAGTAGCGTCTAGCAAGATGATGCAATGAATTTAATTATTGTGAAATATAGGGCGGTGTCCTTGCATTACATATATATACTTTCTCATTTGAACAATAATTCACAAATAATTATCAATTTATGGCTGGACTTCAGAATAGCCTCCCGTTTTTAAAAGCCAAATTTGCGCATGCGTGAACATCGGAATGCGCATGCCCCATGTGTAAAAACCAGTGAATCTCAAATAGTTTCATTAGTAATTTTGACAATTTTGTCCGTTAAAACTTATATCATGTTAAGAAGTGTGATTGTTCCTTATGTTATGTTATGTTAAGAAATCCGGTAGGTTAGGGTAGGTTAGGTAGGTAGGTTTCAGGTAGGAGTTTGTTGTTTAAAGACCGTTAAAACACATTTAAAATCATATTTTGTCTTGTCGAACAGTTTGACAGTCACTGGTTTTTCAACTCGCGTGCCTACCGCAAAAACGGGAGGCTGTTCTATAACTATACCCAATTTATAAATGAAAAATATAAAAGGCAAAAAATAAAAAGAACATAATATTTTTGTACACAACAGAATTAGCTAGAAATGAATATTCCGGCAACTGGAGCATATACAAAAACAAACGTCCTTGAAAATATTGTTTTTATAACTACAGAAAAATATATTACAAAACAAAAGAATACTTACAGTTAAAAATCGAAATTCACGAGCAACAAACCAGTTTAACATAAATATCCACTTCAAACTGCATAAAATCATACGAACTGAACTAAAGAAAATAACTTCTCCATCATGGAAACGACCAACGCGACTTATAAAAGCGACCACACCCAACAAACACCAACAACAAAATGGCTGAACCTGAACCATAAGCAGTGGCGGATTAAAATTTGCTTATGTGTGCAATAAAATTAAATTTTATTTATGAGCATTAAAGCGGCTATATTATTTTTATGAAAAAAAAAAATACAGATTACTAAAATAATTTAACAATAATGCTGCTAAAAAATGTATATTTCATTTTCGAAAGTTTAATGACTATGTAGTTGATAAATTCACTAAAAAGTTTTTAGTTCGTACGCCATAATTTTTCCCTGATTTTTCCTGTGAAATTAGTAACAAGTAACTATTTAAATTATAAATATATTTATTATATAAATTATTTTATTTATTTTTATTAACATTATATTAAATTGTAATTATAATATAAGTATATTTTGTGTAATTGTATAAAATAACTTGAAATAGTTAAATAAATATGATTATTATTTCACGAAAAATTAATGACGTTTTTTTATAAATTCAAAATAAAAATAAAAGAAATGCAACATGTAACTTATAAATAATTATATTTAATTTTAATTTACTTTATAACTAAGTAGTAATAAAAAAAAGTATGTATTTAGTTATATACTGTAATTTTAGTAAGGTTATTTAGTTTTACATCCAGTTATATACACTTATTACTTTATTTAATTTAATTTAATAATTAAAACATTAATTTATTTAACATCTATAGATATTTAAAATACTTTTATTATTATAATATTCATTTATTAAACAACGCATTCAAATATTGTATGGTAAAATGTTGCGGTGCCATCTAGCGGTTTTAATATTATTCAACGTGACAGATTTATCTAATCTGGTAATATAATCATTTTAATATTTACCTATACAAACTTAAAAAACAAACTACAAATTAATATTAATAACATAAAAATGTTTATGTTTGAAAAACTTTGTCGTTTGTGCATAACTGATAAAGGTGTCTCGTCAACGTTGAACAATTCCGATACAGATAGAATAATTTTATTGGACAAATTAAATCTACTTGCACCAGGTCTCGTAAGTATAAGAATTTAAAATTTAATGCTATGATTTTATATTGAAATGTTATTCTAGCTAAAACTAAATAGCAGTTTACCAATTGGCATATGTACAACATGTATTGCACAGTTAAATCAAGCTTGCAGATTTATAAAAAACTGCTTTCGTTCGCAAGAAATTCTAGACAAATATTTAGAACAGTTGCAAAATGGACTACATGCAGAACAAAGTAAAAATCATGAAATTGTAATAAATGCAATAAAATTAGTGAATTATGAGAAAGAATTGGATTTTATAAAACAAGAAAACATTATTGAGTTTAATGATGACTCTGAATCTATTCAAGTGAACATTGAAGATGATATTAAAGATGAAGAACCAAATGTCCAAATGGAAATCAGTGAAGAAGAATGCAATTATTCAATTGATATACAATCTAATAGAAACGTAAAAGAAAAATTGGGAAGTTTAAGTGAAGATATAATTGATATTAAAAATGAAATAATTGATTATGAATGTACCGAAGTAAAATCCGAAGATGAAATTAAACTAGAAGAAATTGCTATACCAACAATTACAGAAAAAAGCGATTTACATGGCTTTAATTCTACCGAATATAGTTTGACAAATGATACTAAAATAAAATATAATTTTGAGTTGGACCGTTTATGTAACGAAACGAATAGAATTCTTATTGATTTTCAAAATGAAATAAATAATACAACTCATTCGGAGAATGATGCAAATGTTGTGCAAAATAATGTTGAGAACTTAAAAGATGTTCATACAGCATTGAAAAGAAGCAGTACCAGGAAAATACGTCAAAATTCCTCTAAAGACAGTTCATGCACAAATATGTGCAAAATAGGTAAGAAAGATCGTAAAAATCAATCAGATATACATACATACATACACAATCACGCCATGTACCCAAAAGGGCGTGGCACAAACTCTTTTCATCATCCCGAAATCAGTCGCCTCCAAACACTCCTATCCAAACAAGCAACTTTCGCTTCATCCACATTCATAATTCCTCTCATACATGCTCTTTTATTCCTACTACTTGGAAACTTTCGTTCACGCAAAACACTCTCAATCATATCACTCCAACTACTCATCGGACGTCCACGCAAACGTATACCATCAAAATCTTTCAAATAAATCTTTTTAACCAAACGTTGAAAATCAAGTTAATTATAATACATTAGCAGATTATATTTAAGTATTTCTAATATTTGATAAACGTTTTTTTAATTTATCTTTGATTTTATTTGTTTTTCCTTAAGTTATTTGAGTTTTTTTTTATATCTCGCTAATACCTTTTCTTTTTTGTCAATTTGTATGTAACATTGTATCTATATTTACGATATAATAAAAATAAAAACACATTTATTATTCAATTATTCAATCATATAGACCAATTAGTCTTTTACCTATACTTTCAAAAGTATTTGAAAAATTATTGTTACATAGATACTAATAGAGCAAAATATAATTCCTGAACACCAATACAGGTTTAGACGAAAACATTCTACAATAGAGCAGATTTACAGGATAGTTAATACCATAAACATAAATAAAGATCTAGAAGAAAAATTGTATTGTTCAGCTGCCTTCCTTGATGTCTCCCAAGCTTTCGACAAATAATGGTTTATTGTATAAGCTAAAAACTTGTCTTCCAAATAACATGTATGAAATAATCAAATCTTATCTAACAAATAGATTTTTTCAAGTTAAATATAAAAATGATATTACGTCTTTACGTCCTATTCTTTCAGGAGCTCCCCAGGGCAGTGCTCTAGGTCCAGTGCTTTACCTCATATATACAGCTGATATACCGACATCTACCAAAACAATAGTAGTAACATATGCCGAAGACACAACATTACTGGCCTCGCACGAAGCTCCTCAAATTGCATCAAATTTATTACAAAACCAATTAAACGCTATTCAAAATTGGTTTAGAAAATGGAGGATTAAAGTGAAAGAAAGCAAATCACAGCTCATGTTATATTTACTACTCGGAAAGGAAATTATCCTCCAGTATTTATCAACAACAAACAACTCCCACAAACAGAAGGAACCAAATATCTAGGTCTACATCTCGGCAGAAGAATGACTTGGAAGAAACATATTTCAACAAAAAGAAAACAACTACAAATAAAATTCAAAAAAATGAACTGGTTACTTGGTAAAAGATCAAAACTCTCACTTGAAAATAAACTGCTATTATATAAAATAATATTGAAACTAATTTGGACTTACGGAATGCAACTGTGGGGTTGTGCTAGTGTATCCAACATAGCAATAATACAAAGATTCCATCAAAAACACTAAGAACTATAACTAGTGCTCCGTGGTATGTGACAAACAAAGTAATACATCGTGATTTAAATATGTGTACAGTGAAAGAAGAAATACAAAGTGCAAGTGCCAAATTTTTTTGTAATACCAATCTAACTAAATTTTTAAATAACAGATGATGGTTTTGCGTCATCTTTACTGTTCCATGCAAAATGTACTTCATCAGAAGTGAATGTTCAGCACAGTGCCTGCATTAATGATGCACTATCTACTAATAAAACGGATAGTAATAAAGAAAACAAGAGCGACAACTGTAAGGAACCAACTACGTCCAATTGCAACGTAAGAACTTCCATAATATGGAGTTATGTCCAGACGTTATTTTTAATACGTTCAATGGAAACCCATATTCAGGATTTAAATCATCCCCTTAAAAGAAAAAGTGTATTTGAAAATGCATCTAATGACCTAATAAGTGCT
Source organism: Clivina fossor (assembly GCA_963966155.1). NCBI lineage: Eukaryota > Metazoa > Arthropoda > Insecta > Coleoptera > Carabidae > Clivina > Clivina fossor. Next base: position 5,628,913 of record OZ014552.1, on the reverse strand, counting down.
GGATATAATATAGACAGTTCCGCTGCTCCAAGTAAGTGGAAAAGCCTAACAAGGTCTTACACGAAAGCAAAAGATACAAAGACACGAACTGCTCAAGGACCAACAAGGTTTTTATTTTTTGATCTAATGAATGAAGTACAATAATATTTCTTTGAATTCGATGACTGTTAAACAACCAGAAACCAACATCGAAGTGGAAGAGACCAATGTGAGCAATATAACTGCACCACAAGGTAGAAAAAGTGAAAGGCAACGATTTTCAAATTAGGACTAAATACAGCTAAAACAAGAAGAACACAAAAGACGTGAGCAAAGACATTTAGAAAGATTAGAAATTGAAAAAGAAAAAATTGATATTGAAAAAACCAAAATAAAATTATTACACGGATTATTAAATAAGAAAGAATAATATTTATGTAGTTTTAAATTTAGAAGTTAATTTTTTTGCTTTGTTTATTGTACAAATGTTATGGTTACAATTTTAATTGAGATTTTTTTATTTGGAATATAGATGTAGTTATATTCATGTAGTTTTAAATTTAGGCGTTAATTTTTATTGTTTTGCGTTTATTTAAAGAAAAATGTTACGACTTATGATGTTTTGTTTTATAACTATTTTATACGTAGATAAATAATCTTTGAATAATGTTTTTTTACTACTAGCTTTAGAACTTACAATTATTTATCTTGTTTTTATTTCGCGAAATTAGTTATCGCGTAAGGCAGTCCTAATGCTTTAAATCTATTGTAACGCGGCAGTTTAACATTATTTGATTTTACAAATTTCTAAACGAAAAATTTACATTTACTATTTTACTTTTGGCTGTGATCGTCTAAATAAGGACCCGACGTTATGTTAAAATACTAGTAACCCAAATTCTAAGGAGTCGTGAAATGGCGAGGTTTCGGAACTTAAAGTTATCGAAAATAAAAGTCAAAAATAAACCTGAACTTTGAAGTCCATTTATTTGTCAATGTTGCACATTAAATATCTTAGCGATTTGTTATAACAGTCACCTGTATTTTATTTATGAGATTTTAACATTTTGTTATTGTATGGTATAAAATATGTAATTTTGGGCAGGGGCCCACAGTGTCGACGGTTGATCTGGTGGCGGAACATGTAACAGAAAACAACGAAATAAGTAACGTTATCATGTCATAAGTATAGTGTGTCGTGTCTGTGTGTGTATGAACCTTTCATCGCACAATCGCCGGCGCTCGTCTACATTTGACGTCGCAGGCCGACCGTATGGTGATTAGCCAGTGTCTAAATGTGCTTCTCTTCACACAATCGCCGGCGCTCGCCACTACTGGACGTCGCAAGCCGACTGTATGTCAATTAGCCAGTGTCTAAATGTGCTTCTCTTCACACAATCGCCGGCGCTCGCCACTACTGGGCGTCGCAAGCCGACTGTATGTCAATTAGCCAGTGTCTAAATGTGCTTCTCTTCACACAATCGCCGGCGCTCGCCACTACTGGGCGTCGCAAGCCGACTGTATGTCAATTGGCCAGTGTGTAAATGTACCGCTCTTCACACAATCGCCGGCGCTCGCCACTCTGGACGTCGCAAGCCGACTGTATGTCGATTGGCCAGTGTGTAAATGTACCGCTCTTCACACAATCGCCGGCGCTCGCCACTCTGGACGTCGCAAGCCGACTGTATGTCGATTGGCCAGTGTGTAAATGTACCGCTCTTCACACAATCGCCGGCGCTCGCCACTCTGGACGTCGCAAGCCGACTGTATGTCGATTGGCCAGTGTGTAAATGTACCGCTCTTCACACAATCGCCGGCGCTCGCCACTCTGGACGTCGCAAGCCGACTGTATGTCGATTGGCCACTGTGTAAATGTACCGCTCTTCACACAATCGCCGGCGCTCGCCACTCTGGACGTCGCAAGCCGACTGTATGTCAATTAGCCAGTGTCTAAATGTGCTTCTCTTCACACAATCGCCGGCGCTCGCCACTACTGGGCGTCGCAAGCCGACTGTATGTCAATTAGCCAGTGTCTAAATGTGCTTCTCTTCACACAATCGCCGGCGCTCGCCACTCTGGACGTCGCAAGCCGACTGTATGTCGATTGGCCAGTGTGTAAATGTACCGCTCTTCACACAATCGCCGGCGCTCGCCACTCTGGACGTCGCAAGCCGACTGTATGTCGATTGGCCAGTGTGTAAATGTACCGCTCTTCACACAATCGCCGGCGCTCGCCACTCTGGACGTCGCAAGCCGACTGTATGTCGATTGGCCAGTGTGTAAATGTACCGCTCTTCACACAATCGCCGGCGCTCGCCACTCTGGACGTCGCAAGCCGACTGTATGTCGATTGGCCAGTGTGTAAATGTACCGCTCTTCACACAATCGCCGGCGCTCGCCACTCTGGACGTCGCAAGCCGACTGTATGTCGATTGGCCAGTGTGTAAATGTACCGCTCTTCACACAATCGCCGGCGCTCGCCACTCTGGACGTCGCAAGCCGACTGTATGTCGATTAGCCAGTGTATAAATGTAGGTGTATGTGTACTAGGGATTCCAATCCTAAAGTCAGAATCAGAATCCTCGAGCCAGCCCGCGGTTAGCTCTTATAAAGGCCGCAAGCTCCCCACTTCTTCATACATGCGAAGGAACATCGCCAAATATGGTCACAAAACAGAATGCTCCGTTCCTATTGGCTGAAACGTTCGGCCCGGGAACTGCTAGAGGGGGAAGTATGCCCCGGACGAAACACTGCGTATCTCTAAATAGTGACAAAATAACTTATTAAACACTCGTTAACTAAAAAAAACATTACATCTCAATTTAATTATCATAGTTGTATTCCTCATAATTTCCTGATTAATTTAATACTAAACAACATATATTTATTTAATGCACTAACAGAGTTAACATAATTTCTACGTTGTATTCATTCAAATTGTTCACAAAAGAATAATATTATAACATAAAGAAATATTCAATAATAAAATGAATAGACAAAACATTTATCTATTGTCAAAATTACAAAGCGCGAATGCGCACATATACATCAAAGCTAAAAGATAAGACAAATACATAAACAATTAGACTCCACACAGCGAAGAATTTGGATGACAGCTGCAAGTGCGTTAACTATTCTCAGCGCCGGATTAATTGCATTTTTCTAATACGGAAGAAATTATACAATCTTTACTCATAAACACATGCAGATATAATACAAGACTAATATTGTAAGCTACGGTTTAATAATTATAACATAAGTAAATACTACTTGTTGAAAAGAAGAAAAAAACTAAAAAATTCTCCGCCAGGGTTGTTCCCGTTTCAATCACCCCCTTGTTATTTACTGAAATACATTTGAAAGTGAATAACAACTCCCAGTTGGTGAAATAAGGCCCGTGACTGAAAATTAAACATGTTAATTACTAATTAATCTCGTTCGTATTATCTGTAACGTAATGATACAAAAATTAATGTTGAAGTAATCAGCATCCCACACCCCCTGGCACTGAGATTTTCCAGCTCCCCTTATCTCCAAATATCTGCAACAAAAATAGAAACATTGGCGGTTCCACCATAGTACTGCCTCTACGTCGATTTCCTATACATTTCTTTAAGTTCCAATAACATTCCACTTCAGCTTCAAAAAACTCCACATCCTGGTCGTAGGCACCAATTGTAACGCGGCAGTTTAACATTATTTGATTTTACAAATTTCTAAACGAAAAATTTACATTTACTATTTTACTTTTGGCTGTGATCGTCTAAATAAGGACCCGACGTTATGTTAAAATACTAGTAACCCAAATTCTAAGGAGTCGTGAAATGGCGAGGTTTCGGAACTTAAAGTTATCGAAAATAAAAGTCAAAAATAAACCTGAACTTTGAAGTCCATTTATTTGTCAATGTTGCACATTAAATATCTTAGCGATTTGTTATAACAGTCACCTGTATTTTATTTATGAGATTTTAACATTTTGTTATTGTATGGTATAAAATATGTAATTTTGGGCAGGGGCCCACAGTGTCGACGGTTGATCTGGTGGCGGAACATGTAACAGAAAACAACGAAATAAGTAACGTTATCATGTCATAAGTATAGTGTGTCGTGTCTGTGTGTGTATGAACCTTTCATCGCACAATCGCCGGCGCTCGTCTACATTTGACGTCGCAGGCCGACCGTATGGTGATTAGCCAGTGTCTAAATGTGCTTCTCTTCACACAATCGCCGGCGCTCGCCACTACTGGACGTCGCAAGCCGACTGTATGTCAATTAGCCAGTGTCTAAATGTGCTTCTCTTCACACAATCGCCGGCGCTCGCCACTACTGGGCGTCGCAAGCCGACTGTATGTCAATTAGCCAGTGTCTAAATGTGCTTCTCTTCACACAATCGCCGGCGCTCGCCACTACTGGGCGTCGCAAGCCGACTGTATGTCAATTGGCCAGTGTGTAAATGTACCGCTCTTCACACAATCGCCGGCGCTCGCCACTCTGGACGTCGCAAGCCGACTGTATGTCGATTGGCCAGTGTGTAAATGTACCGCTCTTCACACAATCGCCGGCGCTCGCCACTCTGGACGTCGCAAGCCGACTGTATGTCGATTGGCCAGTGTGTAAATGTACCGCTCTTCACACAATCGCCGGCGCTCGCCACTCTGGACGTCGCAAGCCGACTGTATGTCGATTGGCCAGTGTGTAAATGTACCGCTCTTCACACAATCGCCGGCGCTCGCCACTCTGGACGTCGCAAGCCGACTGTATGTCGATTGGCCAGTGTGTAAATGTACCGCTCTTCACACAATCGCCGGCGCTCGCCACTCTGGACGTCGCAAGCCGACTGTATGTCAATTAGCCAGTGTCTAAATGTGCTTCTCTTCACACAATCGCCGGCGCTCGCCACTACTGGGCGTCGCAAGCCGACTGTATGTCAATTAGCCAGTGTCTAAATGTGCTTCTCTTCACACAATCGCCGGCGCTCGCCACTCTGGACGTCGCAAGCCGACTGTATGTCGATTGGCCAGTGTGTAAATGTACCGCTCTTCACACAATCGCCGGCGCTCGCCACTCTGGACGTCGCAAGCCGACTGTATGTCGATTGGCCAGTGTGTAAATGTACCGCTCTTCACACAATCGCCGGCGCTCGCCACTCTGGACGTCGCAAGCCGACTGTATGTCGATTGGCCAGTGTGTAAATGTACCGCTCTTCACACAATCGCCGGCGCTCGCCACTCTGGACGTCGCAAGCCGACTGTATGTCGATTGGCCAGTGTGTAAATGTACCGCTCTTCACACAATCGCCGGCGCTCGCCACTCTGGACGTCGCAAGCCGACTGTATGTCGATTGGCCAGTGTGTAAATGTACCGCTCTTCACACAATCGCCGGCGCTCGCCACTCTGGACGTCGCAAGCCGACTGTATGTCGATTAGCCAGTGTATAAATGTAGGTGTATGTGTACTAGGGATTCCAATCCTAAAGTCAGAATCAGAATCCTCGAGCCAGCCCGCGGTTAGCTCTTATAAAGGCCGCAAGCTCCCCACTTCTTCATACATGCGAAGGAACATCGCCAAATATGGTCACAAAACAGAATGCTCCGTTCCTATTGGCTGAAACGTTCGGCCCGGGAACTGCTAGAGGGGGAAGTATGCCCCGGACGAAACACTGCGTATCTCTAAATAGTGACAAAATAACTTATTAAACACTCGTTAACTAAAAAAAACATTACATCTCAATTTAATTATCATAGTTGTATTCCTCATAATTTCCTGATTAATTTAATACTAAACAACATATATTTATTTAATGCACTAACAGAGTTAACATAATTTCTACGTTGTATTCATTCAAATTGTTCACAAAAGAATAATATTATAACATAAAGAAATATTCAATAATAAAATGAATAGACAAAACATTTATCTATTGTCAAAATTACAAAGCGCGAATGCGCACATATACATCAAAGCTAAAAGATAAGACAAATACATAAACAATTAGACTCCACACAGCGAAGAATTTGGATGACAGCTGCAAGTGCGTTAACTATTCTCAGCGCCGGATTAATTGCATTTTTCTAATACGGAAGAAATTATACAATCTTTACTCATAAACACATGCAGATATAATACAAGACTAATATTGTAAGCTACGGTTTAATAATTATAACATAAGTAAATACTACTTGTTGAAAAGAAGAAAAAAACTAAAAAATTCTCCGCCAGGGTTGTTCCCGTTTCACTATCATATCAATTAACACATTATATTTCGGTGAACAATCTGAAATAAGTTTATTCAACAAAAATACATTACACAGTAAGCACAAAAAAATATGTATCGGGATTATTAAAATACAAATTCTGGTCTAATTTATATAAAAATTATTTCTTCATGGAATTAATTAAAAGTTAAAAAAATGTATACAATCAAATAAAAAATCTTAACTTATATGCCGACACGTCACAAGAGTAATTATTAGTCTTGAAAGCCTCACCAACCAACTTTTATCTAAACATAAAACTCCATAAATTTTAATAAATAACTGAACATTTGATGAAAAACTTCTTGTTGTCTATTAACATGTTCAGTAATATTTGTAGTGCTATTAAATGTAATGGTGGCAGGTTTATTACAGTCTGTTGTTTCTGTATCAACAAAATCACGTTCGTCAATGCAAATGTTGTGTAATCATTGTGGATCATCTCTTCAAATCTGTAAAAGTAAATTGAGATAATAATATAATCATAATATAACCATATGAAATACATCGCTAGACTATTTAATTATAGGGTTTTGAACTTCGGAGCAGTGGAAACAATAACTGCTCCATTTTTATCAAAATATATCATTGGAAAAATCGATTTCTTCGGTTATCAAAAAAATCAAAAATAATAGTTGAAATTAAAATCTACAACTTGAACAGAAATCTTCCAAATACTTATTTTTACGTCAATAATAATAATAATACTTTATTAAATTAGCTTAACGCTAGTATTTTATTTTATTTTTTCGTTTATGTTAATATTTATTATATTAATTTTGATTTTTACAGCACAAGGAAACAATATAGCATTGAATCATTTCAAAATGCATTCAATCTTGATATTTTTAGGTTAGTTACAATTTTAATGTCAAAACTAATGCATTTAAATAAGAAACTCAATATATTTACACTAGGATAATAATTATAGGTTTAGATGAATAAAATATGAAGTACATTTTACGTAAAAGCTTCGTTAACTTGAAGCTTTTTGAATATAGTTGACAACTAAATTATCTATTTTTATACCAAGTAATGTTAAGATTTAGAAACGTTAGATTATTAACTGTAATTATAATTCTTAAACTCATAATTCATACAATATTTGATATAACCTATAAATATACTACTCACCTTTACTCCGAAACACAGGAAAATTTTACCTTGTAAATTTTCTTGTATATTCTCAAAAACATAAATCAAATTCTCGTCGGCTTTTGTACAAAGTCTACATACGTCTGCTATTCTTAGATAATTATTATATCATATCGATGTCCACGAAGACTCCATCCATTTCTCCCGCATGCAATTACCGTTTTTATAATAGGGATAAGTTTCTGTCTATTTTCTTCCATTTGTTTAAAATTTGACCGATTTATTTGACAAGTTACTGCTAAGGTTTTGCCTTGTTCTTCTTTTTTTAAAGATTCATAACAAGTAATTGCATCAATGTGGTATTTGCATTGATTATGACGATTGAAAGAATTTATTGCATCTTTCCAGTTTCTGAAGGGTAGTTTTACTAATTTCCCTGTCTCTTGAGAATGAGTATATCCAACCTCTTCCTTCGCAAAAACAACACAAAATTTGCAGTAGGCCGCATCATCGACAGCAGAATACGTTAACCATTGATATGTTTTTATCCATCTTGTTTGAAATCGACGATTATGTTTATTAATTGTAGTTGTCGGAAAGTCGTAACTATCATCCGGTATCCAAAACTTTTCAACTAAATCAAGTTTGTCACAATTGGGAAGTCTCTTTTTTATAAAATTTGCAATGTCTTATGTACTATAAGTACTAGTTGTTGCTGTACTAGTAGAAGGATTTTGATTTACTTCATTGGAATCGAGTGGAGTTGTCATATCATCACTCTGACCACTCTGACTATGAGTATTATTGTCATTTTGATCATCCAATGATTCAGATGATTGATCTCTGTTAATTTTTTTAAAATAACTGAACAATGTATTTTCTGCTGGTACTGATCTTTTCATTTTGTAAATGATCTGTAATAAAAATGGTTAAGGTAAAAGTTTTTCTAATTAACTAGAATTAGAGTTTTTACGAATTTATCATCAAAGACATTTTATAAGCATTTATTTAATGTTTTTCAATGATTTTATGAAGATTATATGAATTTGAATGTACAGCGTATTTGCATGGTTTAAGTTTTAAATAATAATAAAAATAAAGACAAATAAGGAAGTTTCAAAAAAAAAAATACTTTGTATATTTTATATTTAAACGAAAGTTTATAACCTACTGACAGTATATACAATTGAAAAAAATCAAATTAATAATATTGAAAATTAATATAACAAAATGTATTTTATTAAACTTAAATAAAAGTTATAATACAAAAAAAACCATATTTCCGATATTGTTTATACTTGTGCTTTAAAAAAATAATAATTTTAAAAAATGTAAAATTTCCTTATTATAAAGCAACAATTGAAGGCCCGGATACAATAACCAGAAATGCGCTCGAAACTCGACCGGCCAAAGTCCAAGTATAGAAAAAACTGAAAAAAAATTAAATTGTCCGAAATTCACTTTAAAAAATATCGTTGTGTGCAGCATTGGAAAACACATTCATTTCTATAAGAAATTTTTTAATCCGACATTTTTATTCCAAGAAAAAAAATAAAAACGAATTTTTGTTGTTGCACTATTTCAAGCAAAATTCAATGTTTTTTAAAACTTAAATCGCGATAAATGATATTAAATATTAACGATACAGGCAGATTTTTTCTGATTCGTACTCAGAATTATTTAGCGATTCTGATGGTTACACTGACGTATATAAGTAACGATAATTTGTTACTAAAAATTTAATGTAAACAAAAAATCATAAAAAATCACGTTTTTTTAGCTTCGGATTGAAAAAGTGAGTGACGAAAGTTGCGCTACGAATAAATGTGAGTGAGAAAGTTGTTTGTTAATATGGATGGAAGTTTTTGTGCAAAGTTGCAAGTCAATTGGTTGAATATTTTTTAAGATACAACGACTTGAATCTGAAATACATAAATGTCTCGCGAGCGGCGTTTACCGCGGCAGCAAATTGTTTGTTAATATGAAAGGACGCGCTGCCGCCAGTCGCCGCGGTAAACGCCGCTCGCGAGACATTTATCTATTTCAGATTCAAGTCGTTGTATCTTAAAAAATATTCAACCAATTGACTTGCAACTTTGCACAAAAACTTCCTTCTATATTAACAAACAACTTTCTCACTCAAACATATTCGTAGCGCAACTTTCGTCACTCACTTTTTTAATCCAAAGCTAAAAAAACGTGCTTTTTTATGATTTTTTGTTTACATTAAATTTTTAGTAACAAATTATCGTTACTTATATATGTCAGTGTAACCATCAGAATCGCTAAATAATTCTGAGTACGAATCAAAAAAAATCTGCCTGTTTCATTTATCATTTATCGCGATTTAAGTTTTAAAAAACATTGAATTTTGCTTGAAATAGTGCAACAAAAAAAATTCGTTTTTATTTTTTTTCTTGGAATAAAAATGTCGGATTAAAAAATTTCTTATAGAAATCAATGTGTTTTTCAATACTGCACACGACGATATTTTTTAAAATAAATTTCGGATAACTTAAAAAATGTTATTTTTTCTTATACCTGGGTCAAGTTTCGAGCGCATGTCTGGTTATTGTATCCGGGCCTTCAATTGAATCCAGTAGAATTAATACTTTGAAAAAATGTTTTTATTAAATAAATGTCTTACATGTTTTGACTCGACAGCACAAGAAAACAATACTGTAATGGCTTACAGGCTGCTATTGGTCTCGGTAAGGCCGTGGATATCGCACATCGGTTACAGCACAAATGTGACGCGCAGGCGCGCTGGCGTATATACTATCAAAAGTGAGTTAAGCGGGATAGATTGAGCGGGATTGTTTACACAGTCAAAGCAAGCAATGTGATTGTTGGTTGTCTGCTTTTACTGTACATATAGTTGATACGCTAAAAATTGGTCCCGACCGGTGCCGGTTGCCTGCTTACACTGTGTCGGTGCCCTGACAGTAAACCAGAGAGAAAAGTAAACACGCCACGTTGGTTTTGTAACTGCTCTTTTTATGGGTAAAACATCATAATCTCAAATACCTAAGAAGATCTTGATATTCACATTTATCTATAAAATAAAACGGAAAGCGATTTCAGAAAGAAATTTTCTCCAAAACTACTCTTTTTACTATTTTTCTACTATGTTTCACATTTGAAGTGCCATTTTAATTTTAATTACATTCTGAACGTTAAAATGGAGCAGATTTCCACTTTATCTTACATTAATTGAATAATTAATAATTTAATAGTTTAAAATATTGAATGATGGCTCAATATTTTGAGGTAAATAATTGTAGCGTTAGAAGTGACTAATGAACATATGACTAGACGAATAAAAATTGTGCTAATTCTGCTAGCCTTGGGGGGGGGGGCGAGGCCCGTCGGCCCCCCCCTTGATTGCGCCACTGAACGTGAGTATGTTTTGTAAGTCTTTGCCGCTGTAAAATTTTTAATTTTGTATTTGAAATAAAAATCATAAAGTTTGTTTCATATTAAATTAATGCTATATTACATTTTTGCAATGTAACACTTTAAATTTCATAAAATATTTTATCCTTTTCTTTCAAAACAATTTAAAAAATATTATTTCATAGAAATATATTTATGAATTTTTATCGAATAATAAATTTCCCTTTTTAATATCAAATTTATTGTGAAATATCTTAATCTGGGAAACGATAAAGTAAAGCAGAATAGCACTTTGATATCTCAATGAACATTGCGTATTATTAACAATGGATCATAGTAAATGCAAATCATCGTTAGTACGGTAGATCAAAACAGCATATGCAATGTACTATATGATACAAATATCAAATATCTCACACTACATTGATCACGTAATGTACGGGATATTATCTGACCCCCGTGACTAAATCAGATTACCTCGGAATGGGACAGAGGCATAATCGACCTGGCCTCAACATTTTGGAATTGGATTTTTTTCTGTTTTACATTTTTATTATAAAATTTGTTACAGTCCAAATTTGTCATCGTCCTAATTGTACCTTTAGGACCTTATCAGTCCTGGAAACAATCCTATCCCATTCATATATCCATTCCAAAAATCCAAATGTCAAAGCCATGTGTTGTATATAACCTAAAAATCCCCAACCCAAACAAATTGTGTGTTAACGTATTTCGCCCTTGAATGGTATCGTTTTGTATTGTATGTTTGCACTTACCATTTTGTAGAATCGTAGCTTTCATTTTAGTCTCATATTTCATTAAAATCATAATACACGTGTTTTAAATAACGCATTACAAATATTTGTTTACATTCTGTCAGTTTCAATTTAAGTTTAGTAACGCCATCTGCGATCAATTTTTGAATTCATTGTTTTAAATAATTTATTCCATATGGTAATTTAAATTCATATAGTATTAATTTTAATTTCAGTTTATAATTTCATTCATTTTAAATAAATATTAGTAATTTTACATAGTCAATTAAGATAGTAAATATTAGATTCTACAAAGTGGGCGTGCCGTTCGGTGTTTGTCTTCGTGATTGGTTGATGTTAGAAATTTTGAAGATCCGTTGCTTTTTCAAAATTTGTAGGGATTCGGTTTTTGACTGTTGAGTAATCAAGACGTGATTTACGAATTGTTTTGGAAAAGTTTTTGGTAGTTACCACGCGGTACGGATATTTTATTTGAATATTTCAAATACGGATTGTTCCGGCTTTTGTCTCGTATCGTGTTTTTCTCGAAATTAAGTGTTTCGGTGTGTGTTGGTTTTGTGCACGTGCCGTTATACATCGCTTTGTGCGGATTTGAGGGCTACCTTATTTTTCTACCCAATTTTATCCACGTCGATCCGAAGATCTACCTGCGAACCATTCGCCCCAGGGGTCTATTTTGGACATCATCTCCATCGGACACCGATTATATCGTGTCGTTTAACCCCCACACCATTCTCTCGGATTTCGCCCGGATTTTGTTTTGTGAGTTTGTTCCATTTAAGTCGTCTTTTTTTTTTGTTATTATTCCCCTGTCCAGTTTTGTGCGTCGTGAGACCCTATGTACGCGATATCATCATCATTCTACATATAGTTCTCGCGGGTAACTCCGTTAAAAAGTTGTAACGTAGATTCTGTTTCGTATTCTGTGAGCTGCGCTCCGTTCAATCTTTTGATTTACGGGAGATAAGATTCTAACTTGTAGTGTGAACAAAAGACTACTCTAGATAATTCACTGTAATTAACGTATTGTCCGTTATTTCTTTATTGTCGACGTATTTAATACATATTATACATATATTTATATATATATTCATAAGTTTTGGTCACGTATTGTAAGCGTGAAGTTTCATATTCGCGCGGTCTAAACTTGTAATTTTTTTGAAATAAGTTGTTCTTTATTCGCTGACGTCACAACAAATCTATCCCTTCCATTTGTAAGTAATTTGGCCAAATTTCGCTAGGGACAATTATTGTCACTGTATTTCTATAGGCGGCAGCACGAACTAGATTCGTTTAGGGTACCTATATAATATAAGGGTATGGACATGGTCAAGGTCGCCGCCATTAGTCCGCCAAATATGTATAGAAGATATACAGGAAAAACATGAAATTTTCATTATTATCGCAAATAAAGTGGTTTATTATATTTTAATAGATACATAAATATACTTTAATTAATTATTTTTCATATTTATACAATAAAAAAGTATTTAAGTAATACACAGAACAAATAAATGTAAATATATTCCTCAATGTAAATATTTGCAAATACAAAAATACCAATTTTATAATTAATAATACTAGATAATTTTGATTTATTTTAAAATTTTTCATTTCCAGGAATTTTTAATCGTATAACAATTTCAATTTTTTAACTAACATTATTATCCTTTAATTTGTATTTAGATTATAATATAAAGTTTATTATAATAATTTCTAAAAATATTTATTCTATTTTTAAAAATATAAAATATCACAACAAACACAAACGCTCGATCAACGCTGTTAATTAAATAATAACAATGGGTATAATATATAAACAAAGAAAATAAATTTTAAAAAAATATTTATTTCTACATAAATAAAAATATCTAAATAGCCATAGATTTGCTCTATTGCTGCAACCCACTGCTGAACAACCGGGCATTCCCTATAAAAATAAAAAATAAATATTTTAAATTTTTAATAATGAAATTTTTTTTACAATAGTTATAATAATACAATTTATACCAAATACATAAAATGATGATAAAATCGTTATTGTAAGTTAAGAGAGGTTAAGATATCAAAATTTATATAATTTAAATTTTTCCAATTACCTAATCTTATCTTGTTGTTGTAAATGATTACTTATATATAAAATTAAATTAAACTTTTTTACACTTAACTTCAATATAAATGAAAATTATTTCTAAGGTGTATATGTCACTTATCACTACACTAATTAACAAAAAATAAGTCTTTGTCGATATTTTAAATATTTAATTCCGGTCTATACACTATTAATTATGTTAATATAAAATCTTAATATAACAAAACTGTTTATAATATTAAAAAACCTTAAAATAACTTCAAATAACAAGGATCAGCACATATATCACAACAAAAATTTGGCGGACTAATGGCGGACACAAGCGAAAATGAACCTTATTGATTTGACCACTACATGGCCATACCCTTATATTATATAGGTACCCTAGATTCGTTGGGTGACTGAACTTTGAAACTTCCCGCTTTTGCGAATACTTACTTTGCGAATTGACTTACGATTGTTTTTGTGTATTATCTATTGAATTACGGCTTTCACAATATATTGCGTTACTGTAATATTCAGTAATATTTTGTAATATTTTGTTTACGAGATTGAAATCACTTTGTTATTTTGTTCGAAGATTTATTTATCGGTCTGCATGGCGATAATTATTTGTTTTTGTTTGGTACAGAATTAAATAACTTGACCAAATTTTACTCACTTCGCGTTTGATTGCCATTCGTGGTATTTTGTTTGTGTTGTTTTCCCCTCCCATTTTTCGGATAATTTTGCGTTTGTTGCCGGAAGTATATTTTCACTGTTTTAGAATTCAATGTCAGTTGTATCTTTTAAAGACGGATAAAAACAATGTGGCGCCTTTTAAACAAATTACCCCCACCGTCACCGCTGATAGCTGGCCGGTCTTGCCGACAACATCTCCAGGCAACATTACCTCGACCTTTCGCCCCATCAGGGAAAAGTAGTCATAATAAATTATGATAAAAAAAAGAATTTATTTCAAATTTTCAATTAACAAATGTATCTCTACAAACTTATAATAATATTATTAAATAATTTTAAATTACTAGTCATTTATAACAGAATTATTACCGTAACTTAAATAAAAATAAAAAAATTTCAGAAAGTTCTTGGGACAAAAAACAATGAAAAAAATTCAATCATCGGAATATTTTTATTAAAAAAAAATTAAAGGTTATAATAATATACAAAAAAATATTTGTTTGTTATAATATACAGCACAAGTGTGAATATCATGTTCTGTCAAATTTCACAATTTTTCACAAAAACAAATTATTTTAACGAAAAGCTCAAATAACTGCTAGTCATGCGCGAACCATAGGAGTTAGGTAAGAAGATGGCTTCTAATATGATAATACTCCCTAAAGTTTCATTAAAATTAGTTTCAGATGTTGTATGATAGTCAGGCTTAGTAATGAAAAAATGGAAAAGAATTCATCTTAATGCCATGTCCAGATGAATGGGAGCATCCTGGCGCAGCACAAGACGGCATTGTTGTTGTGTAAACTTTGAATCAATTATTCTTAGCCTACATTCAATTTGCAAAATATTTTATAAATGCCGAATTTGAAAATTTCCTCAATTAAAACATTCTAGCAATATTTTCAATGTTTTTAAGTGTATGAACAATTTCTAATAAAAATTAATGTTTCTGCAATATTTAATATTATAAGGCATATTTTATTAATAAATTATTTAGATTTACATTTTCCCTGATAGTCAAGGATTATATTAACGGTTTACATAACATTTACATAGAATTGATACAAATCTGAATTTTAAAATTGCTCAAAAAATTTTTTTTATTGTAGATTCATTTGCAGATTATGTTTATTTTACATAAATTTATTGTAAACCATTTATATAAATGATTTATATAGATTTTGCAGCACATATTTGCCCATTTTCGCGCGATAATCACTTTACTTGTTTGTTATATTCATAATACACTAAAACAAACATTTCATTGATTTCATCGTTAATATAAGACGCGATTAATAAATTCATACCTATGTTACTTACCGTTTATTAAAATTGCCTTTACCTTTCAATTTCTTTGAAATTGTCACAAATTGTCACAAAAAAAACAAATAAATCGAAGTGGCGCATGAATACTTTTTTTCTTGAAATATTGAAGAATGTCAAAATCAAATATGATAATAATGAAAATACGTCTCGTACAGCAATCCCGCAGTAAAATATATTTATTTAGCGGTTAGAGTGTACGTTTAGCTACAGTTTAATATGCGACAACATAATATTCCCGAAAAAATGTAAATGTAATGTAATGAGTCGAACTAGTGCGCGAATTCAAAATCATTTGTTTTTAGAGAAAAATGGCGCAACCAATTAGAAGCTGAAACGCTATTTTCAGGCGATCGGCCGAGCTCTCTCTATAGTATCTCTATGAGCTAGCCAGCTAGCCTGACATCTGGTGGGAACGATTATAAGTACAGGTGCGTTCTTTCGTTCATAGCATTTTCAAGGTCAAAATTCAAGATAAGAATTATTCTTGCGATGTACAAAACTTGGGATATACGATTCTTGTGATGTACAATTCAAGAGACGAATATTCAAGTGTTAAACCTACTCAGAATTATTTTATTTATTTTCATTTATATAATGTAACGTATGATTATATTTTTTATTTTAAATTATTACAAGTCATATTTATTTGCCATTAATATAAGGTTAAAAATGAATACAATTTTACAGTTACTTTCAAAAGTATTTGGATAAACCACAATATAATAACGATAAGCAATATATTATATTCAAAAAATTCATATAAATAGTGCAACTTTTTTCTGTTTAAACTACGCACTTACAAAATCAGAACAAAGTTGCATCTTTAATTATTTACTCATTTTGTATTATTTATTAAAACTTTTAACAATTAACTTTACGTATTATATAATTTATTTAATTTATACGACAGTAAATTCTAGCGATTCGTATATTATTATATTAGCTTGTTTTACTATATAAAAAAGGATGCAATTAATTGTATGAAATAAAATCTGGATTAATAAAAGAGGTTTGCTTTTTGTAAAATAAATTGAGACTGCAAAAGATAAACGTCAATATAAAATTATATTACAATGAATAAAGAATATTTACAATTTAATTAAATTTGCTATCGCAAAAATTTAAGAAAATATATTATTGTACTTTATCTCTTTCGCAGTATGTAATATTTTTTAAGTCGTATTTGATGTTGTTTTTAATTAAAATACAACTACCTCCATAGCCATCCGGTCTATCACGAGTTATTTGATAATCTGGGAATGTTATATCGTCGTTTGACTTCAACCACGTTTCGCTTAAAATTGCAATAGATATATTGTATTCAGCTAGAATAAATTCGGGAATGTCTTTTCTAGATTTTATTGACTTCACATTCCATTGTAATATGTTTTTAAGAGACATTTTTATGTGTTTCAGATACTTGGATAATATTGTTTAATATTACAGATAAATCTATTGTAATTCCTTTTTTTGTTTCATTGTTAATTTGAGAAAGAATATAATAGATTTTCTGTCGTGATATTTATCATTGGGGACTGATTATTTGAGCGATGATGTATTGTGGTTTATACGGATTTATGAAATTTGTGGTTTGTTTTGAAACTGGAGTTTGTACTTCATCAGTTATTAGTATTAGTTAGTATTTGTATTTGATGATTTAAAATTGGTTGAATGAGTAAGGTTTGTGGTAACTGTATTTCTTTTCTAATTATATTTCGGGCAACATGCAAAATTTTGACCGTTTTCATTGTTTGATGCTGATTTATTTTCATCTGTTACTGTTTCTTCCATTTCTTCTAGAATTTGGTATCTGTTATTAATATTTATAGATGGAAAATTATGATTTTTTAGATTAAAGTCTTTAGTGACTTCAGAATATGAATTATATGTAGCTTTAGCTTCTTTGTGTGCAATGTTGTGTTTGCCCATATATTTTTTATTTCGACTTGGTCTAGATAAGCTGGACATGTCCTGTCAGTAGGGGTATGGTTACTTTTACAGTGTAGATTTGCAATTTTCGAAATCGTGATTTGCAGAACAATTTTTACATCTAGTTGATCCATTACATTGTGATTTTACCTGTCCAAAACTAAAGCAATTAAAACATTGCACCATTCAATACACATATGGATATACGGTACATCGTGCACCATAGATAGAGACAAATTCTGGGAAGCGTTTTTCCTTTGAAAGAGATTACGATGGTGAGGGTATTTTCAAATTCAGGTTCACCATTTGGATCTTTTTTCCTTGTTATTCTTTTGCTGTCGGTAAGTTGAACTGAAGATTTAACACTAGAACTACCAACCGGTCAAAATGACCGGTTGCATCAGTTCGTCACCACTTTTTGTTCATAATTACAAAAAATATTGTTTTTAGAATACTATGTATTTTTCTAAATTTATGAAATCTTTAATTTTACAAAATGTTAGATTCGTGCGATTTCATTTTACAGAGATAAATATGTGGTATACCTAAATATACCAACCGGTCATTCTGACCGTCATATAAAAACATTACCAGAGTTTAGGATTGCTTGTGCAAATTCAAAAAAAATTAAAACACGTGTTAGCAACACACTCTGTCAACATTGTAGCATACACAAAACATATTTTTTACTCTAAATATACGGGGAGTCCCACGAATAAAAAGATTCTGTGCTTTGTTCATGGTTCACATTTCTGTGGCTAAGTAGTTTCATTTTCTTGTTTGTACTTCTGGTGCGAGGTGAAATAAATATAAAAAGTGAACAATATTTTGGCAAATATTTTACCATTGTTGCTAATATTGTAAGTAAGTTGTGAACAAATATTTTTATCATATACATAATATTCTATATATTTATTCAGTAACTACACATGCAACTACACATCAAACCGGTCATTTTGACCGGTTGGTAGAAATAAGTATAGAACAAATCCTGGTAGTTCTAGTGTTAATAACGGATAGTATTTCCTCGACAGGTACGTTCGTATCGACCAGTTTTATAACTCCGTTTCGATACATTATTTTTTTGTGTGAAATTGTGTTTTTATTTGTCATAATTAATTACATATTAATAAAATGATTGGTAATAGATACACCTTATCCTAGTGGATGTATTATCTTAAATTATCTTAAACTTAGTTCCTAAATGTTTGTGATATTTATAGTAGACATTTATATTGAAAAATTATTTTGTTATGTATAGGAAAAACAGTGACAAAACCTACTTAAAATGATACGTATTTACAATGATTGTATGATATTTACAGTGAAAATGAGTTTATAATTAATTTATGATATGGTGGTTGATTGAATGTGTATATGTATGTGTTTAAATGTGTGATTGTTATATGTGTGTGTTATATGTGTGTGTTCAGTGTATTGTTGCTCTTTTTATGTTAGATTTTCGTGAAAGATTGGTAGGAACTGATATGGGAGTTTATGTTTCAGTTTGTAAGGAGTGTTCGATATATTATTGAATTTGGAATATAAGCTTCTAGTCCCACTGATTTAAAATAAATTTCTACAAGGAAGTTGGCCGATTTGGCTGAGTTAGTCTCAACTTTTTTTCTATTTCGTCCGATTGACGTAATATTGTCAATATTACTGGCAACATTTGCGTGTTGGTTGAATATCATTTTGCCTAAAGATATTTTATGGAGTTTACCAATATTTTTCTGCTTATCTGCATATTCAATGATAATGATAAATGGTCCACTATCTTTAATATCATATCGGTTCTTCAAACTATTTTTGGCTCTTGGAGTTAATTCTTTCTCCTTTCCGTCTGGGTTATTTGTATTGTTTTTCGAATTTAAGTTTGGAATTCTATTTTTATTTCTGAAATATGAGGTTTTATTTTTCGTTTGGTGGAGTTACTTGTATATTCCATTTCTTCCACACGATGTGTATTATCGAAAAGATTACTTACTGTTATGTTTTCTTCAGAAAGAACTAGTATTGAATCGCTAATTAATCCCGCTGTGATTATATTATTAGGTGGCGGACCATCTTCACCATATTCACGGCCAGACATGCTGGCAAAACGTTCACAAAAAAACAATGAAATATACTTTATACTTTCAATACCAAAATTTATAATAAATAAATTCTTGATTTAATTTATACTAATTGAATTAGCCATAGTGATGTAACGCTACTCGATAAACACTGAACGATGTTAACCGTATGGTGTCATAACATAGACTGACTTGTCGCATACAGGACATTGATATTTCTGTGCGTTGATTTTGTTAATGCATTTCTGATTAAAATTTATTGGTTTTTGACTGTTGGAGTAAATATTATCATTTTCTTTATTTGTAAAGCAGTCTAATTTCTGTTCATTGATATTATTGTCGAATTGTTCATTTTCATATGTAAATTTTAACCGTTTTCTCATCTTCCCAGTAGATTGCATACTAGTATTACTGTGAGTGCTTTCATCTGATTCATAATTCTCACACGGTTTTTGCGAATGTGTCAGTAATCAAAATTTAATACATAACAATGTCAATTACGATTTAATAAGTATAACAAAATACGGGACAGGGCCATTTCGGGCCGGCCACTTCGGTCCGGCCACTTCGGTGCGGCCATCTCGGTCTCGGCCATCTCGGTCCCGAGCCAACTCGGTCCCACCGAAAAGCGAATTCAACCACAAATGCATTTAAATGATTATTTTGCGTTTCTTTATAAATTTACGTTTTTTCGGTCTAGTGTAAGATATATTAAATTATAATTCATTTTTGAAATACTTACCTTTTGCTGATAGTATGCTTTTATTTGATTGCCGGCTGATAGTATGCTTCTATTTGATTGACGGCTGTCAATATCCATGAGACAATTTAATTGTACTTAGAAAAACACTAACGATGTGTATTTTTGTTACTTACACACACATCATCATCACACATAAATTCATACTTATCAGTATGTTAACATGAAAGAAGAAAACAAACATTTAAAGCTAATTTAAAACAAATTAAAGGCTTTAAAATAAGTGCGGATTATCCGTCTCTTTGTAATATGTGCGATAGTTAATCCGTGCTGATTTTAGGGACGTTAATTTGTTTTTATTCATTTGTATTAGGTTGTCATGAAAGTTCTGAGCGTTTTAATACATAAATTTCAAACCACAATAACTTTCGGAATATATACTCGATTTAGCCGAAATAAACACCATTGGAATCAGTACACTTTTGCCAACGCGATACAAGTCGATTTATTCCATTCGACCAAAAAATGGGTGCTCGGGATTCGAAGAAATCAACGAAGGCCGTTTTTGCTTGGTCCTGATTAGCGAATGTTCTATCGGTGACAAAGTTGTCTAAGTTCTTGAAAAGATGGTAGGCGGTTGGCGCGAGGTCTGGGGAGTATGGTGGGTGAGGCAGAATCTCCGGCCTGGAATTTCTGGAACCAACGACGTACTGTGCTTTCTCCAACACTATTCGGACCCCAGACTAGGTTAATTTGTCGAGCTGTTTCCGCGGCGGATAGTCCCAATTTAAAATTAAAATAAAAAATCGTTCGAAATTGCTTTTTCGACATGTGGCAGTCTTTTCTAAATCAATGGGTTAAAATTAGGGTTAAGTACCATCTTGTAGAGCAAAAAATTTGCTATAAAACAATGTATAACAACACATTATTCGTTAAATATATTATTCAGAAAAATGAGCCAAATATTACATGTAACAAAACGCTCAGATCTTTCATGACAACCTAATAATATTTGTCTTGTTATTTGATATGACTTGTACCTTTGTCCTTATTATACACACACTTGCAATTAAATCTGGGGACTGCTAAGCGGATTTCAAATACTACTATTATAATAATATTGTTAATCGGTGTGTATTTTGGGGCTTCTAATTTGTTTTCAATTAATTTGCAATGCTTATCTTGTTATTTGCTGCAAATTTTACCTGCATTTTTATTACAATTAAATTTACCGTAAATCTAAGCTTTTGTAATGATTCATTACTTATTTGGACATATAAATAAGATTGTGTCATTCTTCTTATTGTGATCAAGTGCGAAATAACAGGCAGTGTTTTATTTTGAATTATTAGAAATATATTTGAAATTGTAGTATTTCTTTATTGGTCGGTGTGTTGGTGTATTAAAAGAAAATGGAAGCTAATATTTTAAGTCAACGTGGACGTACAAAATTTGAAATGAGGGAAACTTACATAGTTTCGCAAAATTATCAGCGAAAGGAGCCGTTGAATTTTGGCGTTGTGAAAGACGCAGTGAGTGTCATGCTAAAATTTACGTGTTAGGAGAAGTAGTGAAAAGAATAAATTCTCACACGCATGAAGCATCGGCAGTTAATATTGAAGTTGCAAAAGTGCTTACCGCTATAAAATCACGTGCTCGAGGCACTATGGAAACTACATAGCAAGTCATTGACTCCTGTGTAGAAAAAGTTACTATTCAATGCCAGAGAAAACTACCGCCAATACCAGCGTTGAAAAAAATTGTCCGAAGAGCTAGAAATGATATTAGTAGTGCACCTCCACAGTCTCTGGATTTACAAACTTTGGAAATTCCAGAAGAATTTAAAATGTACAATACTGCTGAGGGTGAAATGGAAAAATTTCTTTTGTGCGACAGTGGTCCTGGAGCAGACAGAATATTAATATTTGGGAGAGAAATGAACGCAGAAGTTTTTAAAAAATGTGGTTTGTGGTTTTGTGATGGAACTTTTAAAATTTCGCCACCTCTCTTTTACCAAGTGTATGTATTATTAGCGAAAAAGTACGATGGTGTTCATCCTGTTTTCTACTGCTTGCTACCAAGTAAACAGCGTAGAACGTACGAAAAGTTATTCGATATGATAAAAGAAATAATACCGGATTTTCTGCCAACTAGTTTTTCGTGCGATTTTGAAGTTGCTGCTTTTTCTACTATACAAACAAAATTCTCTTAGTTCCATTTAACGAAAAATATGAAAAAACATCTCTCGGAATGTGGATTACTTCATCTTTATAATAGTGATTCGGAATTTGCTCTTGACTATCGTATGATAACGTCTTTAGCATTTGTGCCAATTAATGATCTTGACGAAGCCTTGCTCATGTTAAACGACAAGATTTCTGGCAATACTGACCCGTTGTTCGATTGGTTCAAGGACAACTATTTAGGCCGGTTAAATACACGCGGTATTGGAAGATGAGATCGCTATTTCCAAAACAAATGTGGAATCTCTATGATCGGACGCTCAATGAAGACAATAGAACTAATAATTTTGCAGAGGCAGCCCATCGTCGACTTCAAACAGAGTTAGGTATGGACTATCCAACATTATGGAAATTTATTGATGCTCTGAAGCGTGTGCAAAAAGGTAGAGATTTGTTTTACGAACAAATGGTAGCTGGTAGACTAGCTCCAACCAAGTTAAAGAAGTATCGTGAAGCAGATGAAAGAATTTTAAGAATTGTTCGCGACTACCATAAAGGTAAGCGTCCACGATGAGATAAATATCTCATGAGATTTATGTCTCATGAGTCACTTATTTTGTATGTGTTTCCACTGAATGTGAGATATACAACTTTTATCTCATGAGAGTTTGGTTAGATGAAACTTTTGTCTCATATGTCTCACGTAGCTGCCATTTTGATATTTTTGTGTATCCACAGTGAGTTACTTAACAAGTGAGATATTTTATTTCAAAACTATAGCTGAAATATGGTTTCTAAAAAACAAAAACGAAAAGCTGCAGCTTGTTTCATAATTGCGTCGTTAACAAACAAAACAAAAAGATCACACAAATGTTGGGTGCGTGAGTGGATAAAAAAAAGAGAAGAAAAAAGTGTAATGAAAAATTTATTAAATGAATTAAGAAATGAAGATGAGGAATGTTACAAAAATTTCGTACGAATGTCCTGGGATGATTTTAATCATTTATTAAACAAAATAAAATTTAAAATAGAAAAAAAGGACACATTAATGAGAAAAGCTATTCCAGCGGCAGAACGTTTAGCACTAACTCTTCGCTTTTTAGCTACAGGTAATATATATATAAATATATATATATATATATATATATTCGTTTAGATCATTTAATAATCATAAATTTTATTAACAGGTGACAGTTATCATTCGCTTATGTACTTATTTCGTATACCTGTTTGTACGATATCTAGAATTATTCCAGAAGTTTGTGCAGCTATATATAATATTTTGAAAGATGAATATTTGAAGGTTAGTTCATTAATTTATTTTTTTATTATATTACAAGAATAATTTTAACAAAATTTAATAGTTATGCCGTGAACAAAATTTCGCAATTTTGCAGACTGTAGAAAAAAAATGAAACACAACGCAAATCATAATATTTAATTTTTTTATTATTATTTTACAATTACAATATATTTCAACATAATTGAATAATAATGTCGTGAACAAATTTTCAAAGTATTGCAATATTTATAAAAATAAAAGGTTAAGAAAAAAAAAGACAATACAAAATAAAATGAAAATCATATTTTTTTTATTATACGTCAAAATTAAATAATATTACAACTTATTTTAATAATACAAAAAAAAAATACAAAACACAACGAAGATCTACTCTAAATTAGTCCAAAATTTAATATTATTATTGATAACTTACTACGAATCACATACCAATGTATGGGATATTACTTCAAAAGATTACAAAAACAAAACTATAAGAAAAAAAACAATAGAAGAAATTGCAACTACTATGGGAATTGATGCTACAGTCGTAAATGACAAAATACACAACCTCAGATGTCAATTTCAAAATATCAAAAGAAGTATTAAAGTATCAAATTTTTTTAAGTATTAAATTATTAAGTTATTAAATTAAATTATTAAATTATTAAGTACTACTTTTTTTTAAATATTTGAATCAATAATCTCATCGCCCTTGTCTTGCGATGTTAAATCATCGATTTCAATCACCGCAGTTTGCCTTTGATCATACACATCGTTCATGTTTAAAATTATTCTCTGTATCTGCCTCTTTGCAAATGATTGAAGATCAGGTGCTTTGACACTCATTGTTCTCAGCTCGTCTGCAACATAATCACCGAAAACGTCAAACGAATCCGTTGGCTTCGAAATTATTCCATAGCAATTTTGTAACATCGTTTGGTATTCTAGATCATTTGTTTTTTTATTTTTTTTAATTTGCAATGTTGTGGGCGTTTGCGATGTAGTGGGAGTTTGTGATGTAGTCGGTGTTTGTGATGTAGTCGGTGTTTGTGATGTAGTCGGTGTTTGAGATGTAGTGGGGATTTGCGATAAAGTGGAGGTTCCAGCGTCTTCTAAAACAAATACTTGTGACTGTGCTTCAAAAACTTCAAAAGTTGTCGGGGATGTAATATTCTCAGAATTCTCGAAATTATCTTCACCTTCGTTCAGATAGTCTTCTGTTAAAACTTGTGTATTTGCCTAAAAATAAAATAATTTTTAATTAAATGTAAAATATATATTTTTTTTTCAGACACCTGATATTGAAGAAGAATGGATGCAAATTGCAAAAGATTTTGAACTAAAATGGAATTTTCCAAACTGTATAGGGCATTGGATGGAAAACATATAAATATAAAAGCACCAAAACACAGTGGCAGCTTGTATTACAATTATAAAGGAGCACATAGCATCGTTTTAATGGGTTTAGCAGATGCAAATTATAAATTTACTTATATCAACATTGGTACCCAAGGTCGAATATCTGATGGAGGTGTTTTTAATAAATGTTCTTTATCACAACGATTAGAAAATAATGAACTTAATGTACCAGGTCCAACATCTTTACCAGGACGCTGTAAAAAAATTCCGTTTCTAATTGTGGCTGATGATGCATTTGCAATGAAACCTTATATTATGAAACCATATCCATTTAGAAATATGAATTGTATTCAACGAATATATAATTATCGTCTTTCACGAACTAGACGAATAATTGAAAATATTTTCGGTATAGCTTCGGCTAGATTTCGTGTACTAAGAAAAAATATTGATTTAGAACCAGAAAAAGTTTCGATAAATGTATCAGCAGTATGCGTCTTGCACAATTATCTGATAACTCGTTCTAAAAAATTTACGCTCCACCTGGTACTTTTGATAATGAAAATGTTGAAGACGGTTCTGTACAGCCGGGAGCTTGGCGGCAACAAAGTTCTGACCTGACTCCGCTACAAACAAACTCCAATTTTCGTGGAAATATGCTTGCAAAAGATGTACATTAAGAACTTACACAATATTTTCAAAATGAGGGTGAAATACCCTGGCAATACAAGTATATATAACTAAAAATAGAAAAAGGTCATATGCCAGGTACCAATTTTGTAGAAATATTTCTCTATCTCATAGATGTTATATTCATGGAATGTCTGCGCATTTTACGAATTTCGCGGAAAAATATTTTCATCATAAATATAAGTGTATATAGTATATAAATTATGTTTTTTTTTTAATAAAAAATCAAATACTGTAACAATAACAAATAAAAATGTTTAACTTTATATAAAAAATACGAAAAATATTTTTATCATAAATATAAGTGTATATAGTATATAAATTATGTTTTTTTTTTTAATAATAACAAATAAAAATGTTTAACTTTATATAAAAATACGAATTTTATACAAAGGGATTAATGTACGACCGGAATTTATAGCACTGGAGGAATTGTACACTAAATATTTTTTTAACTAATTTTTTTTTTCAGTAACCACAGCTAAACATTTTTATATTTTATATATATATTTTATAATCACTATAAATAAAATTAAATTTATTCACCAACGAATCGATTGGTGTTATTTTGAAGTTTGTTGCTGTAGTATCTATGAATTTTAGGGAGTCGAAAAATTCCCACTTTACTTTATATTTTTCATCAGTGGATTGTCCACTTTTATTTTTTTAAATTTTTCTTTTGATGTTTTGGAATTGACATCTGAGATTATGTATTTTTTCATTTACGTCGGTAGCAGCAATTCCCATAGCAGTTGTAATTTCTTCTATTGTTTTTTTTCTTATAGTTTTGTTTTTGTAATTTTTTGAAGTAATATCCCATAAATTATTATGGGATTCGTAGTGAGTAATCAATACGGATATTAACTCTTTGGTCCATGTTACAGTTGATGAACGTTTACAACTCATTTAAAATAAAATAATAATAGTGCATATTATAATATTTTTTTAAAAAAAATTACGATTAAGTAGTACTATAAATTACATTTGTTTAATAAATAAAAATATATTTACCTTTATTTTCGATATATATAGTGGAAGTTATAACAATAATTAACACGTGCTGACACGAACGATGCACAGTTGTTGGTGACAATTGGTGATATGGTTAGTGAACTGAGCTTGGTGAGATAAAAAAAACTCACGCGCAGAGGGTGATACAAAAATCTCGTACTAGATGTCTCGCTGAGACATGATCTGAGAGTTTACACGCAGAAAGAAAAAAGTTTCATGAGACAATCTCTCATGAGATATTTAACAGTGTCTCACATCTCTCATCATAGTTTCCACTACGACATTTGTTTGTTTCGGAGATATTTATCTCATGAGACAAAATTCTCATGAAAAAATCGCATCGTGGATGCTTACCTTAAAGGTAAGCGCCCACGATGAGATGAATATCTCATGAGATCTATGTCTCATGAGTCACTTATTTTGTATGTGTTTCCACTGAATGTGAGATATACAACTTTTATCTCATGAGAGTTTGGTTAGATGAAACTTTTGTCTCATATGTCTCACGTAGCTGTCCTTGAGATATTTTTGTGTATCCACAGTGAGTTACTTAACAAGTGAGATATTTTATTTTAAAACTATAGTTGAAATATGGTTTCTAAAAAACAAAAACAAAACAAAAAATCACACAAATGTTGGTTATGTGAGTGGATAAAAAAACCAGATGAAAAAAGTTTAATAAAAAATCTATTAAATGAATTAAGAAATGAATATGAGGAATGTTACAAAAATTTTGTACGAATGTCCTGGGATGTTTTTAATCATTTATTAAACAAAATAAAATTTAGAATAGAAAAAAGGACACATTGATATATATATATATATATATATATATATATATATATATATAATATATATATATATATATATATATATATATATAATATATATATATATATATATATATATATATATATATGTATATAATATATATATGTAGGAAATGAAAAGTGCACGACACTGTCTGGTCACGTGGCACAGTGTCGAGACGCGAGTGTAGTGTCGGGGGAAAGGCGAACTAACCCGAACAGGGAGATGGTTATGACGCGCGACGGAGAGAGACGAACAGTCGTTATTCAGACGCGGAAAGCAGTGGTTAGTTATTCAGAAGAGAGAGACTAAAAACCATATATTCAGATGTATTAAGGTGTATTCAGGTGTACTAAGGTGTATTCAGATGTATTTAGGTGTATTCCGGTGTATTCAGGTGATAATTCAGGTGTATAAACGGCAGTGAAATTGACTCATCGTTAGTAACTTTCCTCGTATCGAATCCAACAAAAACAACAGCAACTTATATCCAATAAACTATTACTACAGAAGTGGGGGCTCAACTACCGGGATATAGGAGTTTGCAGCCAGGATTTAGTATATGTGAAATCTACAAAAACGTGAGTAGTTTCAAGCAGCAAATTAAGTAGAAACAGATTACGAAGATATACTTGTGACCGCGACTGTACAGAACGCCGGAAAAGCGCGCGTTGTGCGTTGTTTGTTGAGCAGTGACGTCAGCAGCACATTGTACATACCAAACCATAGGCGTACTGTTTTTTTTTCTTTTCTTTATTTTTGAGAAATAAAAAAATTTGACAAAATGCCGATGTTAGCAGATAATCCTGTTATAGAAAACAATATTTTAAACGGAAATAGAAAGTCATTGAAGGCTTTATCGTTTATAATGTTTGGAGAAGAAACACAGAGATTAAATAGAGGTAATCTGAAAGCGTTCGAAGGATTTCCTTTTGATGAAGATTCTGAAGAATAAAAATTGAAAATTGCTGATTTTAAAACAAAACTGACTGCAGCAGATTTGACATCTGTGTGCTATGTTTTAAATATCGACTACGAAGGTACAGTAGACGACGTTGCAGAGCGAATCGTTTCATTCCTGTGTCATCTGGATGACATCAAAGACGATGAAGATGATGATAACGACGATCAAGAAGACACAAATGACGATGAAGACGAAGAAGTAAAAGAAGAGGAAGACGTACGAAGATATGAAAGCGAAACACACAAGCCGGCGGAGACGAATTGAAAGAAACCAACAGTTGAAAATAGAAGAAGAATGGAAACAGCGAATAACGTAAATAGAGAAAACGAAGTTCAGAGCTATGAAGGTACGAGAAATCAAGCCGCATCCTTTTCACTTACCTTCCGGGATATGGAAGATTCCATTAGACCAGGGGCCTCCAAACTACGGCCCGAGGGCCACATCCGGCCCGCGGACAGATTTTGTCCGGCCCGCGGAGAGCTAGCATACTTGAAAACTCCTTTTAGAGAACATAGCAAATTAAATTTAGTTTACTGAAGTATTCTAATTTTATGTTGAATAATTATTAATATGACATCTACATTGATATGGTCATGGGCTAACTACTCATAACATTGTTGTAGGCTTATTGTTATTGTTTTTGTGATAAGTTGGATAAAGAAACACAGAATTGTAATGAGTAAAGACATGTATAATATGCAGAAAATTTAACTTCAGTATATAATAACTAACAAATTATTGAAATGAATCCAACTAACATTTTATACATTTTAAAAAAAAACATAACTTATAACAAGCATAATGACATATGAAATACTAATGAGATTTATGTAATTGAGATTTTCCACTGACAATAGTTTGTAGTTGTGGACTAATTTTACTTGTACCAATTATTAAAAGAGATTTAAGATGCTCATCAGTTAATTTAGATCTGTAAACATTTTTTCATTTTGGAGAAGGTCTTCTCACACAAATAAGTAGTACCAAAAACAGAAAACAACCCACGAGCAAATTTATGCAAATTATCAAATTGTGTCAGTGGAAGACTCTTATAAAATTCCAACAAAGATGAGTTTTGATATTTGTTCTTAATTATATCACTGCACTGTAGATGAATCATTTTCATTTGAAGTTCCGGGGCTAGGGTTTCAATGTCAGTATTAAAAGGATTCTGAAAAATCTTAATTTGATTCGCAATGGCATCAAAGTCCGAGAAACGAGTATCAAAATTTATTTTCAAAGCACTCAAAGTTTCGATTGCAAAATCGATAGGAAACTCAGTCTCAGTGGTGTGGCTGAATATTTCACATGTTTCAAAATGTGAAAAACATTTACTTCATGGTTGTGATTGAAACAGTATCAATTTCTTACGGAATGATTTGATATTAGTGTATAAATCAGGAAGATGCTGGTTTTCTCCTTGCAATCTCAAATTCAGTTCGTTTACATGTTTTGTCAAATCAACATAGAATGCTAACTTCCACAGCCATGCGTTGTTTTGTAATTCAGTAAAGAGGGCGATGCTTTTCATTCAAAAAAATTTCGATCACTGCTCGAAGTTCAAAAAAGCGCTGAAGGACTTTCCCACAACTAAGCCAACGTACGGCAGTATGATGCTCGATTATACAATTGTTGTCGTAATCATGAAATATCTAGCATCGTCGATAAAAGGGGTAAAAAGGTACCACCAAATAAAATCGATACAACTAAAGTTGAAGAACATATCAAATCATTCCCCTGTTACAAAAGTCACTATTCACGATCAGATAATCTCAACAGAAGATATCTAAGATCTGATTTGACGATACGTAAAATGTTTACTCTGTATTTAGATTATTGCAAAGAAGAAAACATAAAACCAGTCAAGAAAAAAATGTATTACCATATTTTTACATCAAAATTTAATTTACATTTCAAGCCTCCTTCCAAAGATACCTGCCAGTTATGCGATTCATTGGAACAGACAATTTTGCACGGGCCTGATGTAGAAGTTCAGAATAAAGCTAAACTGGAAAAAGAGTTACACTTACGTAAAGCTAAGTCAGCTCGAGATTCCTTAAAAACGGATCAATCGTTAGTAAGTAACAATGTTTACGTTTTCACATTTGATTTGGAAAAAGCACTGGCCTTTCCAAAATTAAACTGCTCCGTTGCATATTATAAAACTAATATGTACATGTACAATTTGGGAGTGCACACTCTAAATACTAACACAGGTCACATGTACATGTGGGATGAAATTACAGGATCTCGTGGTTCGCAGGAGATTTCAACTTGTTTAGTAAAACATCTAAAACAGTATGCTGCTAATTATTCAAACATAATTATGTATTTTGATTCCTGCACAGGTCAGAATAGAAACATTAAATTAGCTTTGTCGCTTTTAAAATTAGTTTGTAATCCTGAAATGAGCGCAGATTTTATTGATTACAAATTTCTGGTGTCTGGTCATAGTTATCTACCAAATGACGCAGATTTTGGTGTCATCGAAACCAAAGCCAAAAAAAGGAGTTTATTTATGGGCCTGAAGACTGGATTGAATTAGTTCAAACAGCTAAAAGGAAAAATCATTTCGAAGTTATAGAAATGAACAGAAATGAATTCAAGTCTACTGAAGCTTTAGAAAATATTATTATGAATAGAAAACAAACTGTAGATGGTATAAAAGTTAACTGGCTCAAAATACGATGGCTTAGATATAATAAAAATAGTCCAGACAAAATATTTTATAAAGAAACTTTACAAAATGAAACACAGTTTAACGTAATTAATAATTAATATTACCAAAGGAAGAAAAGGAAAACTTATTAACTGGTCAATAGTTCATCAAAATAGTTTATATGATACACCAAGAGACGTTAAACCAATAAAAAAGAAACACATGCTAGAATTATTAAGGTTTATTCCACCAATGTACCATGATTATTATAAAAAATTGCCAAGCAAAAACATAAAAACAAGATCAAAGAATGCAAAAGATGATTTTGAAGATAGCGAAAGCAGTGAAGACTTTTGTGATTAAGATTAAATAGTATTCTGTTAATTAAAATTTTTTTTATGTTACTCATATCGATTTATGTTTATAATTACAGTTTCTTTAATTTAAATAATTATTATATTACTTTGTTTCACAATCATTGTAAAAGGTTACTAAAAAATTTCAGTGGCCAAAAGACGTAAGTCATTTTTTATTTTTATTTTTTAATAAAATTGTTCACTATAATGATATTTTGTTATTCTACGCTTTTTCCTAGTTGTGTTACTTATATTTGAATAATTTTAAATGGTACAATTAATATTTGTAGCTGTCATTATTTTACCATTTTAATTCTAATAATATTCTCGCAAAGCGAGAATGGAGCTAGTCGAATGTGGTTTGATTTTATAAGCTAATTTTTCGACTAACCAAAATACAAGATTAGAAGTATATGGGTAAACCCATATATAGACCACTTTGACATTATCACATAACTGATAAGATAGAGGGATAAAAATTTTTTTTATCGAAAGTTGGCAACATTGTATTTTGCTAATATATAATATTATAGGCGCTAAGGGTATCTTCTGTAAAAATTTCATTAAAATCGGGTACATAATGCGGGCATAACAAATTAGTAGAAAATTATTATTTTTTTTTTCGGAAAGTTGGCAACATCGTAGTTTAATAAAATTATAATTTATGTGGGCACTAGGAGAAACTTTTCTGAAAATTTGATTAAAATCGGATAAATAATGTAGCCACAATAACTTTTTAATATTTTAGTAATTTTTTTCTTAATATGTTGGCAACACTGTATTTTGTTAAAATTGCTTAATTTATGCGGGCACCAGGAGAATCTTTAGTGAAAATTTGATTAAAATTGGTTAAATAACGTGGTCATAATAAATTTTTAAAAATTTTAGTAATTTTTTTCTCAGAAAGTTGGCAGCACTGTACTTTGTTGAAATTATCTAATTTATATGGATACCAGAAAAATCTTTTGTGAAAATTTGAACAAAATCGGTTAAACAACATGGCCGTAATAAATTTTTAAAAATTTTAGTAATTTTTTTCTCGGAAAGTTGGCAACACTGCGGTCTGAAAATTGAACTTAATTTTTTATTTGGTATGAACTATCTAATTGCCAAGTTTCAGCTTTCTACTAGCTTTCCTTCATACTTATAATTAACATTCGTATTAAAAATTTTAGTAATTTTTTTCTCGGAAAGTTGGCAACACTGCGGTCTGAAAATTGAACTTAATTTTTTATTTGGTATGAACTATCTAATTGCCAAGTTTCAGCTTTCTACGAGCTTTTCTTCATACTTATAATTAACACTTGTATTAAAAATTTTAGTAATTTTTTTCTCGGAAAGTTGGCAACACTACGGTCTGAAAATTGAACTTAATTTTTTATTTGGTATGAACTATCTAATTGCCAAGTTTCAGCTTTCTACGAGCTTTCCTTCATACTTATAATTAACACTCGTATTAAAAATTTTAGTAATTTTTTTCTCGGAAAGTTGGCAACACTGCGGTCTGAAAATTGAACTTAATTTTTTATTTGGTATGAACTATCTAATTGCCAAGTTTCAGCTTTCTACGAGCTTTCCTTCATACTTATAATTAACACTCGTATTAAAAATTTTAGTAATTTTTTTCTCGGAAAGTTGGCAACACTGCGGTCTGAAAATTGAACTTAATTTTTTATTTGGTATGAACTATCTAATTGCCAAGTTTCAGCTTTCTACGAGCTCTCCTTTATACTTATAATTAACACTCATATTTATCTTATTTTTTGGACACGGCCGGCCAGCCAGCCAGCCAGCCAGCCAGCCAGCCGTATTGACGATTTTATAAGCTAGTCTTTTCGACTAGCTAAAATAATATATGAAATTACTACAATATTTGTAAAAAAAATAGTAGTATATAATTTCTGTGCTAAATGTGTTTCACAAGAACTACGTAATTTATCTATTTTTGTAATGAACTTATAAACTGTATATAAATGCTTTAGTTATCATTATTATTCAATATTTATTTATACTATACATTTGTCATTTTGTGAATTGTATATATGTTTCATGTTTCATACATCGAAGGACAACAAACGACGTGAAAAATGGTTTTAAAATTTAGGTTTACGTCATTTTGTTAGAAAAATCATATCGAAATATAAAACATATGAAAATATGTATATGTAAATTTTATTTGTAATTTAATATTAAGTATTTTTGTATCTATACTTATATGTAATAAATGCTAAATAATATTTACAATATTTGTATTATTTTCAGTGTTAGACGATCACCACGCATTCAAACTTCATGTGGAGCTAATACACGGATTTTTAAATTATTATTATTAGATATTTACGAAGGTAAGTTAAACACATTTTATTACTGCATACGGTATATATCTCATGGCAAGTTTTGTAATGTATCATATTTTTATATAGATGCCATATTCCTGTTGTGTACCATCTTGTGTACAATTTCATAACAAAATTAAATGTCGTTTTCCGAATCCGGAAACAAATTTTGAATTGTTTATGAGATGGAAAAATGCCATAAATAATATTGAATTAAAAGACAAGTCGGCAGTATATATCCATATGAATAAAAGAGTTTGTACTGCTCATTTTGAGAGTAGATTCTTCAGAAACTCGATGAAAGGAACTTTTCCCGAATTACCAGCACCCGGTTCCGAATTCGATGTCATTAATGCTGCTATTTTGTATGGTTCTTATACCTCTATAACTCTATGATCTTGAAAGTTTATAGACTATAAGTAAAAATGGTATTCTCTATTGACCCGTTAGCTCTATAAATGTCTATAAGTTTATAGCCACGTTTACGTCGCTATAACGCTTATAGAGTGTTTACTTTTCGTTCTTATAACTTATTATTTATATTAAATATTTATATACATATGGATCCAATACTATTATTTATATATTATTTATTAGAAGAAGCTTATAGAAGGTAAAAACATGTTTTACCATATATGTTTATTATAATACTAATAATAATGTTAACCTAACCTATTGTTAGATATTAGAAATTATATGTGATTGGAAAGAAGATTTTCAAGAGATTTTTTTTAGATCAAATTTTTCATAGAGAAGTTTATAATTTGGAACAGCAAGCAAGAGACGCATATGCAGCTACAAATATTTTGTAATTTTCTATTACAAAATACAAATTTTATCAAATAAATAATTAAACAAAATACAAAAACTATCACATAAATAATTAAACAAAAGAAAAATATAATCTTCTAAAATAATATTTTTTATATATATATATTTATGTTTGAAAATAGATTTATGTTAATATGTATTTATATTTTTAACAAAACAGAACTTGCATTTTGTAAAACTATATGATACGATAAATAAAAAATTGCATTTTTGATGTATAAAACAGGAAATAAATAAACTGAACAATTTACATATTTTGTTTTAAATACAAACAGTATATAATTGTATCTATTTAAATTCAAAATTATTATTTTCATATTTGTATTTTGCGATTTGAAAAGCCAATTCTCTTTTTTTAAGTTGAATATTTTTATTTTGATATTTTTCATATATTTAGTAGCAATTTTTTAGTGTTTTATTTAAAAATTTTAGTTGATCTTGTCCATTTGCAATACAACACGCAACTGCGCGCAACTGTTTTATATTGTCAGATATTCCGCCACATACAGTGCAACTGACCTGAAATTTGTGTTTCCCAATCGAAATTCAAAAGAACTACCAATAGACAGTGAAAAATAAATATTTTATTATTTATTAATGTTAAATATAAATATAAGCTAGATAAATAAACTTATTATTATAATATATATATATATATATATATATATATATATATATATATATATATATATAATTCATTAATCTGGTTAGTTGATAGATATATCATTTAAATACAGTTAATACTCAAATATAATCATAAAGGAATAATCTGAAAATGAAAAAATCTTATCGCCTCAACCTGGGATCGAACCAGGGTCCTTTCGCTTGCCGGGCGAATGCTCTACCACTGAGCTATCAAGACCATTACAGATCGAGCGAATGAAACCTAATCATTTTCAGTACACATTCTATTCATAATTTTTCATAGTCAACAAATACGCAATATCATTAATTTTTAATGTCTAAATACATATAAGAACTATACTTATGAAAGGTGTTGGTTCGTGCAATAGTGCAATCATATATAATTCATTAATCTGGTTAGTTGATAGATATATCATTTAAATACAGTTAATACTCAAATATAATCATAAAGGAATAATCTGAAAATGAAAAAATCTTATCGCCTCAACCTGGGATCGAACCAGGGTCCTTTCGCTTGCCGGGCGAATGCTCTACCACTGAGCTATCAAGACCATTACAGATCGAGCGAATGAAACCTAATCATTTTCAGTACCCTGGTTCGATCCCAGGTTGAGGCGATAAGATTTTTTCATTTTCAGATTATTCCTTTATGATTATATTTGAGTATTAACTGTATTTAAATGATATATCTATCAACTAACCAGATTAATGAATTATATATGATTGCACTATTGCACGAACCAACACCTTTCATAAGTATAGTTCTTATATGTATTTAAACATTAAAAATTAATGATATTGCGTATTTGTTGACTATGAAAAATTATGAATAGAATGTGTACTGAAAATGATTAGGTTTCATTCGCTCGATCTGTAATGGTCTTGATAGCTCAGTGGTAGAGCATTCGCCCGGCAAGCGAAAGGACCCTGGTTCGATCCCAGGTTGAGGCGATAAGATTTTTTCATTTTCAGATTATTCCTTTATGATTATATTTGAGTATTAACTGTATTTAAATGATATATCTATCAACTAACCAGATTAATGAATTATATATGATTGCACTATTGCACGAACCAACACCTTTCATAAGTATAGTTCTTATATGTATTTAGACATTAAAAATTAATGATATTGCGTATTTGTTGACTATGAAAAATTATGAATAGAATGTGTACTGAAAATGATTAGGTTTCATTCGCTCGATCTGTAATGGTCTTGATAGCTCAGTGGTAGAGCATTCGCCCGGCAAGCGAAAGGACCCTGGTTCGATCCCAGGTTGAGGCGATAAGATTTTTTCATTTTCAGATTATTCCTTTATGATTATATTTGAGTATATATATATATATATATATATATATATATATATATATATATATATATATATATTATAATATTTAAATAGTATTTATTTCTGTCATTGAAAGTATGAAAGTTGTATTATGCGAAAAGGAGATTATATATTTATTGATGGGTATATAGTATTTAATAATTACATATTACATAATATATTTTAGTTTTAGCATATATATAATAATTCAAGTAGCACTGACAATTTGTTCTTTTAATTTATTTTAAAATTATAGCGTTAAGTTTTATATGGAAGCCAATTGCAGTGCCATCTTCATTTGAAATCAAACATTATAAAATAAAGTTGGTGTTCCGTTACATTTATCGTTAGTTTCAAGTGGCTACGGTCATAGAATAAGCGACTTCTATTCGTAAATATTCAAAATGGCGACTGCCGGCAACGATTCATAAAACAGTCCCATATATATACACAAATGAACGAAAAGACGCTATAAAGATAGATTTTAATATGTTATGTTAATATTTAATCAGACATAAAGATTGGTGATAAGTTTTCGTTCAAAAGTGTTGATTTAATAATAAAAAAAGACATATTTAAGTACAGAAATAAACAAATATACATGTGCTTAATACGCGAATTGGTCATAAATTATTATAATTAACATACATCGCGTTAAAAAATGTCAAAGCAAATTAGGTTAGTTTCATATAATGAAGACTTGTAATTATATAAATTTATTCTCATACAAGTAATATCCCATATATCTACCATTAAATAAATATAAAAATAATAATCAGTTTATTAATTACTACTATTCTAGGTACAAGATTGCAAGCGGACATATATACATATATTAAAACAAACAGAATCAGAAGAAAAATGGGTACGAATTTGTGTGTTTCGGCATCAGAGTGCGTCTCTGTCCAAATTGTGCAGGATTCTAGTTTCGTCGCTATGGTCATGTCAAATACAGGAGGGTGACACGTAAATGGAGCTACTTGTTATGGGAACTCTTATGCCCCCGAATTACCAGCACCCGGTTCCGAATTCGATGTTCATGTACCGTTTGCTGTAAATCCACGCAACCGCTGACTGATACGGTTGGACAAAGAAATTCCGTCGCTGACTGATAGGGTTGCTCTGAAAGATTTGATGAAAAGTTTACAAGAACGTTATAAAGATAAAGTTTGGACTTTGGACATAGCTGTAATCGTTCATGCGTATATTAGCATGAATACGCATGAACGATTACAACGATGGCCAAACTGTGCCACAGTACTCCACTCCGTCAAAAATTAGTCGCAAACGTGGTAAGAAAGTAATATCATAAATTTTAAATTGTAGATTTTAAATATGACTCAGACAAGTAATTCCATATAGTTTTGTTTTATATAATTATATATTTCTTAAAAAAATATTGTACATGTATTAGACAATTTGTTTGAAAAGCACTGTGTTTTTTCTAGTAAATTATACTTTTAAATATATTTATGTAAATATAAATAATTTTGTATATAAATAGTTTACGAGAAAACAATCCGTCGTATCAGTGTAAGTAATATTTTATAATATTGTAGTGAATTCATATCTAGTTATATGGAACTGGGCTGGTCGTGTAA
This sequence comes from Clivina fossor, assembly GCA_963966155.1. NCBI lineage: Eukaryota > Metazoa > Arthropoda > Insecta > Coleoptera > Carabidae > Clivina > Clivina fossor. The sequence goes on along the minus strand of OZ014552.1, from coordinate 5,590,555 downwards.
AGAAATACAGGTTCCTAAAAGAACTTAAAAAGGCAACAAAACATGAAATAAAGTAAAAAGTTTGACGCTAAACAGAACCAGATTGTACATGTCAGAGTTCTAGGACCATATTAAATGTATTCAGTGTAAATTTTAACATAATATTTGAATTTATTAGTGGTTCAAAAAATAAAGTGACTGACTGACTGACAATGTAACATTAGACACCGCAAATGTAAACAACACCAATACAGATGAAATGGCGGAAAGTATCTGTATCAGTATGTTTGTATTAAACGAAGTGCTTGTTTTTAAAATTTAGGTTTACGTCATTTTGTTAGAAAAATGTAATAAATAAATAAAAATGTAATAAATGCTAAATAATATTTACAATATTTGTATTGAAAATTTGTATTGTATATATATATATATATATATATATATATATATATTACTTATTCTATGTTTGTCATGAAACGTTATCAAAGCAACAGTGATTGATTCTTGTGACACTATTTGTGAATAAAATTTTAAAGTAAATGAGGTAAGTAAATAGAAATCATATTATTACTATATTTAATATTAGTATATTTATAATTTGTATTTGTGTTGCTTTGTTTGATTATGCTGTTTATTAGTATTTTTACAAGTAATTAACAACATATTTGTTGAAGTATATAATATATTAAATAGAATGTTTTATAAAGAAAAATAATATATGAAATTACTACAATATTTGTAAAAAAAATAGTAGTATATAAATGAGATTTACAATTTCAATTACAGTTCAGTGTTGTGTGGAATCCACATCAACAATAACAATGATACAAATCATTGATTCGCACGTGGAAATTGCAGTTGCCAATTTGACAGCGGACGTTACACTATTGATTCATTTCATGCGCACCAAATGCATGCATCAGAAATATTTCGAAGACGAACCGATGACGATATCTGGTAGCTGGTAGCTAGTTGCATTTTAGTTTCGAGTGGTGTAATGGTTTAGATACACTACTCGAAACTAAAACGCAACTAGCTACTCAACACTACGATGGAAGACAGTACGGCGTTGGCTTATTAATTGCTGGATATGATGATACAGGACCACATATTTATCAAACCTCTCCGTCGGCAAATTCTTTCGATTCCACAGCAATGGCGATCGGTTCACACTCGCAAACTGCAAAAACTTATTTGGAAAAACATTACGAAAACATTGCAATGTGCGAAACGAAAGAAGTTGATTTGACTACGAACGATATTTCAATCGGAATGGTCGGCAATGAAATGAACTTTACGATTTTCAATTAGAACGAAACTTCGGTTTATTTGAGCGCGATTAAAGGCGAAGAGAAGAAACAGCCATCCAATAATAAATTGGAAGATGAGGATGCAAATCAACCAGCTGTTCCAGGTCCTAGCAAACCTGATACAAATAATTTGAATTATGTTTCTAAATAAATGATTACTTACATTTATTGTTTCTTCAATAATTAAATTTGTTTAGTATTAATGTCAAAAAATAAACTTTTGTTCTTGGGTCCTGAATCTGCGTTATGATTAATTATAATGTTATTAAATTCCCTATCTGGTTGGTTATTGTTTTTAGCGATTGCTAAAAACAATAACGAACTTGATAGAAAATTTAATAACATTATAATTAATTTTGTTTAGATTAGGGACACGTAACCTATTAAAATATTGGTTATATCTTATGTATTTTTTCGGTAGGTACCTTTAAAATCGTTTTTGTAGAAAATAGAGCCAGTTAAAAACTATATTAGCTTTTATTTTATATATAATATTCTCGCAAAGCGAGAATGGAGCTAGTCGAATGTGGTTTGATTTTATAAGCTAATTTTTCGACTAACCAAAATACAAGATTAGAAGTATATGGGTAAACCCATATATAGACCACTTTGACATTATCACATAACTGATAAGATAGAGGGATAAAAATTTTTTTTATCGAAAGTTGGCAACATTGTATTTTGCTAATATATAATATTATAGGCGCTAAGGGTATCTTCTGTAAAAATTTCATTAAAATCGGATACATAATGCGGGCATAACAAATTAGTAGAAAATTATTAATTTTTTTTTTCGGAAAGTTGGCAACATCGTAGTTTAATAAAATTATAATTTATGTGGGCACTAGGAGAAACTTTTCTGAAAATTTGATTAAAATCGGATAAATAATGTAGCCACAATAACTTTTTAATATTTTAGTAATTTTTTTCTTAATATGTTGGCAACACTGTATTTTGTTAAAATTGCTTAATTTATGCGGGCACCAGGAGAATCTTTAGTGAAAATTTGATTAAAATTGGTTAAATAACGTGGTCATAATAAATTTTTAAAAATTTTAGTAATTTTTTTCTCAGAAAGTTGGCAGCACTGTACTTTGTTGAAATTATCTAATTTATATGGATACCAGAAAAATCTTTTGTGAAAATTTGAACAAAATCGGTTAAACAACATGGCCGTAATAAATTTTTAAAAATTTTAGTTTTTTTTCTCGGAAAGTTGGCAACACTGCGGTCTGAAAATTGAACTTAATTTTTTATTTGGTATGAACTATCTAATTGCCAAGTTTCAGCTTTCTACGAGCTTTCCTTCATACTTATAATTAACACTCGTATTAAAAATTTTAGTAATTTTTTTCTCGGAAAGTTGGCAACACTGCGGTCTGAAAATTGAACTTAATTTTTTATTTGGTATGAACTATCTAATTGCCAAGTTTCAGCTTTCTACGAGCTTTCCTTCATACTTATAATTAACACTCGTATTAAAAATTTTAGTAATTTTTTTCTCGGAAAGTTGGCAACACTACGGTCTGAAAATTGAACTTAATTTTTTATTTGGTATGAACTATCTAATTGCCAAGTTTCAGCTTTCTACGAGCTTTCCTTCATACTTATAATTAACACTCGTATTAAAAATTTTAGTAATTTTTCTCTCGGAAAGTTGGCAACACTGCGGTCTGAAAATTGAACTTAATTTTTTATTTGGTATGAACTATCTTATTGCCAAGTTTCAGCTTTCTACGAGCTTTCCTTCATACTTATAATTAACACTCGTATTAAAAATTTTAGTAATTTTTTTCTCGGAAAGTTGGCAACACTGCGGTCTGAAAATTGAACTTAATTTTTTATTTGGTATGAACTATCTAATTGCCAAGTTTCAGCTTTCTACGAGCTGTCCTTTATACTTATAATTAACACTCATATTTATCTTATTTTTTGGACACGGCCGGCCAGCCAGCCAGCCAGCCAGCCGTATTGACGATTTTATAAGCTAGTCTTTTCGACTAGCTAATAAAACCCTCATTATCTCCAATGTACCTATCACTGACTTACACTGATTGACTTCTGAGCCCTCCATATATCGTTGTATCATTGTATATATATTCTTGTGTATACATATTATTCCAAAATAAAACTTATTACACAAATTTTGCGTGTTACATTACTTTCATCCACGCTACAATATTCAATTTTGCTTAGGAATAATAAGAAAATTACATTTAAATAGTTCACATCACATTTAAAGAGTAAAATTTTTGTCTATAATTTATGAAATAATGTAAAGTAATGATTATTATTAAATAATTATTTATTCTGTATTATCTTTTATTAACTAACAAGATACATATTACTAATTCATTTAAAATATATTAAAGGCCTTAAAATATGCACGGATTAACTATATTACAATAGCACATGTTATAAAGTTATTTATAATCCGTACTTATTTTAAAGCCTTTCATTTGTTTTAAATTAGCCTGTAATGTTTTCCTTATTATTTGATTTTTTTTCTGCATTTGTTTCTAATGTTAATATTGTCAGCCGGCAATCAAATAGAAGCATACTATCAACGAAAGGTAAGTATTGCAAAAATTAAATATAATTTAATATATCTTACACTACAACGAGAAAACGTAAATTTATAAATAATCATTTAAATGCATTTGTGGTTGAGTTCTCTGTGCGGTGGGACTGAGTTGACCCGGGACCGAGAAGGCCGCACCGAAGTGGCCAGCCCGAAATGTCCTAGACAGTCAAACAACAATATAGAGGATTTATTCAGAAATACACTTTTGAAAGTTTAAACGTACACATCACAAAATCTAATTTAACTGGTTTTTCCTGAAAAATCACAGAAATATCAGTATTGATATCCTTAACAGTTTGATTTTATTTACATTTTCTAATAATAAACATTTATTTACTTTAGACATGAAAAGAACAGGCCAAAATTAACCCAAAGAAACTACTGGGTTCTGAAGGATGAGTTCAAGCTTAAACTGATTAAAAGTCTGGATTACAACGACGTAAGATGTGGATTTCAATTAAAAACACATCATCTCCATTTCATTTTGCAATCTCAGTTGTCAGTATAACAAAAATCAATTTTTTTGTAACTGGTCGAGTCCAAGTATAAAATATTTATATTATAGGGTAGGTACGGGTAGATAAGCGTTATTTATAATTTTAACTACTAAAATCGTTAACCAACTGTAGTCGTGTGTTTTCGGTTTGGTTCAGTTTATACCTCGGTTTATACGTTACGATACGATACATTTTGACATTCTGAATATTTTCTATTGTTTTTTAAATATTAAATTTAGTATTTACATTGTATTTAGTATTGTGTTATGGACATAATTACGAATACAGAAGAATTTCTGTCGTCGTGGAATTTGTCACATTTATGTGCCACTTTCGAAGGTTAGTAAACAATATTATTTATATTGAATAGAAAATACTAATTTGAAATATAATGTAAAATAGTTTTTATGATTGCATAAGTACATTTAATAGAGTTTTTAGATATTTTATAAAAGTAGACGATGAGCAAATATTTCCAGGCCAGTACAATGCAAAAAAAATTGTTACTTTGTGAAAATTCAAATATTTGAACATATTTGATATTAAATTAATTTATTGTTAATGAAGCTAAGTTGTTGATCCTCACGATTTTCTTTTTTCGAATAAAGATATGAACAAGAAGGCGAAAATGGATCAAAGAATTAGGATATTTTCGCTTTCTTGTTCATATCTTTATTCGATTAAATTAATTTGTTATCGTATTTATTTTAGAACATGGGGTTGATTTAAATTGTTTACAATTTATGCAAGAATCGGATATAGAGAATTTAATTCCAAAAATTGGAGATAGAATTCGATTTCTCCAAGCTTTAAAAACATTAAAAACTGATTCAACAAACGAATCATCAATGATTATCGAACCATTTAGTCCACAGAGTTCATCTTCTTGTTTATCTGAGGATTTTCGTCAAGAATCTAATGAACAAATTAATAAAAAATTAAAACTAGATTCAAAAAATATTGTAAGGAATATTAACTTTTTTTTTGCAATTTTTTAATATTTTTTTTATAGTATACACATTTTAGAGTTTATATGTGCTAAAATATTTCGAAAATGAAAAAAAATTGGATAGCTAGTGTCCGTCGAACCTCGTTGGCATTGTAGTTAATTACTACATAAAAACATATGGACAAATGAGGAGAGAAGATTTCATTGAGATAGTCGACCAAATAATAAAATTATTTCCAAAAGAAGAAAAAGTATGTACATATATATAAATTATATAACTTTTTTTATATATTTCTTACAGGAAACATATTATGTACCTTCATACAAATTGAACAACACATATACTTATACAAGCAAGAGGCAAATTGTTGGACAAATATAATAATGTTTGTAGAGAACTGAGAAAAGTTAGCTTATTAATAAATAAAAGAGAAGTGGCCACTTTAGATTTAACAGAAGATTCAGATGTTGCGAGTTTTGCTAGTATTTTATTTTGTATATTTTTAAAACAATATTAATTTCATAATTTTTAGATGAAGATAATTTACAAAATCTAAAATTATGGTTACTGAACGGTAAAGAACCATGGCTCACAGTAGAAGAAAAATGGAAAGGAAACATTTCCATTAAGAAAAATAATGTATAACACTAGCGGTATTGAAAATATAGTTCTCATAGTACAAGAATGGCCTTCATTGAAATTACCGTTGGGCTATAAACTGGTATTTTTCTGTGTAATTTTTATATCTATACTTGTATCAATTTTTTAATATATGCACACAAAAAATGGGTACAAAAGAAGAAGAACTATTTTGAAATTTAGAAAAAGATGATTTTAATGAAAGCAAATTATATAATATTTGTTATTTATTACAAAAGTATGGTTAGTAAATGATAAATTTGCAGAACCACGACACCTGATTATATTTAGTTTATTACCGTTCGTATTGCCATGCAATACAAAAGTTTCTGTTAAAACAAATCACAGCAAATTGATGTGAAAGCCATCATTGGCGGAATGCACAGAAGTGTTAATATTTCAAGTTGATGTAAGTATATGTATGCATGTATTTTGCAATATATTACTAATACATATTTTGAAAATATTTTAGACAGTTTCGGATATTGAGAACAAGATTAATTTATTCTTTACATTCTTTATATATATTAAACTTATTTTTAAAATTAAAAAGAAGTTGCCGTTTCATTTAATATAAAAATTAGTTTTAAACACGGACAACATGTCTAGACTAATTCAATTAATGAGCTACACTTGTGGCCCGTGTGCGTAACTGCGTAATTTTAAACACGGGCAACTTCTTGTCTAAACTATTAGACACTTACACGAAAATAAACACACTTCTGACACTAACAACATACAACTGCTACAGACTACACATAAGACTAAGGAATTACTATTATGCGAACAGATACATATTTACAGACACAACAATGACGAACCTAACTGTTGAAAAGGAAGAACACTGATAGAATCGCCAATATATAGTATCACACAGTTGGTATGATTGCTTTTCATGATGATTATCTTCTAGTTCTGTCAAAAATGTATCGAACACGTTTTTCATTATATGTATTATAAATAAATACGTTTATACTTTTATTTAATATAAACTATTGTGAATTAACTCCGTGTTTTACTGCTGACGCACCTAAAAACAACACTAACAATATACTTAACGACATTACAGAAACCGACAACGATCTTTTTAAACTAGTTTGCTAATTTTAATTTGGCGCGCTTATTATCGCAATACGTTATTTGATTTATTTCTTCTTATTCCACAAACAATCAACATGCTTATCGGTATTTATGTTACACTACTTTAACAACTTACAACAACTTCCACACTATACAAGGTCATACCAAACAAATTAAACTACGCATTTTTTATAAAAGAATTTTAACTTTCAATATTTTATATTTCATCGTCTAATTCTTCCTAACAAGTGCAATTTATATTTTTAAACATAACAAAAAAATATTAAAACATTTTCCGCTATATTATCGCAGTGAGAAAAACAATTATAGATCAAATAAAGCAAGCTAAATACTTTTGTATGATATTTGACAGCACTCCAGATATTTCGCACAAAGATCAAACCAGTCAAATTATTAGATATGTAGTTATTGATGGCAGCGAAGTTAAAGTTGTAGAATCGTTTATTGACTTTTTAGAAACTAAAGGAAAAACTGCTGAGGAAATCACAAATATGATTTTAACGAAATTAGAAAATGACGGTTTATATATAAAAAAAATTGCAGAGGACAGGCTTATGATAATGCTGCCGTCATGGCAGGAAACGGAAAGCACAGCGGTGTTCAAACTCGCATTAAAGAAATAAATCCAAATGCAGAATTTGTAGCATGTACAAATCATTCTTTAAACCTGGCATGTTTACACGCAGCTTCTACTGCTATCGATTCCATAACATTTTTTGGAACTATCGAACAGTTGTTTTCGTTGTTTGCTTCTTCCACTCATAGATGGCATGTTTTACTTTCTGTCACTGGTCAAGGTGTTAAACGCAGTGTAGAAACTCGCTGGAGCGCTAGAGCAGAAGCGGTGACTATAGTAAAAAAACATTTTTTTTTGTATTTTAAGCGCTTTGGAAAAATTTACTTCTGATGAAGAAAATAGTAAAACGAGATCAGATGCTGGAATATTACTCAATTCAATGCAATCTTTTTCTTTTCTATGTTATCTCAATTTATGGGAACCCGTCCTTTTGGAAATTAATGACGCGCAAAAATACCTGCAAATAAAAGGGTTAAATGTCCATCAATGCCACATAAAACTAAATTCTTTGTAATTCCATTTCATGGAACAAAGAGATGCGCTAATACAAAACGCTGTTATTGCATCCAAAACAATTTGTGAAGAGTTGGAGATATCGACTGAGCATCGAGTTAGAAGGAGAAAAAATATGAGTGGAGAAAATTCGCGAGACGTGGGGCTATCCTTAGAACAAGACGTACGAGGAGAAATGTTTTTATCTATGGATAGAATTATAAAGGAAATAAAAGAACGCTTTGATCAGTTGCATGTCCTTCTAAGAAAATATTCGTGTATAATACCGTGTAACCTACTAAATGAAGAATTTGAATGTCAAATGATTTTACTGACATTGATAAAGAACAGTTCCATATTGAATGAAAAAGGATCCAGGTTTTTATGGCTGTACCTGCCCTACAAGAAGAGACAAAACATTGGAAAAACGGGGGAAGAGGTCTACTAAAATTTATTCAAAAGTAAATTCTGTACCCAACATTCTAATTTTGCTAAGAATTTTTTTAACAATTGGTATCAGTGTCGCTAGTTGCAAAAGGAGCTTCTCAAAATTGAAGTTGATAAAAAATTATCTTCGTTTCACAATGAGTGATTTAAGACTTCAAAATCTTGCAATATTGTCCATAGAACAAGAAATTACAAATAATATTAATTTTGAGAATATTATTCACGATTTTTCTACTATGAAAGTTAGAAGAGTAAATATATAAATAAGTTTACATACACATATATGTACAATCTGTTTGTTTATCGAAAAGAAATGTAATTATTTATTTATAAATATAAAATAAAAATTTTTAATGGTAAGTTTCTTGTGGCCTTTAAAAAAGTATCTTGTATTTTTATAAAAGTTGCATTTATAGGTATATCAACTTATGCGGCCTCCTTTATTACTACCTAATTTAAATATGGCATCCAATGGTAAAAAAGTTCTCCATCTATAGTTTGTCTCAATTACAATTATTTATTTATGTTTATTAATTTATAAAAACCACCATTTGATTGACTTACAAAGGGCGGCAAACTGGGGACCGCCCCGGGCGGCAAAAGTTCTAGGTACGCCACTGCGCGTAACTGTGTTACAAAATATGGTGCGCCTACTGCAGGGTTAATTATGTAATGTATGTAATCGTATTTTTTGTGTTTCGATTGGTTTTTTTATAGTATATAGTAGCACTAATTTGGTAACGCATTTTTTTTTATAAGTACCTATATAAAATTATATATATAATTATATGTATATGTACAATTTTAAAATTTTTGATTGAATTGATTACAAATAAAATTCTGTATTTTTTGTTTCCTTCTGCATAATTTTGCTATATATTTTTTTTGGTGCATCAATATTTGAATGCAGCTTTTATCCATAGTAATGATCTCTACACTGCAAACATATTTTGGACACATAATATTAAAAGTTTTTGGTTTGTCGTAGAAATATGCAGATTTTGATTATTTCCTTAGGATATAATATGTGCAGTAAAAATAATTTAAAAATAACTAAATACAATTTGCCTACACAATAGTAGTCGGTCAAAATTATTCATAAAGAGCAAATTTTCCCTTTTATATTTATTTTTTAGTATTTCTAAAGAAACCATGGCATCAACAAGTAATAATGCTATACCTAATGATTACTTTTTTCCTGCATTCATAAAATAAATATTTCGCAATTTCTTTCTTTTATATCCATTATTATCGGGAATTATTTGAGAAAAATATCGGAAAAAATTTTAACGCTATTGAGAACTAGTTTAAAATTGTTAAAAAAGATACCTTTAATTCGAAACGCCGAATCAGGATTTATCGTTTTGATCGAAAAATGGAAAGTTTTTTAAAAGGTCGTATTTTAGATCATGAAATTTGTTTAAACGCTACAAAAAAAAACTGACGATTCAAATATATCGTCACCTTAGTACTACAACTAGGTAACTTACAATTTAACGATTACGAGTTATCTAGTCGGAAGTACTATACTTGAAATGGTCTACCGTATGCTACAACTAGATAACTCTAGTTCCTTCCATTGCAACGTAGGTGGTTAATACATCAACTATATATCTGTTTCAATAAAGTGGCGTTGAGTGCTACAACTATGCAACTTGAGTTACCTAGTTGTACACTTGAAAATCCTTTAGAAGGGAAGTTATCTACTTGTGCGTCTTCTTATTCATGATAAACACGTGAGAACTAAAAATTGTGTTTTACGAGTTGTGTGTTTTCCGTAATAATTATGAGTTCCAGAGGGAAAAAAATTGTTGAAGCGGCTCTTCAGAATTTAGAATTTCAAACAAGTAAATATTAAAACAGTTATTCTGCATGCTTTTTAACACAAATACATATTTTACAACTTGAAAATTGAGAGGTTATGTTTCAAAATCTTTGATAATAATTTTCTGTTCTGATTTGTCTATGTTAAAAAAAAATGAGAAATGTGTTTTTAATCGTCAATCACACATAATTAAAGTACTAACAGCCGGTTTTATAAAACAAATTAACATCGAATTAACCTAACCACAAATTAAGCAAAACAAAAAGGCATTTGATTTTGTTTTACTAATGCATTTATATCTATAAACACCATCAATCTGATGAGCTTTTGTTTTACTTAATTCGTAATTAGCTAATTCGATATTAAGTCTGTTTTATAAGACCTGCGGTATGTCAGAAAAATTAATTACAGATTTTACTCGGGTTCTAAGAGAACGACCACCTGAAATTGACCCAGTGCCTTCTACGTCAAATGCGAATATTATTACTGACAATTATTCCGATCCAGAATCAGAAATTGAGGCTTTTTCACCCGACGTGTCTGAATATGAACCATCACCAGCTGATTCAGATGCGGACTCCGCAGAACAGGCGACTTTAGAGTATGTAATGGAAAATGAAGTTGTTAACTCCGGGCCTTTATACGAAGAACGGGAACTGGAAGGTATGCAAGAAATGCCTTCACGCACTGCTAATCCTAGGAAACGATTAAGGCGTCCCGAAACGTGGAAAAGAAATGTTTTGAAGAAGAGACGACAATGTGGAGAAAGCTATGTTTCGACTAGAGGAAAACATGTACCTGGTGCTGCCATGAAAGATCCATGCGGATTCAAATGCAGGAAGAAGTGTAATCAGAAATTTTCAGTAGAAGAAAGATTGGAGATTTTTCGAAGATATTATAATTTAGAGACATATGAGAGGAAACGCGATTTTATTCATTGTAACACAGATAAAATTGTAAAAAAAGCACCACATCAACAGACTCGAGAAGAAATTTCACTGTGGTGTTTTATTTACCACTAAACAACGAAAGAATCCAAGTATGTAAGACCATGTTCCTAAGTACAGTTGGAATTCGCAAAGGTGTTGTAGATATTGCTATGACAAAGCGAACAACAGAAAATACCAGTGAAGGAGACAAAAGAGGCCGGCATGTAAAGAAAATTACTTCTTCTGAATCCTTGAATGGCATAAGAAAACACATTGACAGTTTTGCCGTTGTTGATTCCCATTATTGTCGCTCAGGAACAAAAAGAAAATACTTGGATCCGTCTCTCAACATCACAATGATGCATTCTATGTACAAATTGGTATGCAAAGAAAATAAGTGTGAAGCCTCTAGTCTAGCCACATATAGAAAAGTTTTCACGGAGGAATACAATCTAGGGTTTCATCGTCCAAAAAAAGACCAATGTCGCATATGCATGGCGTACAATAGTCCCGGAAATGATAAGGATGCAAGTAAAGCAGAATATGACTGCCATCTTTTGGCAAAAGACAGGGCCAGAACTGAAAAAGCAAAGGAAAGAGAGCAAGCAAAACATTCAAATGGGGCATTTTTGAGTTGTAATTTTGATCTCCAGCAAGTTCTCTTGTCCCCCACTGACCCTACAAACAATGCTTTGTTTTATAAGCAGCAATTTAAATCGTTTAATTTTACGATTTACGACGTTAACACAAAACGAGGAGACTGTTTCATGTGGAGTGAAGTACAAGGAAAACGAGGCAGCTGTGAGATAGCAAGCTGCCTTTATCAATATTTTAAATCACTTTCTGCATCAGTGAATCACATTTCCTGCTTCAGTGACAGATGCGGTGGACAGAATCTAAACAAATTTGTTGCTGCAATGTGCCTCACTGCTGTTCAAGAACTACCCAACATAGAAACCATTGATCTTAAATTTCTAATTGTGGGCCATAGCGAAATGGAATGCGATTCTATGCATTCGGCCATAACGACAGAACAGAAAAGAGTAGGTAAGGTGAACTGGCCTGCGGATTGGCGAACCATTGCCCGAAGTGCCAGAAGGAAAGGTGACAAACCATACAATGTTCATGAAGTTACCCATGAAAACATAATAGATTGGAAATCTCATCTAGAGCAGCATATGGTTATCAGAAAAGAGGATAAAAATCATAAACAAGTTGCCTGGCAAAATATAAGCTGGTTAAATTTCACAAAAAGCAGACCACTTATCATACGTTTCAAAGAAAATTTTGACGAAGAATTTAGGATTCTTGATTGTAACAAGAGAACACGGGCCAGTGATAAGAAGGTACTATTATCAGAGACACTAAAACCTCTATACAAGTCTCTAATTCCCATTACAAGCGAAAAATACAACAATTTGAATTCTTTATTTACGTTATCCCCTCCAGCACTGGGACTAGAATACCGCCCATTTTACGAAAACCTGCCACATCAGGGAGACACCAAAAAAAGTGGAACTAAACAGCAGAGATTGTCGGAAAGGGACACAGATTCTGACAACGAATAAAGTGTTTCTTTTTTTTTTATTATTTTTCAACTTATTATAAATAATTTTTTTAGTATAGCTTGTTTCAATAAAATCTCTTTTAATTGCTTTTTCTCTGTTTATTGTGAAGTATAAATGTGGATAACTTTTTTTAAATCTATTTTAAAGTCAGTGTAACAAATAGATATCTCATTTTTTTCAAAAATTTGGCAATATAAAAAAATTTTGTATATACAATTCAAAATATATGCCATTTCTCATTCAGTCAGCGACCACACACAAGAATATAATAAAAGGGCTATTATCTGTGGCATGGTGCTTTTTATGCATATTTTCAAGCCGGGTTTCCCAAAAATGTGTTTTTTCAACTTACCTAGTTGTAGTACTAAGGTGACGATATCTACAAACACCAATAATTCTGATACAATACTTGCAGAAATATTTTAACCCTTTGCGGACAAGTGGTTATCAACGCTAACCATACATTATAAATTTATTTCCTACGCTCCTGTAGGTTTCCGTTGCAAACCATACTGTTTAGTGTGTTGCCTAGATCATAATATAAGTAGAAAAAAATGTTGCGCAAGTCTCAACGTATTCTTTCAGTTTCAATATTATATAGTGTGTGCACGTGTACGGACCCACAAAAATTGATTAGTATTGTTACTAATATTGGCTATTGTTTGTGCATAAACTGTAACTATGTCAAGTAAGTAATGTTCTAATATATATATCGTTATTGATTGCAATCAATTTATATTCTTGAGTTTTATTTTATAACCTGAAAATTAAACTTTTTTTATTACGGTTCCGGTTGGTAACCACTAGGCAGTAAGACGACTTAATTTTTAGGTATACAGAAAAATAAATTGACATTAGAAGAACTGGAAAATATGAACCAGGATGATTTCCATATGTTACTTGCAGAAATTCCTAGTGATTGCAAATCAGTTAATAATGATTTTAGTGATGATGAAGATGAAATAGTGGAACCAAAATTGTCCGAAAATATGGCTATGCTAAATGATGAACCAAATCAATTCGTGGATGAAAATAATATTGCTAGTGACTGGGATAGCGACGAAGAACTTCCACTTTCCAGAATACAAGAAGATTTGAGAGCCAATACAGTTGTATGGACTCAGGATGTCCGGCATGTTACAAGAACAAATCCATTTCTGGAAGAAACAGGTCCTGTTGTACCAAAAAACTTAGAAACTCCAACCGACCTTTTTTTACACTTATTCCCTGAAGATTTTATAATAGATTGTGTTTCAAACGAATTTGTATGCGCTGCAACAAAATGGCGGGGCCTGTAATTTCGTTCCAACAACAACTTCTGAAATAAAAGAGTTTTTGGCAGTAAATATGATAATGAGCATGAAGAAGATGCCGAGCTATAGAGACTACTGGTCATCAAAAGACGAGCTCAGAGACGCCTTTATTAACTCGGTTATCTCTCGCGACAGATTTTCGTGGCTCTTGAGACACATACATTTCAACGACAACTCAGTTCAGCCTCGGAGAAATGAACCAAACTACGATAAGCTTTACAAAATAAGGCCTCTACTTACTAAATTATCAGAAACGTTTCTTTCGGCATTAAAACCATCAGAATATCAGTCTGTGGACGAATCGATGATAAAGTTCAAGGGTAGGAGTAGTTTTCGGCAGTACATGCCGATGAAATCTACCAAAAGAGGATATAAGGTACGGGTTCGTGCAGATTCCACAGGTTACATGTGTGAATTCCAAATTTATACTGGGAAAGTTGACAATGTGGTTGAAAAGAACTTGGGCACCCGAATTGTGAAAGACCTAACAAGATCGCTGGTCCGAAAAAATCATAAAGTCTATTTCGACAACTACTTTAATTCTGTGGATCTCCAAAGAAATTTATTATCAGATGGCATCTATCCATGCGGAACTATTCGAAAGGGAAGAAAGAAATTTCCAGAATTTAAGATTGACAAAAAAATGAAGCGAGGATATGCAGATTGGAGAATATCAACTGATGGTTTGGCTGCTTTGAAGTGGATGGATCGTAAAAGTGTTCTTTTCTTATCAAATTATCAAAACCCTGCATCTATGGAAGTGGCATCCAGAAAGAAAAAAGACGGCTCAGCTGAAGAAATACCTTGCCCTGAAATGGTAAACCAATATACTAAACATATGGGTTATGTGGATCGATTTGACATGCTCAAGAGTTGTTATGAAGTCGATAGGAAATCACAAAAGTGGTGGCATCGAATATTTTTTTATTTTCTCGACGCTTCCGTAGTAAATGCATTTATTTTATATCAGCATAGAATTGATACAAGAAATGTCAGTTTGAAAGATTTTCGACTGTCTGTTGATAGGAGCAATGGAGGCTAAAAAACGTGGTCAAACTTCTTTGACAAATCCCACAAATAAATTCAAGAAAATTATTCCCCAAGAAGTACGTTACGATAAATGTGCCCATATGCCAATTAGATGTAGCTCACTTAGGTGTGCCCATTGCAGCACCACTAATGACGTTCACCGTACAATATGGAAATGTACAACATGTAATTTAGGGTTGTGTCTGAACAAGGACCGAAATTGTTTTTTATTATTTCATTCTAAATAAGTGTCGCCCATAAGTGCCTACTGGTTAGCAGTACTAACCATGTCCTGTAGGACACCTGAACAATTTATTTTTTATTTTCTTGGCATTTTCTGCTTATTTACATTAATAAACGTATATATAATGATTTTTGTTTGTTTAAATTAAAAATAAACCTTCCCGGCCGCAAAGGGTAAAAGAAATAATAAAAAAAAAAACACCATTGTAAAGATTCTCAAACATCATCTCCGTTTAACACAGATTACAATAGAATGCCTGCAAAAAAATCTGCAGAACATATATAAATGCCGTCATGTTCAAAGAACGAACAGTTGAAAAATATTACAAAAAATCTTAGTTTAGTGAATGAAATTTCTTAGTCTTCCAAAGCTTTGGAATTTTTTTTATAATGTTAATAATTTTTATATTGTCGAAACTCTAACAATCATTTATGATAAGAACTGCCTAGAATCAGCGGTCGGCAGACCGCGGCTCGCGAGCCGCATGCGGCTCTTTGCACAGGCGTTTGCGGCTCTTCAGACATCAATTTCAGTTTCACCTCCATTTAAGCAGCCTTATGAAATAGGGTCGCCGAACGAACTTAAATTCGAAAAACGTACTCTTTACCACTACCTTAGAGACATCCGCCTTATTCGGATTTTCCCCTTCCAGTTAGTACAGTATCATGCACCCTTGACATCCCCACCGTTCATTCGGTCGGTGGAGCACATAGATAACGTGTAGCAGTTAAACTTCGAACTTAGTAGATGCGTATCGTGTCTTGTCTGCATATATATAACGTTGCTTTAAAATTGTTTGGATCTTCTGGCCATAAAGGCAAAATCACGGTAAGTACGTTTTTAAAGGCATGTATTTAAAAAGAATGGAAATGAAATTTAAAAAATGCAAAATGATATTTAAATAATTACGTAACTATAAACTTTTAAAAATTAGTAATGACATTTAAAAATATTAAACTGATCTAAAAAAAATTATTACTGAAATTTAAAAAATAATTTTTGAACGTTATAAAATAAAAAATTACATTTATAAAATTAAAACTGCCATTTATAATCGTGAACGTAATTTAATGTTTTTTAACCATTATAAAATTTTAAATGTAAGTTAAATAATATGTTTTTACAATTAAGTTTTGAAAAATGTTTAACTAAGGTACAGAAAGTTTTTGTTACTTGATAGGACATTACTTTTTCTATAACTTTATAACTATGTTTCTAAAAAATTTATGTTACAGACTATCTTTTTATACTGTATTGATTTTATTTTGAACATTTTTATTTGAATTTTTTATTTTTGCGAGTTGTGTATGTATAATACATTTTCAACACATTAATTTTGATTTTTTAGATTTTGATTTACTTAAGTTTATACGACTCAACCTATTGACAAAATGACTTCGGCTACATCTAAAAAGAAGAGAAAACTAATTGACGAAAATCGTGTCTTTAATAAGGAATGGACTGATTCATTTGCATTTATTGAAAATCTGGATGGTCACCCGACTTGTCTCATCTGTCATGAAAAGCTCGCAAATAATAAGAAATCAAACTTAGAGAGACATTTCTCCATAAAACATAGTACTTTTGCGAACAAATATCCGGCAGGTGACGCACGGAAGAGAGCTGTTGCAGAACTTCAGCAACAAAATCGAAATTCGAGTTCCATGCTGGACAACTGGGCACATAGTGCAAATACCACCAATCTTGCGAGCTTTGCGGTTTCTCTGGAAATTGCTAAAAGAGGAAAACCGTTCACAGACGGTGATTACATTAAAGACTGCTTTGTGAAAGCATCGGCAGAGCTCTTTAACGACTTCAAAAATAAAGACGCAATCATGAAAAAAATTAAAGAAATGCCTGTATCTGCAAAAACAGTGCAAGACAGAATTACCAAAATGTCTTCAAATATAACAGGACAGCAAGTTGAAGATATCAAGCTGGCTTCCGCAATATCAATTGCAATTGATGAGTCATGTGATATTAGTGACACGGCCCAAGTATCACTCTTCGTGCGATATATGTCGAAACAAGGTCCCAAAGAAGAACTTGTTGGACTGCTACCGCTCAAGGGACAAACACGTGGAGAAGATATTGCGAATGCTGTAGAAACATATCTGGATCACATCGGAATTGACTTAAATAGAATAATTTCTATTGCTACTGACGGAGCTAAAAATATGACAGGTATTAACAAAGGAGCAGTTTCAATTTTAAGTAATAAAATTGATCATGAAATTCTAAAGTTCCACTGTGTAATACACCAACAAGCACTTTGCGCTCAAACATTGCCTGAAGAAATGGTTACAATTATGAACTCCGTTATCAAGATAATTAACAGCATCTTAGCCAAACCACTTTGTCACCGCCAATTTAAGGTACTTTTGGACGAAATGGATAGTGAGTATGTAGATTTACTTCTACACAATAAGGTTCGCTGGCTTTCCAGAGGAAAAGTACTGAAGCGGTTTGCTTCATGTTTAGAACAAATCAAATTGTTCCTACGCGAAAAAGGCATCGAACATCTAGAATTGGAGGAAGACACATGGTTACAAAAATTCCATTTCATTGTCGATATTACTTCACATCTTAATGCTTTGAATGTAATGTTACAAGGAAAAGGAAACGTCGCATATACATTATTGGAAGAGGTAGAGTGCTTTGAAAATAAACTACTAGTTTTCGCCGAAGATATAGAGAAAGGTGAATTACTTCACTTCAAGTATTTAAAACAGTACCGTGACGAAAGGAGTGCTTGTTTTGATGCGAATTATTTCAGCACAGTATTAAGAAAAATGAAGAACAGTTTTGGTGACCGTTTTCAATAATTCAGAGCAAATAAGGCTACACTAGCATTCATTGTACGTCCTCTGAAAATAAATGTCAACGAACTTAACTTGGCACCGTTCGGCACAGATGCTGCTTCACTTCAGATGCAGTTAATAGATATAAAAAGTAAGGAACTGTGGAGCAGCAAATTCGCAGATCTAACCAACCGGTTGGAAGAACTCGAAAGAGAAAAATCCAATTTAATTTCTCAGCACAAGTGGACAGCAATGAAACAACTGCCTACAATAGAAACAATAATATTTGATTCATGGAATAGTTTGCCTGAAACATATTACGCATTAAAAACACTAGCATTTGATATTCTCACAGTCTTTGGGTCTACATATTCATGCGAACAAACATTCTCTTCCATGAATCAAATAAAAAATAAGTTAAGAAGCAAATTAACAGACGATAATTTACAATCATGTATAATATTGAAAACAAGTAGCTATTTTCCAGACATAAAAAAGCTTTCAAAAGCGATGCAAGGGCACCGTTCTAACTAAATTTTAAATAAAACATTTTGAAGTTATCACGTTTAAATAAATTCTTTCTATATATATATATATATATATATATATATATATATATATATATATATATATACCTATGGCTCTCTGATACCTTTGTAATCCTGTTTCCTTAACAACTTGGTTCTTCTAACTTAAAAGACTGCCGACCCCTGGCCTAGATGATTAAATTGTAAATGCATTCCTATCTTTACTGTATTACAAATTTCGAAAAAGTACTATAACAAAAATAAATTTCGACACATTTATAATGACAAAATTAATGTGCGACCGTATGTTTTCACTGTTCGAATAGGACAGATTTTGACAGATTATGATATGTGGATAATACCAGTAAATAAACACCAGAATCATTGGACAGTTTTGTGGTTTTATTGAAATTTAATTATATTTTATATTTTGATTCTTTTCATGGTTCGATTCCAAAACTAGAAATCAGAAAACTTATATAATTTATTAATTTGCAATATTATGCCAAATACAAAACTTTCATAAATATTAATGAATAGACTATTTAAATTTGCAATGACATACCTGTCAAAATTCGGTCTATAACTGTGGTGTATATTTATGTGCCTGGGCATACATCTATCTAAAATAATTTATTCGTTCTCAAAATCAGACATGTTAAATATAAGAATGTGGATTATGAAAACAATAATGGAAGATGGCAAATGTTACAAAACCAGACCTATAACCCCAGCATTGTTTATGAAAGACTATCTGGATTACCCGAATTAAACTTGATTACTGCGAGAGTTCCACAAGAAAGTTTTACTCTGCTTCAGTATTTAAAAGAATCACTAAAAAAAAACTAAGGTCTGAGGATTATTTAACACTGTTGACTCAGAAAAAAATTATTTTGAAGAAAAACCTGTTCCTAAAATCTATAATATTGTATTGGTTGAATCAGATCAAAAGAAACAAAGTAGAGTGAGATTAGAGAATAATTGAACTTGTACCTGGAAAAAATTCAAAAATACAATTGGACGGTGTTATACAATAACCGTTTAAGCTACAACTTCTGAAAAATTAATATTTTTGTTGAAAACCTTCAATATAAGATGAAGAACGATACGCAAAAATGCAAAAATTACTTTACTAACAACTAGGGTACCTATATAATATAAGGGTATGGCCATGTAGTGATCAAATCAATAAGGTTCATTTTCGCTTGTGTCCGCCATTAGTCCTCAAAATTTTTGTTGTGATATATGTGCTGATCCTTGTTATTTGAAGTTATTTTAAGGTTTTTTAATGTTATAAACAGTTTTGTTATATTAAGATTTTATATTAACATAATTAATAGTGAATAGACCGGAATTAAATATTTAAAATATCGACAGACTTATTTTTTGTTAATTAGGGTAGTGATAAGTGACATATACACCTTAGAAATAATTTTCATTTATATTGAAGGTAAGTGTAAAAAAGTTTAATTTAATTTTATATATAAGTAATCATTTACAACAACAAAATAAGATTAGGTAATTGGAAAAATTTAAATTATATAAATTTTGATATCTTATCTTAACTTACAATAACGATTTTGTCATCATATTATGTATTTGGTATAAATTGTATTATTATAATTATTGTAAAAAAATTTCATTATTAAAAATTTAAAATATTTATTTTTTATTTTTATAGAGAATGCCCGGTTGTTCAGCAGTGGGTTGCAGCAATAGAGGAGAACAGTAGAGGTCGAGAACTATCGATAGCACTATCGATAATTTTCGATAGTTTCGACTATCGAATAATATCGATTATTTTTATAACAATCGACGATAGTATCCGATAGTCCAATTTATCTCATGAAGAAACTTTTTACGAATAACTCATTGCTGTCAGTTTCAATATCATCTTCAGGAGGTAAATCTACACCCACATTCTGATAATTTACTTCTATTCTTACGAGTACATTTTCCGCTTTAAAATCCGCCGCTGAAACCTAGTGACTTTGGGTTTGTCAGATGTCAAACGCCGGAACCGGATGCCGCCTTGCGCTTTGCAAGTGACATTTACTTTCTACTTTGCTTTTGCATGCGTACACATACGTGTTGACCTATTAACCTGTATTTGCTAGTGCCAAGTAAGTGGTTTTTGTCCGTATTTTGCTTCATCGTGCTGCGTAAATTTCCTTGTTGCCTGCTGATTAAACGAATTTTTGACAATGGAGCAATTCATTACTCGCGCACGCGCAGTAACGCCAAAGAAAAAAGGTAAGTGTTAGGTTATAATTTTAATATAGCCTAGCTAGGTTCGCTCTGAATGTACGTTGTACATATTTTTCAGGATCAAGTTCACTTCAATCTGAAAAATCTAAATCATCATCTGATTCTGATGGTGATTCGACCATATCTCGATCATCGGCAAACCGCGACGAAGGCAACATCGTTCGAACTGGTGGTGACTGTTCGGCCAACAAATCAAAGAATAAACGAAGGAAGTATTCTATTGTTTGGAAATATTTCAAAAAATCAGATGATCGAAAACTGGCAAAATGCATGACTTGTGGGAAAGAATATAAAACCAGTGGCAACACAAGTAATTTATCCGATCATTTAAAAAGATTTCATCCAAACTTGAACGAAAATGATGAAAATTTAGACTATTTCGAGCCTCTAGCTTCTGTCGGCAGTACAAGTAGTAGCAGTGCTAGTACTTCTGCACGTTCAAGTGTCAGATCCATCAGTCCTTTTTTTAAGCGAGGTATACATTATGATGAGTCATCCCAAAGGAAGAAACATTTGGACAGAGCAGTTTTGGAAATGATAACTTCAGATTTTCAACCTTTCACGATTGTTAGGGATGTAGGATTTAATAAATTGGTTACCCTATTGGATCCCAGATATAAACTTCCAAGTACATACACATTAAGTGAAAAGTTACTTAAAGAAGCATATTTAGAAGAATACGCAAAATTACAAAGTGAACTAAGTACAATTGACTATGTTGGAATAACCACTGATTCATGGACATCTATTGCGACAGAATCATATTTAACAGTCACGTGTCACTATGTAGATGCACAGTTCCATTTAAAATGATGTGTTTTGTCAACAAAACCTTTACCAAATGGGCTCAATCATACCTCAGAAAATATTGCAGAGACTTTAAAGGCCATTTTTGAAGAATGGCATATAAGTGACAAAGTTACTAGCATAGTAACAGACAACGCAGCCAACATGATAAAAGCCGGTAACCTACTGAAAATAAAACATTTACCTTGCTATGCACATACCCTTAATCTGGCAGTGCAGGACAACCTCAAGTTGGTTGAAGAGATTTTAAAAAAAGCCAAAGATATAGTAAAGTTTTTTTAAAAGCAGCCCGTTGGCAATGGACACATTTAAAAATGAGCAGAATGTCAAAGAACCCCTCAAGCTTATTCAGGAGGTCCCGACCCGTTGGAATAGCACATTCTACATGATTCAAAGGATCATAAAGACCAATAGTGCTGTTGGTTGTGCTTTATTGAAATTGCGGAGGGCTCCTCAACCTCTTACAGTTGATGACATGTCAATTTTGGCAGATATTGAGAAAGTCCTAAGTTGTTTTGAAGAGGCGACAAGCAAGATTTCAGGTATTGTTTTATATAGAAAGTGTTCATGCTTTTCCTGATTATTTTAAACTTTTATGTTTTATGTGTATGTATTTACATTATTTTATTATTGTTGTAGGAAATGGCTATGTGACTATTTCGTTGATAATCCCAATAACTTTTGGCATTCAAAATTTTTTAAATCAGGCTTTGGCTGAATTGTCGACTGCAGAAGGAAAAACTTTTTGTAAAAATCTTTTGGCATCTGTGGATAAAAGGTTAGCCCCTTACGAACTAAGGTCAGTACCTAGATTGGGAACAATTTTGGAACCACGCTTCAAAAAAGAAGGATTTCGATCTAAAGAAAATGCCTTAGCAACAGCTACACTTCTTGAGAATGATATGTATAGTCTTTCTCAAAAGCTCCAAAGGGATGGAAATTCAACAACTGATTCTCTGGATGTGGGCACTGTGGACAGTCCAACTAGCACTTCAAGTTCAGCCATTTTTGGATTCTTGCAGCAAAGATTAGAGAATAAAGTCAAGTCGGTAACGGCGGATGTGATTATCACAAAACGACAATATTTAGAAAGACAAAATGCTGCGGATAACACTGATCCACTAGCATTTTGGAAAGTAAATATCAAACATGAAACTAAATTATGATTAATTAATTATTTTTTTTTAGATAACAGGGAACGAGTTGTCACCACTGAACTTATTATCAAAAAAATTCTTTTGTGTACCAGCCACCTCAGTGGACAGTGAAAGAAATTTTAATTTTAAGAAACGTAATAAATATTGATTGAATTTGAAATTTTTAATTACTAAACTTTTTTTTCATTATCTTCATCATGTAAATATATATCGTGATAATATAAGCAGTAATTATTCTTTTTTTTTTTTTAATCTTAAAAGTTTAGTAAATTCTAAAAAATATTAAAATTGATGGGGAAAACTATAATAAATGTTTTAGAGACAGCGTTAAACTCATCGAATTCGAAGAAATATCATTATCTAAGGGTATGCAACTGTGGAGTTTAACCAATGAACGAAAAACGCAATTGCTGACGCAACACGCTAATAAAAACCGCGAATTGAATATCTTACGCAAAAAATCTGCAATCGATCAATGGCGCGAAGAATTCCAGTGTTTCAGATAAACACATCGAGTGTATCAAGGATGCCAAAAGTGCATCAGCATTGATGAGAACCTTAGAAACAATTTTTTAACGAAAAAGCCCATTGTCCAAGCTTTTTGTAATGGAAAGGTAAAATAGCACGTAAAATAGCTCTATACTAAGCGAAGTTTTGTTTTGTTCTTTGTTTTGCTTCGCTTTCGAAAGTTTACGTAGTGTATTTTACTTTTGTTTTTTTTTTTCTTTTGGGGTTCATTTTTCCGCTAAGTTTGGCAGATAAGAAACGGGATGTTAACGCCACGGAAAAGCAAAAACAAATTCTTCTAAACTTCATGGAAGATAACATTGAATTTGGAAAAAATTTGTAAAGAGTGTGGCGGGGAAGATAAGATACAATTCTTTGTGAGATGTGCTCGCACATTCACTGAATTCTAGTAATGGTCCTACAAGAGA
This sequence comes from Clivina fossor, assembly GCA_963966155.1. Taxonomy (NCBI): domain Eukaryota; kingdom Metazoa; phylum Arthropoda; class Insecta; order Coleoptera; family Carabidae; genus Clivina; species Clivina fossor. The sequence continues at coordinate 5,566,576 of OZ014552.1, read as the reverse complement.
TACAGTGAAATGGCAGCGTGTGAGTATTAATAAGATTTATTTATTAAAATATAGTAGGTTTTATTTTGTCTGTTTATATATTTTCTAGTATTTTAAGACGCGGGTAAAACAAAAATCCACAGAAATTAAAAAAGTCGTGGTGCGACAGGCGGTGGACCACAAAATCCCAAACTTTTAACAAGTCTGGAAGAAAGAATTCTTTTTTTTTATTTCACATGAAGCTGCATATGGTGTAGCTGATCCAAAACCCAGTAGACCAGATGCAAGTTTGGAAGGTGATGTTCCAACGAAGCGGCGGAGAATTGAGGAAGTGGAAGAAATTGAACAAGCAGAAGCTGATATATCTGCACCCAGTGTGTTATATAAACAATATATTAGCGAAATTGAAAACTGTAATAAAAATTACGCCTATGCCGGAGAATCCGTTGGCGAAATTATGCCCGTCATCGCATCAAAATGTTTATCATCCCAGACAACAAAATCACGAGAACTGGCAATGGAAATTGCGTTAACGTACATCGAAATTGAAAAAGTATTATTGAATTAGTCTTAAATCTTTTAAAATTATTTTTTGTTAAATATATAAATTTGTAAAAATAACTTATTGTTTTAGACTCCGATATCTGAAGCAGAATCAGTGATGTCGCCAGTGGCTTCAACATCAAATCAATCATCAGTAACACCTAGATCTTCTAAAAAAAAGTAAGCCTACTTCAAAAATGTAAATTCGTTTATTATCACAGTACACATATTTAATTCTTTATTAGAAACATAGTTGATTCGCAATTTATTGTATCTTTTGAATTTATTTATTTTTTATTGCAGAAAAAGTTATAACCGGCAACGACGTTTCCTTGTTACTACGACAGCAAACGGAACTAAGTACCCAAGTAGCCGATTTAAATTATAAATTGGACAATATTAATATAACATTGGAGAGGAACAGTCAACGAACCAATCAACTGTTAAAGCGAATTGCTGTTGCTCTAGGGAAGTGGTCGGATAGCTAGATATATATATCGAAATTAATCACCGCACCACTTAATAAAGAATTTAATATACATTTTACTGGTCTTATTTACCTTTTCCTATCAAACAATTTACACAAAATGTACGCAACTCAATCAATTTCATTAATAAAATGTTTTCTTTTTAATTTATATTATTAAATATATTAATAATAATATTATAACAGCGGCTTATAAGAAACTTCAGGAAAAAATGAACATCAACTTATATGGTTTGACTTCATTTATTTCACTTCATTTATTTTCAGCTTCATAATAAAGCCGTTTTCAGCTTTTAATGTTTACGAGGTCATGAAATCAATTCATTTTTTAGTTAACAAAATTTTAATTATGCAGACAAATTAAAAAACATATAAAACGACGAAACATTTACCATTTGAAGTAATTACAAAATCATGGCTGACCCCAGACGTACAAACATGGAAATAAAGGACGTAATATTGGCAACGCTGTAGTGGTTGCTCCGTGTACTTAAACAATTGGGGGGCAGGACTGACCCCAAAATACCAATTAAGTTTTTATTTTCATATATACATGTCGCGACGATTTTTGACGGTTAAAGAACTAGAGGAGATATTGATGCAAGATAGTGATGTGGATGATATTCCAGTGTTAGAGGGAGACTTTGTAGAAAATGGCGACGACATTTCAGACGCGGAAAGTGAACATAGCGATCACAACACGAATGCAGAGGAAGAAGTTACGGATAACGAAGAAATAGCTGACAGTGAAGCAGAGGATGAAGGTGCCTTTTCCTCTTCGGGCTCGTGTAATTCACCAGATTCTTCGCGAGAACATGGTCATTTTTACACAGTACATCATCACCTTATCACTCAAAAGGGAATGGAAAAGCTGAATTAGCCGTCGAAATAGCAAAAACTATTATAAAGAAGACAACGAAGGAAAATAGCGATTTATGGGACGCACTGTTAGATTGGAGGAATACACCCACCGAAGGAATGAATACAAGTCCAAATCAACGACTATTATGCAGAAGAACAAGGACACAACTTCATATAAAAAACGAACTATTACTACAAGAAATACCGGAATATATATCAGATAAACTTAAGATGAAAAGACAAAAGGCAAAAGCAATCTACGACAGAACAGCGAAACCATATCCTGAATTAAATATTGGCCAAGAAGTCTACGTAAAACCACCGATAGAAAAAGGATCGCAATTCTGGACGCCTGCAAAGGTCACAAGCCAAGAAAGTGATCGATCTTATGAAGTACAAACTGGAGAAGGTGTATACAGACGCAATAGGTCGTTTATAATTTCAAGACCCAATTACCCGGAAACTGCTGCATCAGAAGAAGTACCCAACCAAAGCAACGCGCCTGAAGAAGCCAACCAAAAGAACGTTGAAGAAGAAGACAACCAAAAGAATGTAGAAGAAGAGGCCAAAACAAGAAATGGGCGATCCATAAGGAAGTCCCTCAGGTTCAAATAATGAAAAAAAAAGGGAGTTGTTACGAGGTTGGTAGCAAGTAGCCGCCGACACATAGAGTTGGTACGAGTGAGGCGAGAAGCCAGTTCATGTACAAGCAATTGCATATGTATAATTAATAGTATTTGTATCTTATTAATAATTACAATAAATATACAGTTTATTAAAGTGTTGAGTTTTACTAAAATACTACCAACAAACATCAAAACAAAACACAAACTGTCCGTATAATTTCACATAATAAATAGTGATTTGTAATTGTTTTCAATTTTATGGAATTATATTTTTGTGAGTAGGTAACTTAAAATCGATTCTAATAAAAAAAAAAATTGGAATTGAAGACATCCCTGTTTGCAAGTAAATGATGTTTCGAATTAAAAACATTTTGGTATATTCAAATTACTGAGGATTGTATAATAGTTTTCTTTAAATATGGAACGCAGAATTATAACAACTGCTCAAAAAAAATTGTCAATAGAGCCAATGATTGCGAACACATTCACATTGGCTGGATCAGCAGACTAGGCCCCAAACTGTATTGGTCCCTATATATATATATATAATATATACATCACCAACTACAATAATCAAACACAACTAAGTTTATTTCAAGAATTTAAGAAAAGACAAGAAAAGATATACAATAACAAATACAAACATATAAAGAATACTAACATTAACAAACTAAACAATCTTAAATTAAAACAAAGAGAACCACAACTGAACACTCCAGCATCCTGGTTTAAAAACATCTCACGAACAGATATTCCTAACGATATTCAACAATTCCTGGGTCTAGGCATCAAATTTGGTATCAATCTCATGAAGAATGAAGTCAACATCTCACATTTAATAGCAGAAACGGAACTCACCATATCCAAATCCAATTTAGACTCAGATATATTACGTGCTCAAACTACCAATGTAATAACCAAATATCTTAACACCAACAACATGGAGTACGATAATCTTAATGCTCTATTTTTCAAAACAAAAAAATTCTTGAAACAACACCCCGAACTAATCATTATTTCGGCGGACAAAGGAAACATCACAGTCGCAATGGCCAAGAATACATACATTACGATGAGCCACGAACTATTAAATGATAATAAGTACTACAAAAAAGTCAAAACGGATATGACTAATTCCACTCAATTAAAAAGCAATAAGATTGTAAAAAAACTAAAAGAAAAACATTATATTACAGAAACAGAAGCAAAAAAAAATATTTAACTAACTACAACAGCACAGTGGCCAGATTTTATGCCTTACCTAAAGTACATAAACAAATATTAGCTTTACGTCCCATAATATCCAACATCAATTCGCCGACAGTTCCATTATGTAACTTGATCACAAAGATTTTGACAAACGCATATGACCAGAACAATGATTATTACATCAGAGATTCGTTTCAATTAGCTCAACGACTGCAAGACAAACTAATTCCTATGGATTATGTTTTAATCAGTCTCGACGTAGTAAGTCTCTTCACCAATATTGATTTAAATATTACCATCACAGCTATTCGGAATAAATGGGACACGATCAGCCTTCACACGAATATACCAATCGAGGAATTTCTCATTATTGTTACTTTCATCTACAACTCCAATGTATTTGCTTTTGATGGTGAATTCTACCAACAACTTGGCTGTGCTATGGGCTCCACAATGAGCCCGATAATTGCACAATATGTGATGGATTTAGTATTAGATGTATGCATTCCACAATTAACTTTCAATCTTCCATTCATGTATAAATATGTTGATGACATCATAACAGCAATTCCTAGAACAGGTGATGAACAAATTCGTAATGTTTTTAACGCATATAACAGCAACATACAATTTACGATCGAATACGAAACGGATAATTCCGTACCATTTCTAGACACTAAAATTACTAGAACTACAGATCAAACGATCAAACTAGATTGGTACAGAAAATCCATACATTCGGGTCGCTATCTGCATTATAGATCTAATCACAGTAACTCCATCAAAACGAATTTCATCATAAATCTGAAAAATAGAATTACAACAATCAGTCATAACTCAGTAGTACAAAAAAGTTTAAAAGAAGCAGAACAATTACTTTTCCAAAACGGCTATCCGCAGAAAATGATTCGTACCTTATTGTTCAACAACAGGATTCCCACACCTCCATCCAACAGCAGTCAAGTGTCTAATGATGATAACATAAGGTATGTGTCACTTACAAATGTGGATCAGCTGTTAAACAAAATCATTGCATTATTTAGAAAAGACAAAGAACTTAAAATATCACTAAAAAACAAAAAAACAATTTCTAACCTGCATTCAAAAGTCAAAGAGCGGATTCCAATTGCAAATATGACTGACACGGTGTATGCTATCAAATGCTCATGCAACAAATTTTACATTGGAACATCATCTCAAAATCTCAAACATCGTATAAATCAACACAAGAGTGACGAAGGCAAACCTAATAAACAGTGTACTTTAGCCACACATATACGCAAATCAAAACATCGAGCAGATTATGATAATCCATTAATATTAGAAAGAGAAAACAATTACCACAAACGCTTGTTTTTAGAGTCATATCATATATACAGAAACAAAAGTAAGGTTATTAATAACAAAAGTGACATCAGAAATTCATTGATGTTATATGCCAACTTAACAACGTTGGATCAGAATGAAACATTGCAAAATTAAAATATTTTTGTTTTTGTATTTAAAAAACAAAGTTCTCATGCTTTCTATTGGATTAGGAAAAATAACACAAAAAATAATTTTTAAATGCTTAATTTAAATTTTAATAACCAGTTATAATTCATTTTTAACACTGAATTATTTATTTAAAATAATAATAATAATTTGTTTAAACATTTTCATAAAATAAAAATTAATTGTGAATTTTAACCAATTAATTCAATTTAATTAACAAAAATAGAATTTTCTAGAAATTTCGACGTGTTGGTGTTGGTGAATATAAAATTTGATAATTACCGCCATTTTGTAATTGAGTATCTAAAATTTGTCTGAACTTTATTTTTGGTATACTGTGTTTGTTCTTCGTGATTCTAATTAATAACAACAATTTTTATAAAAAAATAACTAATGAATTTAATTTTTAAAGATATTAAGACGTTAATAAAATAGCCAGTTCAAAATATACAACAAAATACTTATTATTTGTGTGGTTTTATGCAATAAACTTAACATTGATGTACGGAGTTTCGCCAATTTTTATTATAAATATTATAAGTCTACGAACAATTTTTAACATTTATTGATTATGTTATTCAATGAATACAAACTTACAATTTTATTATTTTTGACAACAACTGTATATTCTAACAACAACATACTTTTAATTCTTACATGTAAGTCTCATTGTATACAATTCAAATTTTGTCTTTGTAAAACTTCCTATATAATATGTATTCTAACTATATTGTATTTATATGTTGAATTTTAGTGTTCACCCTGATGAAGCCAACAATCTAGTGGCGAAATATTGGTCTAATAATAAATAGAATTAATTGCAATGTTCGCTAATTCTTAAATTTCCTGACATACCGTAATTCCCGTTAATAAAATTCTACAACTATATATATATATATATATATATATATATATATATATATATATATATATTTATATGTTGCAGGGATTACGCCGAATCTTTGAGGATAATTTTAATTGTAGAATTGCTTTATTGAAAAGGAAGGAAGTGGATAATAGTGTACGAAAAATTATTGTAGATGTTGTTATAGAACATTTATTAAAAACATTTCCGGATTATAAGTGAGTTATTATTTTTTATTTACTTTTAAATTTTATGTATTTATATATATTTATTTTAGAATTCCAGCTACAGCATTTTCACAAGCTGCAGCAGAAATCGTTAAAAAATTTTCGAGAGAAGAACAATCAGTCTATTTTATTCCGTACCATCCAAAAACATCAGCTGCTCCTAAAAGATGTAAAATATTAAATAAAACTTTTAGTAATTTTTACAGTGTAAATTGGACTGAATTGTATGGCACATATTATAAAATTGGTTATATTATCTATATTGATATGGATATAGAAGGTTTTCCAGTTTTTGGAAAAATTGCACATATTCTTGTTATAAAAGATAATATAATTTTTATATGTAATCAATATTAAATACAATTGGTTTTTCATCTCATACTTTTGGTTATGACGTTGAATTTATAACAAGACTGTGATTGTGAATCAATCGAATTTATTAAGTATTGATCCTGTATTGCAAATATTGTCGAAAAATGACAAAATATATGTATGCTCAAGATAATTTATAAAAATATTATAATAAATTATTGTAAATGATACTAAACAAATTTCATTTCTATTAAATATCCCATCCTATAAAACTATAAACTATATAATACTGGGTATAATACATAGTTAATAATAGCATAATATTATATTATACTACATATAATATGAAGATTGTACATATTTTTTACAATAACTTATTGTTAAAATGTTTAATAAACTTATATTGTACATTGTACAATTTCCATATTGTTGTTTGTCACTCGGTTACAAAAAAATATTATACTTACTATTATAATTATTGTACTGCATACAATACATTTTCCTCCGTGTATGAAATAGATATTTGTATCTTCATAACTAATTTATAACTAATTTAGGATTTGCAAAATTTATTAATAACAAAGCTTACGGAAAGAATTGTTTTGTCAAATTATTATAGTAAAAAAATACTATCAAATGACGACAGAAACATAATTTGTTCTGCAATTCCAGAAAATTGGATCGAAAAGAAGATTAATATAACAGCAAAAATCCAAGATGATGCATTCCAGGAAATAAAAATATTATTTCCTTGCGAGAATGAGGTAAACTTATGCACTATATATTTTAAATTTTACATACAAATTTTCAGTATGTATTTAATATTTCGAAAACATACTTGGGTACAAAAACGCAACGAGACAAATTGGTTGAAAAATTTTACAATTTAAGAAAAAAATGTAAACGATTAGGTAAAATAAAACCTAGTTCATCAAAAAAAAAAAAATAAATACCAGTAATTCGGATTCTAATGATATTTACGATCATAAAGAAATCGATAAAAATTTATTATTAAATCATTATAAGTGGCTCAAAAATAATAATTCACCTGAAACATTGATTTATGAAAAGTAGAATAACATTACCTTTAAGACGGAAACACATTTTGGAAGCAAACGTAAATGTTTTTGAAAATTGGCCTATTTTAAAACAACAGGTTGCAATTTCATTGGTAAGTTTTCTAATTTATTATAGTAACATGAAGATTAATTATGTAATAAAAAAAATATAGATTGAATTAGACGTCGAATTGTTATTTCCTCAAAAAAATGTAGGACTTTTTCGAAAATGGGAAAAATTTTCTACAAAAGTAAAAGCTACTCGTATATATATATAATCGAAATATTAAAGACAAAAAACTAAGTTTATGATATCAAAATTAGATGTACCAGAAATATCAGCAAGTTTGTGATCTATAAGTACCAAATATACGTAAAATATTTTACAGTAGTTAATACTTTTCAGATTCTTGTAACTACATCATAGCTATAAGTTTAAATGCTGTATTGATACCTGGTCTGAAAAAATCAAAGAATAATAATTATCGACCTATTATTTTAGATGCCCACAATAGTTTCGCAGTTTATTTATCGGTAAGACATATTTTTTTGTAGTTAACTGAAAATAGTGGAAGGGAGCTAAATGAGTATATATACCAGAGGTGGGGAACCTGCGGCCTCCGCGAGGTTCTTGTGCGGCCCTTTGCCACCTAGTACAAAATGGTAGAGTTCGTTTCAAACAACTATTGTACATCAACGCCATGACAGTTGCGCGAAAAATCCCGCCAAAGACAGTCATATTGTAACATGACGTCAGAATACTAATCTGAAACGGACTCTAACACGTATGAGCGAGGCTCTGGCCCACAGACCATCCGTTTCAGACTTGGACACTCAATGTTAGCGCTAGCAGCGCTAGCAGCGCCAACTACCTTGCCTAAGAAGTAAACAAAACTCGGTTTCAGATCTCCCATTTGAGTGTCACACCTTGCTTTGGCTTCTCTGACTCGCATCTCTCAACGCTTCCCTGTTGCGATCTTCAGCAAACTGTAGTTAACAGTGCGTGCTTATAACAGTTACACGGTTTTATTGTATTTCTAGAAAGTATACACTTTGTTAAAGATATTATTTGATATTCGTTTTTTTATCCATCATGTCAAATAGTAAGAGAAGAAAATTAGGTGATGAAAACAGAACATTTAATGTAGAATGGGAGTTAGATTTTTTCTTTACTGCTGAGAAAGATAAAATGATGTGTTTGTTGTGCAATACAGTTTTAAATACTTTAAAAAAAGCGAATGCAAATAAACACTATTTGACTCATAAAGAACATAAATATTTCGCTTTAGAAGGTGAATCACGAAAAGCTGCACTTCAAAAGTTGAAAAATGAGAAGCATCATCAGCAGGCATCTTTTAGTGCCTTTGTAAATCAAAATTCCGCTGCAGTTGCTGTTACGTATAAAATAGCACATATACTTGGAAAAAGGGGCAAACCATTTAGTGAAGCAGTGAGTATGTTAGATCCAAGAAATGTCGACAAATACAAACAATTACCTCTTTCAAGAAGAACTGTAACAGATCGACAGCACGAATTAGCGCAAAATGTAACAGAGCAACTTCATACAATTATACAAAATGAAGATGTTTATTTTTCAATTGCTTTAGATGAAAGCACTGATAAAACAGATTCGGTATATAGTATATACAATATTGATAATAAAATTTTAGTTGCCTCTCAAACGGCAAACCGTTCGGACGTGTTTGTTAGTTTATCTGTGCGACATTATATAAGGCTTAAAATTTAATCCACTTACAAATATTTTTAATATTTTTGAACATATTACATTGTTGTTAATTATTATATTATATTATATTATACTGTCATATAATATAAATCAACTACATTAAGTTAAAGTATACGTACTTTGACAAAAATGCCTGAATCTAGCAGTGGTACAAACAGTCTACCAGCAACATAGTCCTATTAGACAATAAACATATAGTAATACTCATTTTTAAACAAGTGCTAACCAATCACAAAGTGAAAGGAGTCCCCTAAGTCCTGAATTTTGCAAAACAATACACAACAGAATACAAATGAGTTAAATAATAAACCTGCACAACAAACATACAAAACTCAACTAATAGAGAGCCTATAAACCACCCCTAGTCAGTCACTAACTGTTCTGCAATGGTATCATCTCTCAAAATTGCTCTTAAAGATAACGAATTTATATGCAAGTCATTTACAAACAATGAAGTGAAACAAAAAGCTACACTACTCAATAGCACCAGAAGAAAATCAAAAAGAATTAGAAGAGAAACAGAAAAAGCTGGAAAAACAAAGACGCACGTCCATTGTTCTTTGTGGATCAAGAACCAAATGAAAATAATAAACATATTTATGACATCGAATTGTTACTCGGAACCAAAGTCGTTATAGCAGCGCCACGAAAAAAAATTGCTCAATGTATGACATGTCAAGAATATGATCATACAAAAACATATTGCACTAAACCATAAAACTGCGTAAAATGCGCCAAAAATCACGTGACAAAATTCTAGCACAAAAAAAAAAGAAACAACCGCACTATGTAACGACCACATCCAGCCAACTATAAAGGTTGTAGTGTATACAGAGATCTTCAAAAAGCAAGGGGAAAAATTATCACTTAAAAATACAATCAAAGAAAAAATCAAACAAAAAAGAATTCCATTTGAACGAACCTGAATTCTCCGTCTTAAACTCAAACAATACAAACAACACGGACTTAAACTCAAATTACAAACAATAAAATTACAAAAAATCAACACACATAACAACCAAATTTCTCTTCAATATTTATCAGCAAATTTGAAGATATGTTCAACAAAACGATTAATCAAAAAAAACTCACAGAGTTCTGTGTTTTCTGTGAATTTGACGAGATCTTCAACTCATCTTCATGTTATTTTAAATAAATTTCAAGTTACTTATCTTATATTCTGAAAATTGTCTACGAACATCAGTAAATTTATCTCCATTCATTTATATCTATTTAACAACAATTTTTATATTTTATACTTCGTACGCAAATATGACTGAGTTTCATAACCAACAACAACAAATTACCACGTGTTTCACATCAATGCACTGTAGCATTTAAGACGTTGGCCTGATGACGGTAAAATCATACCGAAACTAGTAGCCAGAACTCAAAAATAAAAATTCAAATATAAATTGAATATTGCAATACCTTTATTTTCGACTCCTACTTCATTAAAACTTCTTTTAAATTTTTGTTTATGTAAACTGTTTATTGACTTTACATAATATGAACCAGAACCACAAACAGAACTAGAAGACACAGAAGTGCAGGTTAAATGGGATTAATTCAAAACAACGAATCTGCAAACACCACTTCATCCAGCATTGACCAATAGGCAATCAACATCAGCTGCTGAACAAGTGATAATTGTAGATATTCCAACAACTTCCAATATTGAAAAACCAGAACAGCAAATTATAGAATGTGTCACTCCGACTAAAGACAGTCAGCTTGAAATTAATATAAAATATTCTATAATAATAGCTACTTATGGCACACATAAAATTATCATTTATTGCCAATAGGTTTATGGTCTAATAGAAGACGACCAATTCTTATAAAAAAAGAAGAATAATTGTATATCTTCTGCTTGTGGTCGTTTTGAAGCTCTTGCTCAGAACAAATCTGAATTGGTAGAGCTTCAAAAACGAGTAGAAGAGAGAAAACTACAACAAATGGCAAAAGAATACGAAATTAAAATGAAAATTTTAAAGGTAGAATTAGAACAAAAATTATTAGAATTAAAAAAATGAAAAATGAATTAGAACAGTAATAATATTCATTTATTTAATTTACGTTTTTATTTTACTTACTATTAATTTAATTAGTAAATATTTCTTAGTAAATATTTTTATATACATATCTTTATAAAATTGATAATACGTATATACCTAAATCAAATAATCACTCGCTTAGATCCATATTATTTATTTTTTAAATTAACAGATTTTGTAATTGTTATGTATGTACTGCCATCTATTATGAAAATAATATAATATATAACCTTGTATGATTTTGAACATATATAAACTGTCAGATACTATTGTATCATTATTAATCATAATAAATGTATTAGTTTGAATGATAATAAAAGTTTATTACTTATTACAAACACAGCAACTGGCGACGAGGTAAGGTAAAAAAAAAAACAAGGAAAAATGTCAGATACAGAAACATAAAACATGCCACGTGCGAACGAGAAAATCGTGGGAATTAATTTAGATCCATTCGACCCCAAGAAGTCTGTATGGAACACATATTTAAAAAGATTAAATAATAGATTTAACTTGTACAACGTTCCAAAAGAGAAAAAAATGTATTAATTATTATATTCTTCATTATTAAATTTAAATTCGCCGTACATATTTTACATTTTATTTATATTTTTATTTTTGATTGTTTTACCACAGAACAGAATGCCTAAGCCACAATACACCCAAAAATTTAGGACCGTTTGGCTAAAAGATCCCCTTTTCAAAGACTGGTTAATAGTAGTGGAAAGCACAGCTGGAAGTGAAGCAAAATGTAAATTTAGCGGAAAAATAATCACCAGCCGTTATGCAGAATTGAAGAGTCATGGTGAATCGAAGAAGCATAAGAGTAACGCGTCCGTGTTCTAGGGGAAATCGCAGACAAGGATTCCATTTGCGAAAGAAACTACCTTAGAGGAATCAAAATTAGCAGAAGCCAAGTTACCCCTTTTTGTAGCCCAACATTCATCAATTAATGTTATTGATCATTTAACCGATTTATGTAATAGTTCATTCAAATGCAACGCTACTGAATATATTAAAATGCATAGAACCAAATGTGGTAATATTATAAAAAATGTTTTAGCGCCTTATTTTTTTCAAGAATTACGTAATGACATAGGAAATCGCCCCTTATAGTATTTTAATAGATGAGTCAAAATTGTCAAACGGAAACACAAACACAAAATTCTCGCAATATATACAAAGTAAATAAAGTAAATCTGCTTACAATCAAACTGCCGATATTTGATGGCACGTTTACGCAATGGCGCGAATTTAAAGATAAATTTACTTGTTTAATTGCAAATGATAATGATATAACAATACACAAAAATTAACGTATTTAAAATCTGCACTACAAGCGAACCATAAGAAATATTATGCGCGTAGACATAGTGGAATCCAAATATAAAATAGCGTGGGATAGATTAGGTAAACGATATAATAATAAAAAACGCATTGTAAAAAATCATGTACAAGCTTGATTAGATATTCCTCAACCAACTCGCGAATCGCATAAGTCATTAAGAAACTTAATAAGCTTAACACAAAATAATGTAGATTCGCTAAAAACATTCGACATTTCAGTTAAAAGCTGGAACGCTCTATTAATACCAATTTTATTGTCAAGGGTTGATACACATACAAATAAAGAATGGGAATCTAAATTAAATTGCGAAAATAGTAACATGAACAAAATACCTTCACTTGAAGAATTTTTGCAGGTTTTAACAATCAAACAAACAACACTTGAAACGGCATATAATCGAAATAAGGTAGATTATACGAAAAATACTATTCAAAAATTAACATGTAAACTAAAAACGTTTCTTGCTACAACAATTGCTTGTGTACTATGTAGTAAAACTCATTTTGTCCAATATTGTGATTTATTTTTGAAATTAGATCAACATATAAGAAACACAAAAGCGCGGGAATTACAATTTTGTTTAAACTGCCTGCGCAAAGGTCACAACGCAACGTACAAAATTGTATATCACTGAATACTTCTAAACAATGTAATAAGCGACACCATACATTACCACATATTTCAACATTTAAACAAGAATCTAATGAAACACTTTAATAAAGAATACTCCTGCTACAAGTCAAACGTTAATTGCAAAATCAAGTCAATATTCAGAAGCATTTTTGTCTATTGCTAAAGTTTTAATATCTAACAATTACGGTAAAACTTATGAAATTCGTGTTATATTACACAGCATTGCGATCAAATTATATCACCGAAAAAGCATGCAAATTTCTAAATTTAAAACAGATATTAGATAATACACTAAACCTTAAAGGGATAAATAATACAAATTTAAACTCAAATAAAAAAGTAAAGTCCAGAGTTAATAATTTTTCACTTCCACTAATATGTCACGTAGTTCCGGAAATAACAAATAATTTACCAGTTCGTTCTATTAATTCAGATGTAATTAAAATTCCAACAAATATAAAGCTGATCAAACTCATATTAAAACCGGGCCTGTAGACTTGTTAATAGGGGCAGCTCATTTTTACGATTTATTATGTATGGGCCAGATTAAAGAAAAGAACCCTTGTACATTACAAAAACAAAATTTGGTTGGATAGTTGCCGGAATGTTAAGTGAATCAAATTCTAAAAATAATATTTCAAACTCATTTCTTGCATTAAACGATTTGCATAAAACAGTAGCCATTTTGGAAATTCGATAAATTGGAGACAAAACATAAATTATTTACATCTAAAGAACAATACTGCGAAATATACTTTCAAAATACTACAACTCGCGATAATAATGGCAAATTTATTGTAAAGTTGCCGTTAACAGAAAATAATTACGAATTAGTAAATTCATTTGAAACAGCAAAGTCACGATTTGTTGCTGTAGAAAGAAAGCTAAATAAAAAATTGCCTTTAAAGCAACAATATACAACCTTTATCCATTGCAAATCGAGTTATAGATATAGTCATTAACAAATATCAAAGATTGGCACTAGGTTCAATCAAAAGACAGTCCAGCAGATCTCATTTCACGTGAAGAACCTCCAAAGCAATTAATAAATTTAAAGTTATGGTGGTCAGGTCCAACCCCGTCTACAACAATTTGATTATTTAAATTTAACAGAAATCTTAACAATTAATGAAACTCCAGAAATTAAAGCTACTCATACTTTAACACTTGTTGATCAAAAAGGAATTTCAATCATCAAACAATTTTCTTCATTTACAAATTAATCCGCATAGTTGCATATTGCTTAACATTTAAAAATAATTGTTTTAATAATATTGATAAAAGAACAATCGGAACAACGCAAGTTTCAGAATTAAATATTGTGTTGTCAAAAGGAATGTTTTGAAATTGAAATAAATTCGTTAAAACACAACAAACCAATAAATAAAAAGATTAAGTTATCAAGTCTTACATCATTTTTAGACGAGAATGGATTAATAAGAGATGGCGAGAGATTTCAGTTATTAGATTTTATTACACACAGACCTGTACTTTTATTAAGTACAGTAAGAGAAAAATATTGGCCAATTACTTAGCAAAAGTTATTGTACGACGATGCATTCGATGTACTAGATTTAAACCAATAACTTCCAATCAATTAATTGGAAATACTACGTAATAGAACACTAATAATGTATCCATTTCATTCAACGGGTGTTGAATTTGCAGGGCCCTTTCATACTAAAGATAGAAAAAGCAGAGTCTGTAAGGTGAACAAAGCGTATTTGTGTTCATTTGCTTGTTTTAGCACCAAATCAGTGCATTTAGAATTAATTTTTGAACAACGCAAACATTTCTAGCAACATTGCGACGTTTTGTACCACGCAGAGGAAAACCATTACATATTTATAGCGATAATGGGACAATATTTAAGGGTGCAGATAATCAATTAAAGGAACTCGGTTAGTTTTATATAAACACATATGACAGAATCAAATATGCAATGGCATTTTATACCTCCGCATTCGCCTAAATTTGGTGGATTGTGAAAAGCAGGTGTAAAAAGCACAAAGCATCATTTAAAAAGAGTTTTAAATGATACATTGTTAACATTTGAAGAATTTAGCACTCTGTTAGCGCAAATCAAAGCTACTCTAAACTCTAGATCCTTAACTATTTCAACTATTCCAATATGCGTTTTCAAAACATAATTTTATATGCTACTTCCGTAAATTTACGTTCTTTACTTTTTTTATAAACTGTACTTCTTCCGTTTATATACGTACTAGAACTTGTTCGATCTTGTTATAAATTGTGTTTCTGTTACGTATATTAGTATTGTGTAACAGCCGATTTTCTCGCACGTGTTTATCTGCTGCAATAAATGATGAAATTTAGCCATCAAAATGGCTGTACGTTTTATGGCTTTTTTAACTTAGCACACGAAGTTGTGCTCAGCGTTCTTAACACCGCAGCGAAAAAGTTAATTGGTGTTCATATACGAGTATACCAAATCCATATATGTTGATCGATTAGGTTTTCAACATTTACAGCAAATAAACAAGTATTTTTGGAAACAATGATCTAAATGTTATATTTTTGAGCTACAGGAACGACAATAATGGAAATAAAATTCGGATCAACTTGTATTAGATTCTTTAGTGTTAGTAAAGGAAGATAATACACCATCCTCCAAATGACATATAGGTCAAATCGTGGCTCTTCATCCTGGTAGAGATATTACGCGAGGGATGAATGTGCCAGCGGTAACGTGAAACGGTCAATCAGCAAAATATGTGTTCTTCCTATTAATAATAATAAAGATTAATAAAAAAACAATGGCGCAAAACGCAAATACATGTATAAAAGTAAGTAAAGTTTGTGTTAAGTGTATGCTTACCACGGATAGTGAAATAAAAGTAATAATGTGCGATGGTGATTGCGGTAAATTCTTTCATCATAAACCGGGAGAAATACGGCTTTTATAAAAAGATCGTAATTTGCAATGGTATTGTGATATCTGCACTTTA
The DNA here is from genome assembly GCA_963966155.1 of Clivina fossor. NCBI lineage: Eukaryota > Metazoa > Arthropoda > Insecta > Coleoptera > Carabidae > Clivina > Clivina fossor. The sequence continues at coordinate 5,550,161 of OZ014552.1, read as the reverse complement.
CTTGGAAAAAACAACAGAAAACTCAGTGCAAAGTTAGATATGTGTATTAATCTAATCACAGCACAGCAACAGCAACTAAATAACCAAGGAGAGTTAATACAGCAGTTAACATTGTGTATCACGGAAAAATTCGCGGAAAAACATAAAAATCAAATAAAAATTAGTGAAATCAGACACAAGGAGCCATCTACTAGCACAACAACACAGAAAAAAACAATGATGTGCAAAAAAAATACAAAAAGTCTACCAATGACAACCAAAAATCAGAGGACACCAGAGGACAGAGGACACAAGTCAGAAAAAGAGCGAAAATTCACAATGTGGGCAGAAGCCTACAACACAACAGCATACGTCCTCAACATTACGGGAAAAACTTCTGTAGTAAGCAAATCACCTTACGAATTATGGTATGGTAATGAAGTAAGTATTGATCATCTTCGAATTTTTGGTACGGAATGTTACGTGCATGTTCCAAAAATGTTTCGGAAAAAATTTGATGACACATCTATTTTTGGTTACATGGTTGGTTATGTAAAGGAAAAAGACGGTTACCGCTTGTGGGTTCCATCAAAGACGTAAAATTCAAGAGAAGGAGGCAGCCGAAGAACAAGAAATTCCACGTCAACCAGACACAATACAAGATGAACCAGTCATTGAAAAATCAACAACTTAACTTCATTAACAATTATTGCTTAATATTAAGCTTTTAAATTTAAGTATTTTTAATTTATATAATCGCATCAAATTTTTTGAAAACAAAACTTTTAACTTTTTTATTGTTACTAAAAATTTTACATATTCTTAAAATACATATTTTCTATTATAATTCTGTCAAAAAAATATAATCAACTATTAAACCTTAAATGAAATTTGCCTAGTATAAAAATATAAATAATGATTTATGGATTATATATTTTATGTACTATATACAATTTTAATTCAATATTTTTCTTTATAGAAAATTTAACATGGAGAGAGCTACGGGCAGAATTTTTGGCAGAAACTATGTAATTTAAAATATATCGAGTTGCAATTGTGGTCAATTAAAATACTAACTTTTTCAAATTTTAGTATAAGATCTGAACAGAATAAAAACAATATAAGAAAAATTGGTTTTGCAATAAACCATCAGAACCTGTCCAAGATAATACAATAAACTCATCCCATAAATCAGTAAATAAACAGGTATATTAATAAATTAATAAAAAATATTAATAAACTATACAAAACATACATATTACAGTAAAATGATTCAATAATAAATGACGAACTTGAGTTACAATCACAAAGCCCATCGGAAATTTATTCTAATTCAGATGTAGATCCTGATTTTATATCAGATACAAATAATATACAACAAGTAATTGAAATATTTTATAAACTTATTTGTATCTAATAATTTTTATTTTTTTTAGACCGATTGCGTTGATTTTATAAGCGATGGTCCAACAATTGATTCAAAAATCAAATAACAATGCTGATTTTATACCTGCTGCTGACAGTGAAATAAGTAATAAAAATATGTTTATAAGCTCACTGCTAACTTTTTTAGGCCTATTTTATTGAATCTGGAAACGTTAGTCCAATAATTGAATATCAAAAAAATATAATTAAAGTTTGTCTCAAAATAAATGCAAAATGACTTTGACTTCTTAATTTCGCCTAATCCATCACCACGGGGTATTTTCCTACCTGAGTGGCCAGGAGCGGATTATCAAATTTACAGTAACAAACCGGTAAATTTACAGTTATAAATTTTTAATCTTCTTAAGGGACGTTATTCCGTCTGAATAAATTTCGCAAAAGTTTGTTCGATGTTATTCTTGTTTTAAGTGTGTATCTGAAAACAACTGAAATAAAATGTGGCGTCCGTGGAGTGATTTTTCTGATGAAGAAGATAATTCTAATATTTTAAATGTAGAAGGAGAACGTATAAAACAACAACATTTATCTGACGACGCAAAACAAATTGTTTTAAATGTGTATAATTCCTTAAAAAGTGTCGAAGAAAGTGGTAGTATTCAGAAAACGGCAGAGTTAACAAAAGTGAATTATCACACAGTGCGCCGAATTGTTAATAACGGAATTATACAAAGAAAACGTACTTGTGACGCCAGTAAATCACGAGTGGTCAGTGAATTTGAAGCTGATATTATCCGCCGAAAAGTTTATACAATGTATAAAGAAAAACTACTTCCGTCTATTAGGATTTTACATCAGAGACTAATTAATGATAATTGTGCAGTAAATTGTTCAAGGGCAACTTTGCACAAAGTATTGCGAAATATTGGTTTTCGTTTTAAAGAAATAAATAAACGACAAGTGATAACGGAGTGTAGAAGAAAACGCGAGTTGCGATATAAATTTTTAGTGGCAGTTAAAAAATATCGTGAAGAAAATCGTCCAATCATTTACCTTGATGAAACTTGGTGTGATTCGCATGACACGGTAAAGAAGAGCTGGACAGATAATACCAATAATTGCGTCGTAGATGTACCAGTTACACGGGGGAAACGAATAATTATTTTGCATGCTGGAAGCGATGAAGGGTGGGTGAGTGATGCATTGTTTTTATCTGCTAAAAATCTAAAAGATTCAAATGTCGATTACCACGCCTAATATGTCCAGCAAAAATAACGATATAAAAGAATATTTATATCAACAAGATTTGTATTTTGAAAATAGCTATACAAAAAAGCAGCTAATAGAAGTAGTGAGTTCAAAACCAGTCGAAAAACAATATATCTGTGATTTATTACCACAAGAATTTGGACATTGTTTTACGGTTACCTCCATACTATTGTGTTTTTAATCCGATTGAATTAATCTGGGGACAAATGAAATGCAAAATTAGGAGATATTATAGTTCACCTGCTAATTGCAATTCTGTTATAGAACTAATTAAAAGTGAAGTAAATAATATTACAAAACAAAATTGGTGTGATAGTATTAGTCATGTGATTGAAATTGAAAACCAATATTTTGATGAACATAATGTTGTAAACGATTTTATAATAAATGTAAATAATAGTGTAATAAGTAGTAATAGCGAAAGTGACGAAAGCATTATTGTTGATTGTTTTGATTAATTATGTACATATTTTTATTCATATGAATTTAATGTTATCTCTCGGTAAGTCAAAATATTATTGTATTAACTAGATACGTTTAAAATTAAATGAATAACTGGATAACTATATTTGATGTGTTTTAAATTTAGTAAAAAGAATGTTGAATACCTCTCTGTTCTTTTACCCTTATAATCCGCTTAATCAACTACCTGCTGGGATGGGCGGAAAAGTAATTTTGCAAGTATTTTGAGACAATCTATACTATAATTCATTCGCGTTAAGAAATTAGTTAAAGAAAGATAGAAGCTAAAGTGACCTTGAATGTGATTGGCTGAAAACACAGACAAGATTAGACACACGAAATATAATTATCTATCTGAATTATTTCTTATACATTCGTTCGTGCACTTCGTACATGTACGGCAGTTTACGGTACATTTTATCAGTGTGTGTGTATTCAAATATTTTCTTCAAAAAATTTTCAAGCCAAAACCGTGAAAAATAATGATTGATAACGAGATCCCATCTACGTCAAGTGGATATAAAAATACGCAAGGAAAAATTGTTAAAAGTGGCCAGAGATTAATGGCTTATAATATTTATCTAAAACGTAAAAACGAAGGACTTTTAAAAACTAGTGCCGTTCAAGTTACTGCTGAAGAAGTGGGGTTATCCAAAAGATTGATATTCGAAATTGTAAAAGAAATGGAAACGACAGGACAGTGTAAATCTCCAAATAAGAAAAGGGGGCGACAAGAAATATATATATATATATATATATATATATATATATATATATATATATATATATATATATATATATATATACGATAAATTATCCGAAGATGAGAAGAAGGCCATTCGATACACTGTGCATAATTTTTTTAAGAGAAACGAAATTCCTACAATAATAAAGTGTTGGAGGTAATTTTTCTTTTTTGTATTAATATTTTTACTTCACCTGCATTATTACAAGTAATACATATATATATACATTTTTTCAGGCAGTTAAAGATAACGAATTTATTCCTGAAAAGGGACGTACTTCATTATTCAAAGTTTTGAAAAAATTGGGTTTTGTCTGGGAAAAACGTGGCAAAAATAGTATGCTGACAGAGAGGGCAGACATTATACTGTGGAGAAGGCGATATTTGAATGAAATTAAAAATATCGACAAGAGGGTCGTGATATTTATTATCTAGACGAGACGTGGGTAAACGCAGGCCACACAAATACAAAAGTATGGAAAGATAAAGCTAAAGGACGTGCGTCAAGCCTTCGTAGAAGGCTTGTCAACAGGTTTAAAGAACCCATGCGGCAAAGGTAATTGGTTGATTATTACCCATACAGGGAATGAAAGTGGCTTCGTGGAAAACGGCTTATTATTATTTGAATCGAAGAACACCGGTGAATATCACGAAGATATGAATGCCGATGTTTTCGAAGAATAGTTAATGGAAATTTTACCGAAATTAAAAAATAATTCCGTAATTGTAATGGACAATGCTTCGTACCAATCTGTAAAAATTGAAAAGTCTCCTACATCTGCTGGAAAAAAGAGAAAATTAGAATGTTTTTGGAGTCTAACGGTATTGAATTAAGCGACGAGTTATTAAAAATTGAACTTTTAGACAACAAAAAATTATTTAAGAAATCATCCTGTTCCATATAAAATAGATGAAATCGTGAAAAAAACTGGACGAAAAGTTTTACGTTTACCACCGTATCATTGTAAATTGAATCCAATCGAGTTAATATGGGCGCAGGTAAAAGGTTTCCTGGCAAGGAATTATAAAACATTTAAATTGCCCGACGTGAAAAATCTTTTCTTTGAAAGTTTGGCACAAGTTACTGCTCAAAATTGGACAGATTGTGTTCAACACGTTTTAAAAGAAGAAAAAGAACTCAACACACTTGACAATGTAATAGAAAATATGACATTTAATGTAAACACTGGTTCCTCCAGTGAGGATGATTTTTCATCAGAAAATTAATATTGTATAATAGCAAATGCAAAATAAACTATTTTTTAACAATTAATTTTTTATTATTTGTACTTTATGTCTATAATATTTGCAAAATAACATTAAAACTTGATTATATTAAAAATCACTAGATTTAAATTTTGTGCGACATTTTGTATCAAAATTACTGTTTTTTGGCAATGTGAATCTGTCTTTTAGTTACTTATTTCTTAACGCGAATGAACTATAAAGTAGATTCAATATCAACTAATAATTCTGAAACATTTAATATTACAAATAAAAATTCTGGTCAGAAGAATTTTTGTTATTTTTGAGAAAGTTTTGTATTAAATTTTACAAAACATTTAAAGCAAAACCACGAATCAGAATTTGAGTTCATAAAATATTTTCGTTTTTTTCCCGTAGCAAACAACGCAAAGATTTATTAACATCCATATGAGAAAAAGGTAATTTTTGAAGTAACAACGACAACAGAAAACCAATTAAAAAATCTAAATTGCATAATAATTATTTACCAAACTGTTATAGTTTTTATGCAAAAACTCTTTGGAGACATCGCAAGAATTGCCTGAAAACTAAAGATTCAAATTCTCAGTCAAATGCTCAGTCATTTATTGTAAAAAATATTAAAATAGAAGAACAACTTAAAGATTTTATACTTAAGTATTTCTAAGGATGCGAGCAGACGAAATATCATTATACCCCGTTCACACCAATCATTTTTCAATGATCAATGATGAAGGAAGTTAGCTGCAAGTTTGTTTGTCAAAAAAATAGCAGCGCCGCTATTTTCCATCATTGAAAAATGACAAAGGAAGTTAGCTGCGCTCGAGCTACAATACGGGATAACTTAACTCGAATGGTCGCCATTACTGTTTACATTCTGACCAGATCGAACTCGTTTGTTTGTAGTAGAGAGATTTTGTTCTGTTTTGTTTACTAATAGTAATATTTTTGCAAGCTTTTCTTTTTTCTTCATTTTTATGTTTTGTTTATGGTATTTAATAGTTTTTAGTATTTTAGTTAATAGTATTTACTTAGTTGTTTGTGTGTTGAAAGGTTTTTTTTTATGTTATTTGTAGTTATTGTAGTTTAGTTTATATTGTAACAAAACTGAGATTGCATAAGAGTGATTATGTTTGCATGTGTGTGTGAGTGCACATGTGTGTGTGAGTGCACATGTGTGTGTGTGTGTGTATACGTGCAGTGAGGCACGCTATTGGAATGTGTTTACACATTCTGTTTATGTGACGTAATGTCGGTGTGCGCTGTGTATGTATGTATGTGTGCGAAGGTTCCATTAGGCTTCTAGATTGTTGTAGAAGCTTTCGAGAAGGATTGGTTGCAGCATATAAGGCGCTACGAGCAACGGGAGAAATCAGTCATCATAAGATAGTCGATCTGATGAGATCGTGTAATCGGTCCGGTTGGGCCGAACGGTGATGGCTCGGATCAGTTATCGCCAGATAGCCGACCTAGTCAGATCGTAGTAATCAGTCTGATAGTATTATTGGGTCAAGCGGTGATAGCTCGTTGAAATAAATAGTAATAGGTGAATATAAATGTGTAATGATTACACGAGTGATATAAAAAGTAGAGTAGTGTGAATTCAAGAGTGTGGTAAAATAAATATTAGTGTAATATAGATATTAGTGATAGTCATCATGATATAAGCGACATGGTTGCGTCGTTGGTAGTCGGTCTAGTTGGCCGAACGATGATGGCTCGCTTAAATATAAATAGTGAGATAAATAATGTGAATATAAATGTGTGCAGTTATCATTAAAGCACGGATCTGGTTAGATCGAGTAATCGATCTAATAGTAATGGGTCGGTGGTGGTAGCTCGTTGAAATAAATAATAGTGTGATATAAATATGTAGATATAAATGTGTGCAAGTGTATTAATGTGGTGTTAGTTAATAAGTAGTGTCAATGCCAGTCTGATAATTGTAAGATTAATTATAAGTAATGTAAATAGTGTAATTGTTTCTTTAGCTCCGCTCGGCTAACCATTGTTGTTGTACAGTTATTGTTATTTAGTGTTTAAGTGTTGTAAATAAATGCTAGTCAAAATACAATCGCAAATATCATGGTAATTATTTAATACATTTCCAATACTGTTCAGACTGCCCCGACACGAATTCAAATTCACGTTACAATATATTAGTAAAATTAGTTAATAATATTCAGTTTTTTCTTATTATAGTAATTTATCTTTAATTTTTTTTATTTCATACTGTCACGTGTAAAACCCACAGGGTCATTGCAACCACAATTATTAATAAATAATACTTTCTCCGAACATTTCGAAATATATGTGAACTAGAAATTCTCGTGCGTGAGAATGTTATGTTTCAATAATTACATATATGGTAATATAATAAACGATATACATTCTTATGCACTTTGGACTTTCGAAATAGGTGGTTAGATGATAATGAACCTATCTGGAATTTGTGTGGACGTCTTACGTAAAGATTCCCTTATCTTTATGTATTAAAGATGTGCCGCTTTTGAGTGACACATTTGTATACACTTTGTATTAACCACGACTTTCCAATTAATGGAAAATAGTTGTATCACGTCCCACGAATGGTCATCCCAGATAAGGCTTAGTCAGTTCTAACCCTCACCCTATTGGTGAGCTAATATACATTGAGTAAAAACATATATAAGCTGGAGATTAGAACTAAAGAAATCAGTTGTATCAGCACCTGTGGCTCTGCAACTAACATATTGTGGTTTTTGTGTCCTGACGCATATCACTCAGCTCTCGCCATGTCGTTTACCGATCGTTTAGAGATGTAAGTAAATATTTATAATTATTATGTGTTTAGTTTATAAGGCTTGTAACCAATTCAATTAATATATAAAATAAACCGCTTCTTAAATATAACATGATATGTGATTTCATTTGTCAACCCTCAAGTGAAGATTTACCCTGCTCGAGGGCAAAACAGCATTAATCCCCGGGTTAAATAGTTTGGTACACGTCGTAAACGTGACAATTGGTGGAGGTTCCGGGTATAAACAAAAATGTTGTTGACAAATAAAATTGCAAACCTATACTAACTATGATCGATTATGCCCGAAACACCGTATAACTTACGTTCACGTAATAATATGCTACCACGTACACCGCCGAGACCAGACCGAGCGCTAATCACAGTACACAATCCAGTAATAGAAAACGAAGAACATAACGCACAAGCTAACACATTAACACCACCCCCCACAAGTCCAGATCGCGATAATTTTGACGACGATAATCAAATATCTATACATAATTCGGTTGAAGAATTACATTTCGAAGAAATGGCGGAGCCTACGTTACAAGAGATTGAACACAATCACGACCCCCGATTACCAAAATTTATAGAACCGCAAAAGTTCGACCCACAGTACGGGCATAATGCTATAGAATTTTTTCAAAATTTTGAACAGGCGGCGCGAGCTAATCACTGGTCCAATGCGTTAAAACTAGCTTATTTTAACATGTATTTAATGGGTAGAGCCGGAGTGTGGTATAGGGCTTATGCGATTCGAAACGCACAAGCCACTTGGCCAGATGTAGCTACCGCATTCAAAGCCGAGTTTTTTTCCAGCCGGTTATATGCTAAATCTATGGGACCAGTGGCGTACTAAGGTACAACGCAAAGACGAAGATCCGCGAACTTATTATTACGCTATGCTAGACTTGAGCGACAATTTAGATAGCGAAATACCGGAAGAACAGATCAGGCTAACAATTGAAGGCGGGTTGTTACCGCGGTTGCAAGAAAAAGTCGCGATTTGTCGCCCAAAATCGTTAAAAGATTTAAAAGAGGCGATAGATTTAATGTGTGAAACAGAAAATCGGATTACACGTGCCAGGGAACTAGCAGAAAAATCAGAAATAGACGTGCGGAAGGAAATCGCGGCTGTAGAACAGCGGTTGACTAGGATTTTACGTAACGAAGATAACGTACCGCGTTACTCATCACAACACGTGCCGAACAACGGACAGCGGTTCCAAAACTATAATCAACGCTTTCCAGGCAATAGTCAGCGTTTTTCCAACAATGATCAACGATTCTCAAACAATCCGCGATTTAATAACAATCAGCAATTCGGTCAGCGATTTAATAATAATCAACAAAACGGCCGACAATTTAATAATAATCAACAATTCGGTCAGCGATTTAATTACAATCAACGACCAAGCAACAATCAGCGGTTTCCAAACGCTAACACACAGCCAAACAGATCCGCGAGTAATGGTCAGACAAACACAAACGGGTTCGATCCCCGTCAAACACGAACACACGACGGCCGACCGATCTGTTTTAGATGCCAGCGACCGGGCCATTTAGCTAAAACTTGCCCTGATTTGCAACGCAGCAATTCCGGCAACGCGAAGGGAAACGGTGCTCCGCGGCGCTAGAAGGGACCCATAGCGCCGTGTGCCACTTAGATTCGGGGCCCGCAAAGACAACTCTCAAAGTACTTACAGTGGCGGGTAGGTTAAATGACAAACCCGTGAAAATTCTCATCGACACTGGCGCAGTGTATAACGTCGTTGGGTCTAGCCAAGCCAACGACCTACTTCCAGCCAAGGTAGATGTCCTCAAAACGGCCGGGGGGCATTTAATTCCAGTACTGGGAACTACACTGTTAAGTGTAACAATGGTCACGTGGACTGCGGAAGTAGCTTTTCTCGTAGTATCATACCTGCCGTGTGATGTAATTTTGGGAGTACAATTTTTAATAAAAAATCACGTAGTAATTGATTTTCATAATTTCAAAATAAAAATTAATAAAGATGACGTTAGTGAGCATGAAATCGAATTTTCCCAAACACAATTGCCATCATACACGAAAAAATTAGAAGATTTCGCAAGTGCGGCTTCTACAGCCAATAAAGGTGTCTATGCTGAGCTACCGCATCCAGATAGCACAATTTTGCATCAACGCAATAAATTGGTACTCGTGAATGATGCCATGATAAACGGTGAAAAGTCGATTCTCTGCAAGCTAAAAGAAATCGGACCAATACTAGTAAATAGTCGAATAGAAATACGCCCAGATTTATTATATAGATACGGAGTAACAATAAAATTATTAAGGCCCCATGAATCTGAATTTGGCACATGGTACGCTGAAATTTATAATGTAAATAGTTACGCATGCAAACTAATCAAAAATACCGCTTTAGCTTATAATACTTTTATTAACATTGACAGCCCAGAAGCCATGATGTTGGATATAAATGATAATACAGAAAAAACACACAACATTAACAGTGAAATTTCACAAAGGGAGCGGGACACACTTTTAGAATTAATTAATGAGTATAGTGATGTCTATGCATGGACATCGAAACAGATAGGACTAACACATTTAGCTAAACACGAAATCAACACGGGAGAAGCCACGCCCATTCACCAGCGGGCTTACCGAGTGTCTCACAAGGAGAGAGACGCTATCCAAAGCCAGGTACAAGAAATGCTTGAAGACAACATTATTCGTCCATCGTATGGAGCCTGGTCGTCGCCAGTAGTGCTGGTAAAGAAGAAAGATGATACCTGGAGGTTCTGTGTCGATTACAGAAAACTCAATGCTGTAACCAAACAAGATGTATATCCGCTGCCCGTTATCGAGGACATACTAAGTTACTTAGGAAACGCTAAGTATTTTACTAGTTTAGATTTATTTTCAGGATATTGGCAGGAACCAGTAAAAGAAGAAGATAAACAAAAAACTGCATTTATAACACCAGACGGTCATTATGAGTTCAACGTACTCAGTTTCGGCTTATGTAACGCACCAGCTACATTCCAAAATCTAGCTGATATTGTTTTTAAAGATGTTAAATGGAAAGAAGTTCTAATATATCTCGATGATATTATTGTTTTTAGCGATAATTTCGACGAACATATACGACGGCTACGGGGTGTATTTGAGCGATTAAGACAAGCAAATTTAACATTAAAGCCATCTAAGTGTGCTTATATACAAACAGAACTTAATTTGTTAGGTTTTAAAGTTACTAATAAGGGCATTGCACCCGATCAAAAGAAATTAGATGCAATTAAAAATTTTCCATTACCAAAAAAAATAAAAGATGTACAAAGTTTTCTTGGTTTATGTAATTATTATAGAAAATTTATTAAAGATTTTGCAAAAATAGCACGTCCATTATATCAATTAACTAAAAAAGATACAAAATTTAAAATAACAGAATTAGAAAATAATGCAATGGAGTGTTTAAAAAATAAATTAATTACAGCACCAGTCTTAGCTCATTTTAACCCGAGAGCCGAATTAGAAATAAGGGTAGATGCATGTGATTTGGGGTTAGGCGGTGTGTTACTACAATTAGAAAATGGAGAATGGCATCCTATAGCCTATATTTCACGCCGGCTGTCAAAAGCCGAGTTAAACTATACAATCACAGAAAAAGAGTGTTTAGCATTCGTATATTCTCTAAGCCAATGGCGACCATATGTTTGGGGCAAACAATTTCGCGTCATCACGGACCATCATGCTTTATGCTGGCTAAAATCGATTCGCGATCCAGTCGGACGTTTAGCAAGATGGAGTATAAAAATTCAAGAATATCAATACGATATTTTTCACAAAAGCGGAAAATCTCACACGGATGCGGATTGTTTATCGCGCTATCCCACTGTAGATGCAACGCAGAGTGACGAAGAGGAAGCCAATGATGTCATCACATACGCCATGTTACCACAAGATATGGTAACCGAACAGTCCGTCGACAGAGACCTAAACGCGATAAAATACGCCGTGCAAGATAAGAATTTCGGAAGTTCATTACAGCAGCGGCGCGCGAAAAATTATGAAGTTATAGACAATATACTTTATAAAATTAATCCAAAGCCAACTGGCCCTGGACGACTATTAGTAATCCCTAGCCATTTAGTTAAAGAAATAATGTTTGCTAACCACAACGAGCCAATAGCAGGACACTTAGGGTTTACAAAGACACTCGATCGTATCAGTAATAGATATTACTGGGATGGAATGCGCCGAGACGTCGAAAAATACGTTAAGGGTTGTGAAGATTGCCAAGCCAGGAAAGGGGTAAAAAATGTAAAACCAGCTGGCATGCTACATCCATTACCAGTCGGACAACCGTTTGACAGAGTAGGCATCGATTTGTTAGGCCCGTTTCGTAGAAGCCGACACGGAAAAAATTTTATAGTAGTCGCCACTGATTACGCAACCCGTTGGGCTGAAACGAGGGCACTTTCAAATGGAAAAGCTGAAAACGTCGCACGATTCATAGCTGAAAGTATCATTTGCCGTCACGGCTCACCGAGAGTATTACTCAGTGACCGCGGTAAGGTATTCCAGTCGCAAATGGTGGATGAACTATTAAGAATATCGGGCATCGAAAATCATTTCACAACAGCATACCATCCACAAACAAACGGTCTTACCGAGCGATTAAATAAAACAATCGCGGATATGTTAAGTGTCTATACAAATACCGCTCAAACTGATTGGGATGAATATCTACCACATGTAACGTTTGCCTATAACACAGCTGTTCAGGATACAACAAAGTATTCGCCGTTCTTTCTAATATACGGAAGAGAAGCGATACTACCCCCACAAGCACAGATAACTCTACCTATTGAGAATGAAATAGTAATAAAGACACAACAACAGCTACAGGAGATAAGAGAAAATGCTAAACAGAAAATACAAACAAAACAGGTCAAGGACAAAGAACGTTACGATAATAAGCATCGGAATATTTCTTACGATATAGGACAAAAAGTTAAAGTATATAACCCAGAACGCCATGTAGGTAAAAGCGACAAGCTGTTACTTAAATGGTTTGGGCCATATACAGTGCTAGACAAGAAGTCTGACGTAACCTATATTATTGGGAAAGGCAAAGGTAGAGGCAAACGCAATAAATTAGAGACAATACATGTTAGTAGAATGAAACCTTATCATGAGCCGTGGGAACCTGTTAGTCAAGAGAACAACGAACTCGACCAGAATAGTACTACAGAAACCGAAAGCGAAAACGGAACTTTACAAGATAACAGCGATAACAACGACGATGACCAGAACCCGTTATAAAAACTTTTTTTTTTACAGTCACGTGTTAGCCCAATATGTATATTAACAAATTTTAACTATTTTTTAATTTTATTCATGTATTTGTATATAATTTTGAATTGATATTGTATGTGTAAAACTATAATATTAGTATTTATAAATAGGGACTGGCAGCGAAGCATAGCCCGCATCGCGCTAGAGTTACCAACGTTGGTAATGATGATGGACTGGTTGCCAAGGAGGGAAGCAGCGAACCTTCCGGCAATTTTTCTGATTTATCTCAGAGCAACGGTGTTGGAACCGATGCTGAATGAGATAAAAACGTTCCACGCGAATGCGCCGTTGTTTTCTGCAATACCGGTGGCGGGCAGGTTGAAAATGTTATTCGACCACGACATGAGAGGGAAGATCAATATAGTGAAAGCTATATGCGATCTTCTCTGGACAGGCGACGAATTGTATGACGGGGAAACAAACCGCAGCGTAGGGATGCTTCTGGGACAATGTTACATAAAGTTCCAGAAAATTTACCCAGAAGCGATACCACTGGATCCAACTGAACTAAATCGGGCCGTGAAAAATATGGTGAACGAGGCATTATGGAAGCCCGATGTACTCGAGGTGCCATCCTTTCCTCCGCCACCCCCACGGCGCGGAAGGGGAACTGCTAGCTCTTGCAGACTTCCGCCGGGCCGTGCAGCGAGAATTCGCGAGCGGTTGGGTTGGACTGTCCACGGAAGGCAGTCCCCACATATTGTAACACCACCGGACACACCCCAGTTGAGAGGATCCATAGAATGGCCCGAGCCGTCATACACGCCTCGCTCGCCGCCACCACCTTATACCGAAACGACTGAGGCCATATTGGTGAGGGATTCGCCCTCGCCCTCGCCCGTTTATGACCCTGCTCGGTCTCCCGAGATGTCGGATGACGAGAGGTGGTAAAAGCCAGTTCGCCAGTCAATGCCCCACCCCACGTATAAAAAAGACAATTAAAAAACAGTATAGTTAAGTTTAAGTGTAAGTGTAAGTTAGATTTAAGAAAGAAAAACAATATTATCAATACGAAAATAGACAACTAGATTAAGGTAAGAATTTATTTTACTCACGTTATTAGTGATAGTTATTGTGTATTACTAACAGGTTGGGTTGTAATAACAGTGTCCACAACCACTAACTCAATATCTTCCAATTCTTCACTTGGACCATATGGTGGTGGAGACAAAAACCAAATACACAACATACACTTCACAATATATGTACACAAACTTTTTAAAATATTCACGAGTAAAAACAAAATAATAAGTAACACGATCATAATATTTAAAACAAGAAACCAATTATGTTTGTTTAAATCAAAGAACTGCATCGTTAGAACTAACATTAAATCAAATCGTGTCATGATACAAACTAAAATAAATTCTTATAAGTTAATCACCCACGTGTAGGACTTCCGTTTTTGATAAAAAAATTTTTTTAGGAAACGGAATTTATAAATTTAAAGGAAGGAAAAGAAAAGAAAAAAAAAGTATTGATAACAATTCTACTTTAAGAAATAGACATAGAAATAAGTTTTGAGCATAATATAGGTATAATGTCTTCTTTATAATTTTAAGGTTTTTTCTATTTTTACTTTTTATTTTATTAATGGTTAATGGTGAACATGTGCTTCTGGACTGAAACTAACAAAAAATATATAATAGTGTATGAAAAGTGCGTTACACGAAACAAGTTACAGGTTGATATTACTATGTACGGCAGCAGTCCTGTCACAGGAAGGCCTGTCACAAGAAGTCCCAGTTCGTGTAGTAGCTGGGGCGTATTGGAAATCGTTACCGAGTACCGTGACGTATGAAGCAACCATTCCACTTACATACGTGTCGAAGTGGATAACAAGAGAAGAAGTGAATAACAATGATGATTACAGTAGCCAATTTTGTATACATGATAGCAGTGAGTGCAACATTAGCACGCAGTTATCAGCGATGAGCCAACAATACCAGAATATTTTTGAACAAATGGACAAATCAATGGATCCAACCTACTTCTTAGAGATAGAAGATTTACGTTCGCCTCAATTACAAGAATACCTACTACTCAATGCAAGCAGTCCGTTCATTCATTCGAATAGAAAAAGACGAGCACTAGACTTCATAGGAGATGCTTTCCATTGGTGTTGCGGTGTGATGACAGAAACAAAGATGACAGATTTCGTGATGAATCAAAAAACGTTAGATGCGAAGATTGATGCATTAAAAACTGGCCTACATGAAGAATACAAGCATTTAACACTCTTAACTAACAGCTTCAAGCAATATGATGATGAAGTCAGTAAATCATTCAAAGAAATACAAGAACAGATGCGAGAGATAGAAGAATTCGACAGAACTATTCTACCTCAAATCAAAGATACGGGAGATAAAATAAAATTATACTCGAGAGAGTTATTAATTAACGATTTTATTCAATTAAAACGTACACTTTTTATGACAAAACTATTCAGACAAAACGAAATATTAAACGCTTGTAAAAACAGAAATATACCAACCATACTAGTCACGCCTGGAATATTAGCGAACGATCTTGATCGATTAGAAGAAAGACTGAAAGAATATAACTTGCAACTCGCAATTCCAAGACGGCAGCTATCACAATACTATAAATTACCAATCGTCGACTGTGGCCTCAGCCAAGATAATATTGTTGTACATTTGAAGGTGCCAGTAACGCAAAGAGGAAGATCGTGGAAATTAGTCGAGTTATTGACAACACCATTCGCTTGGCATAACGAAACCTGCACGATAATGCATGACACTATGTATCTAGCGGTCAGCGGTAAGGATTTACGTCCGATATCGGGTGCCGGTTTACATCAATGCCAGCCTTATCATGACAGATTATGCTATCTGCCGCGTTTTTCTTCTGATGCGGTTTACGGACCACAATGCGCTTTTAAAATGTATGAAGGAGCGACAGTAGACGAAATCACACAGCATTGTTCTTTTCGTTGCTACCCAAGCAAACAAATGGTAATTTCCGAAGTTAGGCCGGATACCTATGTCATCACACATCCGCCAAAAAACACAAAAAATCGATGTCCGAGAGGGGCGAAGGAAGTGAGCCAAGTACATATAGACCAGCCAGGCGCATTACAAATTCAGTTACCTTGCGATTGCGCTATCTTCATCAACGAAGAGAAAATCATTCCGCCAAGAGTACCTTGTGGAGAAGACAGCAGAGAACTTCAAGTTTTACATGTACTGCCAGCAACTTGGTCTACACTCAAGTCATACAGAATCAATCCGTTAGTGCCTGAAACTCACCCGATATACAACAATTTATCGGAGTGTTTAAATCACAATTGGACAACGACAGTACCACATTTAAATTTGTCTCAAATAAGTAATTTCAAAGAAGATTGGAATAACAAAATTTTCAATTTACATCCAGTTTGGGATAAAAATACTCACTATAGAGATTTTCTACTATATTTGTGGAATATCTTACTGTCTATAATTATTTTCAAAATTTGGAGAAGAATCGCTGCCTTGCCGTTCATTCCAAGCGCTCACGGACTGAGCAACGAAGTAGAGACAATAATAGCAGATACGTTCTATGGTCTGTTTTTCGCAACACTACTGATAATAATTTTGGGGCTCGTCGGCTACAAGATATACAAATACGTAAGAAATTATAGAAGATTTCGAACATTTCGGCCATCAAGAGAGGAAATTCAGTTAAAGTCTAAAAGACCAATTAGTTTTTTGGGTGAAATTAACGACGGTACGCTGACGTTACCGGATGGAAGAGTCCTGTACGTCGAATTAAAGAAAGAAGTCGGAGAGGAGCAAGTGGCATCCGGAACCAGCTTGTTGGGGAGCAGCAGTGCAGACCCCGGTCCAGGGACATCACGCAGCAACATCTCAAGTGTTGCCGTGGGTAGCAGTAAACCGACGCCCGGGACACGCCTCAATCATAGTAAGAATATTATATAGTTTCGCGGCGGTGGGAACCAAAGCGACAAATAAGTGTGTGCACACATACAAATTGGGTAACGATTATATTGATTAAAACGGATAAAGAGAAATGGTTGATAAAGAAAAATTGTTAAAGGGAAAACTATTATATAAGTAAATGTAACTTAGTAATATCTTGAGCAACTTAGTAACTTGTAGTAAAAATAAGAATTTAAAAAGATTAAATATTTTAATATTGATAAAAATAAATTTTATTAAACTAAATAATTTAAAAATAAACTTTATTAAGCTAAGCAGGTTTAATAAAGGATACACATAATAGTTTTTGTTTATAAACATTATCTAAAAAAGATAATGGCAATCATGTATTTTGTAGTTTTATCGTTGTTCATTCATACAAGCGCGTACGGAAATGTAGAAGTTAATACAGGCGCGTATTTGCAAAATTTACCTAGTGTAGTTCCATATGAAACATCATTACCAATAATGTACGATCTAACGATCGTAGGAGTGGAAGATAAAAAATTTTTGGATAACTGTTGTAAAATTGATGAATTTGATGCATGTCAAATTTATAAGCTAATTTTTAACGGAATTATGGAGACAAGTACAAATTCATCTTTAGTAGCAAATGATGGTAATAGTTTAGGCTGGAGATATCAATTAGCATCGAGAAATCACGTAGAAAAAATGTTTACTACGCAAAATGATTTAAGTTTATTTTTTAAAGAATTACATGAATTTTCGTATTAAATTAATATGAAAAGAAAACAAATTTTTCAAAATTTAGAAATTAAAACATGTAATGATCTCAAAGCTAACATAGTGAAAACAAAATTACATAATTTAAACATAATGATCACGAATTTGATAAGCGCATGTCACAGCAGGCATTTGACACCAGACGTTATTTCAATGAAAATATTGTCGAATCATTTACAAAATTTTTCTAAAGAAGTTAAATTCGATGGATTTAATTTAGCACTGCGGAACGTAGCACAGTATTACGGCTTACCATTGACTGATTGTGTTTTTACACCAGAAAAGGTAATTATCGGTATTCACGTACCTATAGTTAGGATGGAAGTGAAGGAAATTAACTTGAGAAGACTAATACCTATTCCCATGAATTGGAACGGTAGAACATGTAGCATAAATGCGGACCACGTGGACCTTGCGATCGTGCGAGAAAACATGACTGAAGACATCAGCATTCACTTTCCACAATGCAACCCCCACAAGGAAAGATTATGCATCATCGGAAAATCGTTTACAGGGAATATGAAGACAGCAATCTGTGCCTATTATATAATAAAAGGTGCATCAGTTGCAGAATTTTCCAAGTACTGTCCTGTCACTTGTGACTCAATGAACGCTACGCAACCGATAATAACGCCAATAGATACGAATACGTTTACTGTAACACACGCTCAACAATCAGTGCAAATTAAATGCAAGAAAAACATTAAATTTTTTAAAGTAGATCCAAATTTCGGAACTGTTTGGTTACAAATGCCCTGTAATTGCACAGCCACTATTGATAGTTTAATAACAATTGTTCCAACCTATCCATGCATTTATAAAAATGCATCAGCGGAAATAAAACAAGTTATTCCCGCAGCATGGACTATTACAAAAACATTACATCTACCACCCTATAATTTACAACAGTATCCAAAATTTAAAAGTTTAAGCGAATGTTTAAATATGAATGCTTTAGAGGAGCATAGTAACTGGTTATCTACATTTCTGTACTACGCACCATGGATGCTTATGGTGATCCCAATAATTATAGTTATAATAATTTGTAAAAGAATTTCGTGTGTTCAACGCAGACACAAAAGAGACATTGAATTTTTAGCGGAAAGTGTACATAGAAGACTCGCAGAGTCGACTAGTACAACGTTCAGTACGAATACAATGAGTACCAGTATCAGTTCGCGACCCCCAGAAACGTTACCTAGGCCAGTGGCAAAGTCAGTAGATCAACACTCTTACATACAACCTAACACCTTTCCAATATACACAGAAGCACGAGAACCTGTCACAAAACTATACAGTAATCTAAACCACAACCGCATTAACCACAACATCACTGACCACAACCACGCGCCTATCGGTCAAATTGAATATATTCAAATGTCTCGTTTGCCGTCGTTTGAACCCGCGTAAACTCTTACGTCGAGGGCGCCGTAAGCTAGAGGGGAGGGTAATGTCACGTGTAAAACCCACAGGGTCATTGCAACCACAATTATTAATAAATAATACTTTCTCCGAACATTTCGAAATATATGTGAACTAGAAATTCTCGTGCGTGAGAATGTTATGTTTCAATAATTACATATATGGTAATATAATAAACGATATACATTCTTATGCACTTTGGACTTTCGAAATAGGTGGTTAGATGATAATGAACCTTTCTGGAATTTGTGTGGACGTCTTACGTAAAGATTCCCTTATCTTTATGTATTAAAGATGTGCCGCTTTTGAGTGACACATTTGTATACACTTTGTATTAACCACGACTTTCCAATTAATGGAAAATAGTTGTATCACGTCCCACGAATGGTCATCCCAGATAAGGCTTAGTCAGTTCTAACCATCACCCTATTGGTGAGCTAATATACATTGAGTAAAAACATATATAAGCTGGAGATTAGAACTAAAGAAATCAGTTGTATCAGCACCTGTGGCTCTGCAACTAACATATTGTGGTTTTTGTGCCCTGACGCATATCACTCAGCTCTCGCCATGTCGTTTACCGATCGTTTAGAGATGTAAGTAAATATTTATAATTATTATGTGTTTAGTTTATAAGGCTTGTAACCAATTCAATTAATATATAAAATAAACCGCTTCTTAAATATAACATGATATGTGATTTCATTTGTCAACCCTCAAGTGAAGATTTACCCTGCTCGAGGGCAAAACAGCATTAATCCCCGGGTTAAATAGTTTGGTACACGTCGTAAACGTGACAATACTTTATTTTTTTATTATATTACTTTATTTTGTAGTTTTAGTTTTGTAGAATAGAATATTTTGTTAATTTAGTGTTGAAGTAACTTAACTTATAAAGAATTCACCTTATGAGTTGAGCATTCGCTTAAGCGAAATAGATTGGTATTATGCGTTTAAATTGAGCTATTGCAAGGAGTTTGATGAAAAGTTAATACTTATGATTTCAATTCCACTGCGTAACAAGAATTTAAACATTATTTCTATGGAAAAATTAATTCCAACGCCAATAAGGCTTAACAACTCGACATACTACATTTCAGACCTACAGCCATCTGTAATTGTTTCTACTTCAGATTCAGTTTCACTTGTACAATCCTTCCAAAAAAACTGTCTGTCAGAGAACAACCTGGAGTTAGCGGATTGCCTTATTAAAATCCATCAATCCGAGGTGTATCCAGAGGGTTCATGCTTAGCGACAATACGAGCAGGGAAGACGATACAGCTTTATAAAAAGAACTGTCAATTGAAAGAGAAAACTCAACGCCATAGCAGTTGGATTCAGGTTAATTCTACCCACTGGATATACTCTGGACCAGCATTGAGAGTGGAGTTGACTTGCTTAAAACAAAATGCCCAGCAATACTTGGATGTTGGGGGAGAGTCAAATTCTAATCTTGTTTCAATCCCATGCAATTGTTGGATTCAAAACGGTCTTATTACGTCCTCACCATCATATACTTCCTGTTTAAACAATCTCAATCCCGTTTTAATCAAGTTGTATCCTTATCACTATATTCCGTACGATGAATTAAAAATTTCACCGTATAATCTTGAATCTACTTTTGAATTTGATGAATCGATAGCATTGATTAACCAAACATTTAATCTTCACAATTATTCTTCTGATCTAAAACTCATTGAAAAGTACTTGCCTATGGTTAAAAGATCTGTTCCTATGATTGAATGGACATCCCCATATCACAGTATTTGGACTTATCTGACATACGCGATACTGGTGATTGTTGTTTTTCTAATTATATGTTGCTGTCTCCCACGTCTTAAATCTTTTCTTACTGGTTTTTCTTTCCTTGCTCTTCCAAATCAAGTTAAGGCGGAAGGGATTCCCCAATTGGTTGAAGTATCTTATGATCTTCTTCTGTTTATTCTTCTTACTATAGGTATAACAATCATTATGATCCAAATACGGCGAGTATTGACTCGACTACAATGTCATCATATATCAACTCTCACACTAAAAAATTCATTTGGATCACATTGTGATTTAATTCTAGTTGACGGGTCGATGTCATTATCAATAGGATTAAAACATCTTAGTGGTCTCGGACACTTGTATCTCGATAAAGTCAATATTGGGTACGTCGAAATCTCGGGTGGGGTATTAGAGGCTCGAGATTTTGAGGATGTAGAGGATATGGCAGGGGGACGAGTTTCTATTAATGGGTCGTACCCTATATCCAAACATTTATCTATCCCTAAAACGAGGGCATGTATTCGTATTCCGAAGGTTATAAATTAAATTACTATGATTTGTATTATGTTTTAACTTTATTGTATATCATTGTATTATTCTATTATAAATATATTATTGGAAATCTTGTAAATCATTCTGATATAAACCGGACTTAATTTAGGTCTGTTGACGAAAATTGTTGTTGTAGTAATAATAATATTAGTAGTAGAAGTAGTAATAGTAGTAATAAAAGTAGTTCTAATATTTTTTACTTAGTAGAAATCTCTCTACTCCAGTTATTGTGAATTTGTTGAGCAGTATTAGTAAGTATATTTTTAAAATTAATGTTTATATATTTTTACTATACGAAATTATGTACTTTTAGATATGAGCTGTAAAACAAGAAAATTATCCTGGTCGAGAGATGCTATTTTAGCCTTGATTGAAACAATTAAGGCTAATGAAAATTTATACAATTCGTCCAGTCCGGATTACAAGAATCGGGAAAAACATCGACTTGCTTACAACAAAGTTCGATTGGCGGTAGCGCAGTACCTACCCGATGTTACAGGTAATTTATTTAAAAATAAATTTTATTTTTAATAAAAATATATTTAACACTTCATAATGTTCAGACAGAATTTCACAAAACAAATATAACTATAAATATAAATAAAACAGATACTTCTAGCATAACAAATCGAAAATTGCACAAAATAAATATAACTGTATATAAAACAAATAACTCTAGCATAGCATATCGAAAAAAAATTAACTATAAAAAAATTCAAATTTCTGAGATTAGGTTACACAAAATAAATATAAAAATATATACATATAGAAATAACATAAATAATATCGAAGAATATTTATATATACAAATTGCAACTAATTAAACTTTCTATTTGCAGAAGATGACTGTAAAAACAAATACAACACCATTCGCACTCAATTTGTAACGGAATTGAACAAAGTTCAGAAAACTAAATCAAGTGGAGCGGGCACTGACTCTGTATATAAAACGTGTTATTTTGTTCGAAAGTGACCACATTTTTTAGTTGTGCACATCATGAGTTTGTCGGAGTAAGTATATTGTTGTTATTTATAATATGTACAATAACTGAATTAATTTTGTTTTTGAAAGCATTAATTATTCCAATATTGTGGGTTGCATTGTGTTAACCTAATTTGGCATGTGCAATTTTCCTTCCAATTTTAACCGTTCCGTTAACGGAACGGTAGGACTATACACGCCACGTTTTCTATATTTTTACTTTCTTTGACTGTAGTTTTCGACGTCCGTTGGCACTGCATGAACTGCTGGAAGAATTAGAAAATCCCGAGTCGACACCTTTACTGCCAGATAACATTATATTATTACCACCTGAAAATGCTAACGATGATAATACTAATGAGGATTCTGGAGAGGAGGATCAGGTTACCCTCAATAATTTACCGGGAAACCAGTTGCGTGCAGAAGCCAGTGTTTCCTATGATTTTGACTTTGACGGAGATGTCGATGTAGATGTCAATGTAGACGTTGATATAAATGTCAGTGACAATGACGATTGGGATAGCGAGGACAATTTGCCTTTGTCATCTTTTATGAACAACACAGGAAAACGAGCTAAGGTAACAAACGCCAAAATTTCCAAAAAAGCTAAGACAACTTTAAATTGGACTGACGCAGATTTGAATTCTGATTTTCCTGAGTGGCATGAACTATATGGCCCTCTAAACGATGTTCATCCAATTGATTTATTCAAATATTTTTTTGATGATGAAATTATTCAGATGCTTGTTAATTATAGTAACACTTACGCCGCTCAAAAAAATAGAACGCAGACAATTACAATCGAGGAAATGATGACTTACCTTGGAGTTTTAATGGTCAGTGGATACAACATAGTTAGCCGCAGAAGAATGTATTGGCAAAACGCGGAAGACGCCAATAATAAATTAATTTCTGAAGCAATTTCAAGAGACAAATTTCAGTTTATCATGTCCAACGTACACTGCAACAATAATAATAATTTGGATAGAAAAGATAAATTTTCTAAAATGCGACCATTATTTGAAGCTCTAAATAGAAAATTTCAGGAGTTTGCACCACAACAAGAATTCCACTGTGTCGATGAAGCCATGGTACCCTACTTTGGTCGTCACTCCTGTAAACAATTTATTAGGGGAAAGCCCATTCGATGGGGCTATAAGTTGTGGGCTGGCACGACCAACTTAGGATATATAGTATTTTTTGAGCCGTATCAAGGCTCAACTACGGTTTTGCCTGAAAAGTACAGAAATTTGGGTTTAGGGGCCAGCGTGGTCTTGCAGTATGCTGACATTTTACAAGATCAGAGTTCTCAATCCTACCACATTTTTTTTGATAACTTTTTTACCTCGATTCCGCTATTACAGGAACTAAAAGACAGAAATATCAAAGGAACAGGTACTGTTAGAGAAAACAGGTTACCTGGATGTCCAATGGAATCTTGTAAAGAAGTGCAGAAGATGGAAAGAGGAACTTACAGACATAAATTGGGAAATAACGCAATAATTGCTTGCAAGTGGAACGACAACAGTGTTGCTTCTATAGCATCAAATGCATTGTCTGTGTTGCCTCTGAATAAAGTAAAGAGATATTCTAGAAAAGAAAAGAAGCATTTATATATTGATCAACCTTATTTATTTCAAAGATATAACGATTTCATGGGCGGAGTCGACAGATCTGACCAAAACATTAGCTTGCTTAGGGTTAGCATACGCGGCAAGAAATGGTACTTTCCATTATTTACCCATTGTGTAGACATGGCTCTTCAAAATGCTTGGCAATTGCATCGTATAAATGGTGGAAAGTTAGATCAATTAGCTTTTAGGCGAATTGTAGCAACAGGCATTTTGGAAAGTAATAGAAAAACTACAAAAAGAGGTCCATCCAAATCAGCTCAGAACCTACATGAATATTCAAAATTTGATCGAATAGATCACCTAATTGTATATCAGGACAAACAAACAAGATGTGGAGTGTGTCATAAAAATTCATACTTCAAGTGCATTAAATGTAAAGTGGCGTTACACCCTAAACAATGTTTTGTCGATTACCATACTCCTGTATAATATTTATAGAATGCCACCTTTGAGTTATTATAGTTTTATTAATGTCTAAGTTTACTTTTTCCTGCTCTTATCTAAATAAAGTATATTTTATTGAAATGCAATATTTTTACTAATTCAGTAGCTGAAAGTCCTACTGTTCCGTAAAAGGAACGCCTTATAACAAACATAAGCTAATTCTAGCATATATACCTAAAAAAAAATATGGATTTCAAAAAAAAATAGTTTCAGGTCCATCTGGGTTAATGATATTCAGCCAAACGCCGAGTATGTCATTGTGACAGTCACAACTTAAATTTGGTGATGCCGTTCGCGGTTGTTTGGAAATTCAAAACTTTTTCGCCTTATTACTGGATCTTTATAATTTTTTTGGACAAAGCATTAAACGTTGGGATTTATTGTCTAAATTTAGCAGTGAGTCGGAAGTCACATTAAAAAAACTAAATCCCGCACCATGGTCCAGTAGAGTCAATACGATATCTGCAGTTAAATTTCGCTTTTTTAATATCATCAAAACTTTATCTGAAATAACCCTTAAGAGTACCAGTAAAGATGAACGCGACGAAGCAAAGGTTATAAAAACAAAAATATTTAATTTCGAGTTTTTGTTGTTCTGCGAATTCATGCACCGTGCACTGAATGATATCAATTATGCTTCAAAAATATTGCAGACATGAAATAAATTTAGATAAAGCAGTTAAGGCTTTGAAAGTAACTAAAGACAAATTAAAAATATACAGAAATGATTTTAACTCATTTAAGCAAAAGACTAGAGAAGTTGCAACAAAATATTGTATAAATCTCAAATTTGAAGAAAAACGACAAAGAAAAATTAAGAAATATTTTGACGAATTATCTTCTGACCACCGTTTCCAAAACAGAAGAAATATTTAAAGTAACCGTTTTTTAATAAGGTACTGGATATAATAATTACCCCTTTTTGTAGCCCAACATTCATCAATTAATGTTATTGATCATTTAACCGATTTATGTAATAGTTCATTCAAATGCAACGCTACTGAATATATTAAAATGCATAGAACCAAATGTGGTAATATTATAAAAAATGTTTTAGCGCCTTATTTTTTTCAAGAATTACGTAATGACATAGGAAATCGCCCCTTATAGTATTTTAATAGATGAGTCAAAATTGTCAAACGGAAACACAAACACAAAATTCTCGCAATATATACAAAGTAAATAAAGTAAATCTGCTTACAATCAAACTGCCGATATTTGATGGCACGTTTACGCAATGGCGCGAATTTAAAGATAAATTTACTTGTTTAATTGCAAATGATAATGATATAACAATACACAAAAATTAACGTATTTAAAATCTGCACTACAAGCGAACCATAAGAAATATTATGCGCGTAGACATAGTGGAATCCAAATATAAAATAGCGTGGGATAGATTAGATAAACGATATAATAATAAAAAACGCATTGTAAAAAATCATGTACAAGCTTGATTAGATATTCCGCAACCAACTCGCGAATCGCATAAGTCATTAAGAAACTTAATAAGCTTAACACAAAATAATGTAGATTCGCTAAAAACATTCGACATTTCAGTTAAAAGCTGAAACGCTCTATTAATACCAATTTTATTGTCAAGGGTTGATACACATACAAATAAAGAATGGGAATCTAAATTAAATTGCGAAAATAGTAACATGAACAAAATACCTTCACTTGAAGAATTTTTGCAGGTTTTAACAATCAAACAAACAACACTTGAAACGGCATATAATCGAAATAAGGTAGATTATACGAAAAATACTATTCAAAAATTAGCATGTAAACTAAATGAAGTAAATAAATGAAGTATAGATACTCAAGTTTTAATTTTATACATTGTACAGGTGAAGTTATGTTTATAATTTTGAATTTTAGAATACAAACATGTCGCAAGTTCGAGATGAGCAAAAAAGCAGTAAGAAGGAATATAAGAATCGTGTTTTCCTAATTACTCGTGAATTAAACGATATAATAATAGAAACAGTGTGGAAAACGAAACTGCATCGAATTTGGACTTAAACGATCTAATTGATAATTTTGCTAAAATTAAGCTCGCAACAAACTGTAATTATTACTTTATATTGTTATTGATGGTATTGCAAAATATTGTTGTATAACCTATATTGAAATATTAGTTTAAATTTAAATTAGTTTGTATAATTCATATCAAACTAAATAATATTCATTTTTTACAAAACCTAATATAACCATAAGTGAATATTATTTTATTGATATTTTGCGATTATTACCAATAGAATGGACATCAAGGAATTGGTCTATAATTCACAAAAAAAAAGACAAAAATACGTTTTTAAGAATATGCATGGAAATTACATTATGCGGTAACAAAAAACAAGGCGAGTACATTTGTGAAGCTCGTCTAGAAACTAAAGATGGTGTCGAGTTCACTGTTGTGTACGACGAACAGGAGCAAACTACAAAAGAGAAATAATAGATTATAATTTGTTCATTAGATTAGCTAAATGTAATAGATAAATGTGATTGTGATTAACTATTCCATTATTGTAATGGTGTGTAATAAATGTTATACACCTAATTTAATAATGTCTGGTGTAATAAGTTATTCCAAATTGTTATAATACACGGTTCACTATTTTATAATTTGTTGTTACCATTGTTAAATATTAACAGATAATTGTTAAATAAATAAATTATGTAGATATTATAGTTGTTACCGTAGTTTGAATGTTTGTGCCATTTTAATATACTACAATATAATGCAATAGAAATTCATGATCTCGTTAATAATAAGACAAACTGACTTATACACTAATGTCAATATGTAATGAAATCATAATACATATGTAACAGTATTATTTAACTATTAATGACAATACTCAGTTTAATGTTCAGTTATGAAATTGTACTTAACGTATCCTAATAATATAAGTGTTATATATCAAAAATATTTCTATGAGACAAAGTAATTATGTTTTTATCTTCCATGTTCCTAAACCAATACTAACAATTTTCCCTAATATACGATTTCATTTTGCGTTATGTGGTTTAAAACCTCGTTTACGTGTCTGATACATTGAATTTATATTTATTAAATAAATATTGTCCAACAACAATAAACACATGATATTTAATGGTGTATCTTTCGATATACCGTCGGTAAATCATATAAACGATATCGTCATAAAACTGATTCCGGGTGCAAAGGATATTGTGGGATAATTTATCACATGATAGCTATAGTTGTGGAAATTCAGGATTATTATAAATATAATAAAAACAGAATATTTTGTAAAATCTGAAAGTTTTTCAAAAACTAATGTGGATTATGAATTCTATGTAGATAATATATTTGATAATAATATAAATGTCGATTTAGAGAAAAACGGGTCTCCAATGAAAAATAGGACGAATATATTTAATATAAAGAAAGTTAAATTGGATATCCTTAAGCCACTTTTTAATAAGCACGATAAAATGAGCATAAGACTACCAACCGTGGTTTCTACGACACTGATACAATACATATATGTATTATCATATATGTATACTAATGTGGTTATTAAAAAAAATGACATGTAGATAAATGATAATTTTATAATTGAAGTTAAGGGGTTAAAACAAGCGAATTATAAAAAAGTAAAGTCAGATTTATCTAAAATAAAATTCACTGAAAAAACTAGGCAAGATATTGTGTTTGGTTTGTTTGAATCGTATGTGGAAGAAAATTTTAAAAATAACATAATAAATATAATTAATTCAATAGGCTCCTGCGTTGTAGATTTGTGGTTGTACATTATCAAAAAAATAAAAGAATCACCCACTGACAGGAAAACCATAATTTGGGACGATTATGATAAATTATTGAAATTATAATTA
This sequence comes from Clivina fossor, assembly GCA_963966155.1. NCBI lineage: Eukaryota > Metazoa > Arthropoda > Insecta > Coleoptera > Carabidae > Clivina > Clivina fossor. The sequence continues at coordinate 5,521,616 of OZ014552.1, read as the reverse complement.
GAATAAAAATATCATGGAATATCTAACACGTGATTCATCGCATTTCATCGACGGTATTTATAACAGAAAAGACATATTCTTGGATTTCATTTCGTCACCTATTGAAAAGGAAATCGAATGTTTAACAATAAACGAGAATGATAATGTATACGACATAGCAAAATATTTTCTATTCAGATCATCCTTAGACATAAATATTGTTCTAGTTTGATATAATTAGAAATAAGTTGAATATCTACAAGATACAAGAGGACATACAAGAGTATATTATTATATGCAACATATTGGTGATAATTTCACGTAGCAAGAAAAATATATGCATAAATATTGAAACTAACAAATACATTATATTGCATAGATGGAGTAGTCTCATGTCTAACTGTGATGATGTGTTTATAAGTGTTGTGGATCTTTTGGACAACGAAAAGTTGGTTCTCAAAGTACCAAAAACCAATATTAATAATAGTGAATATACTCAAACTATAGATGTTGTATTTAAAAAGCGAAAAAACGGTTTTGGTGTTCATTGCTACAATAAAAGTACCAACACAACTATATCACTTGGTGTTTTTGCGAGTAATAAAATTTTAATAAATAATAAAAGTTATGAATTCAACCACACAATAATAGATGTGATGAATTTTTCACTTAAGCACGTGCTACTAATAACGATAGATAAAAAGTTCATTTTATTAGACTTGTATACTTTAGAATACTATGATTTTGATTATAATATTAAAAATATTTTCGAGTATTTAAATTCTTCTTTTTATGATAAAATAAAAGATTCTTATATAAAGTCTGACAAATTGCAATAACGGTATTTGTGTATTAGGTTATATTTATACGACTTTCCATAAGGAAATCTGGTACATTTCCGTGGTATTATAATAAGCAATATCTTTCTGTTGTGCGATTATCATGTTCAGCGTAACATATTAATCTAGAGTTTGTTCATTGTATATCGATGAAAAATACATATTAGTGAGTACGTGCGTAATTAATATTGAAAATAAATATTTGTTTTGTAAAAATGAATGATCTATATAATATACTAGATTATGGTCACGAGCATAATGTGAAACATTCTTTAGTTAACTTGTGTTTTTATATAGACAAAAATATACATGCTAAACTTATATCAAATTTTTCATCAGATTTATATAATTCCACTACATTCTGTAATATACAGGCGAGTAAGATACCTGGGTTGGTGGAAATTAGAACAAATTTAAATAAAAGCTGTAAGGTAATCACATTTGTAAACCCAACTTTATATAATAACAATCAAAACCATAGTAACAACAATTTTTTAACCGTGAATGTAATAAAACACGGTGTTAATACGTCTGATATAAAGAAGTATTTTTCGAATATTATTCGAACAGTTTTAGCAAATTTGCCAATAGAAAAAAATATAAATCTAAAACGTTGGTGAAATTATTAAATAACGACAATAATGTACAAATGACAAGCCAGACGAGGTTTTATGTAATGAAAATATTATATGTCAATAACACTATTAACAAATATTACAAAATGATACTTGAGCTTCACGATGAGTAAATAATCACCGAAGGGAGATTGTTATTACCGAATTCTATAATAGTGACAGCTGATTCTGGGTATGACGAAATAACCGGGAAAAAAACACCAAATGAGCCGATTAGTTTTTTGCACCATTACATTGAAAATATTCTCGATAAAAATGAGACGACTCTGTACATTTTCTCAGACAACTGTGCAGCCCAAAATAAGAACATCTCCCTTGATCGTTTTCTGTATTCGTTGGTTCACAGTGGTGGAAATAATATTGAAAAAGTTGTTCATCGCTATCCTGAGCCAGGCCATAATTTCCTGCCATGCGACAGGTGTTTTGGAGTGGTTGAAAAGTCTATAAGAAAAATAGAGAGTTTTTTTTACCAAATGAATACTTCAACCATTTCAAGAAAGCTTCCAAAATATTTAATGTAATACCAGTAACGCAGGGCATGATTCTAAATTATGTGGAACATTTTGCAGCATTGTTTATAAAGAATATAGGTATTAATAGAAATAAAGAGAGATTCACCATATCAAAGTACAGACTTATTATATACGATTCAAGTAAACTCGTAATACAGTACTCCATGACATCTACTATGCTAATATGTTCGGAATTTACTCTAACCCGAACTAATAATAATGTGCCTATACTACCAAATTCAAGTGTTTATAATAGTCCTTTGGCTTTAAAAGCGGTTAAACTCGAGAATATAATGAAACTAGCCAATGAATATGTACCAAACAACGATTTGTGGTATTACAGGTCTTTGAAAGCAGAAGGTTTTGCAGAAGAAGATGGAAACGAAACAGAGTACACGGATGATGGTAGTTGCAGTAATGCGGAATGATAGTATTAGTGCCTTATATTTTTGTATTTTTCAGTTTATTCGATAATAAAGTTTCATTTATTAGAAATTTTCATATGTTTTTTACTTCATGTTACCCTTTTTTTGTATATTGGTGGCAATAACGAGGCAATTCCAAATTAAAAAAAAAATAATATTAACGCCATCTTGACTTTACCTTCAAATTAATTATTATCAACAGCTCTCTGGCGACATAATAAAGCAATTTTTATTTTAATGTCCTACAAATAAATCAGATTTGAAGCATAGGACAGTTTTTTGTTGCTCCTGTAAAATTACCGAAAATGGAGCTGCCTACTTATTGCAGCAAGGTCTTAAATTCTAAAAAAAAAAGTTTGTCAAAGAGGAGCGTATTATGGAGACATCGAGGTCTACTTCTGAATGACTTACAATTAGAATTTCATGGCAATAATCAATTACCACCTGAAGTCATGTCTCTAGAGACATCATACAGCTTTTTCAAATATTTTTGCTCAAACGAACTCATAGACAGAAATGCAGAAGAATCAAACATATTTGCAAGGATATAAAACAGTACATGGGTATCTGCTTCTACATGTCGATAGTTCATTTTCCAAGTGTTAGGGCATATTGGAACGTAGATTTAGGATACGATCCTATTAGGAATATAATGCCAGTAAACAAATTTGAAAAGATAGGGTGTTATATACACTTTAATGATAACTCAAAACATTTACCTCGTGAAAATCCAGATCACAACCGACTACACAAGCTACGACCCTTAATAGACCACCTGAACGAACAGTTTTCTAGTATCCATTTGGAGCAGTTTCCCGCAGTTGATAAACAAATGTGTGCTACCAAAGTGAGACACTTTATGAAGCAATATCTACCAATAAAGCTTCACAAATGGGGCTTCAAATTATTTGTACTAGTTGGAGTTTCAAGATTTGCTTACCGTTCTGAAGTGTATTCTGATCAGGAAAACTTACAAAAGAAACCGTCTACTGAACCAGATATTGGTGCATCTGCTAATATTGTTGTCCGTCTGGCTCATATTATGCCCACAATGCAAAATTATAGACTATATTATGATAATTATTACACGTCATTTGAACTCATGCTATACCTTGCTAAAAGAGGTATTTACATAACCTAATATAATCATAAGTGAATATTATTTTATTGATATTTTGCGATTATTACCAATAGAATGGACATCAAGGAATTGGTCTATAATTCACAAAAAAAAAGACGAAAATACATTTTTAAAAATATGCATGCAAATTACAATTGCTGTTATAATTGGTTGCTATACAAAGAAGATATTGCTAAAACACGCGTGAATTCAATGAAAAATATATTTGAAACAACAAATGATACTGTAAATAAACTAGCTGACATTTTAAAAATACTAGACGTAAACTAGCTGATATTTCTGTAATTGAAATGGTTGAAAGTTTAGAAAATGTCATTGCGGCAATTGACGAAGTAGATGGTGATTCAAGCGTATACAAGAAAATGTGTCAAATGGTCTGGAAGTTGAAAAATTTGAATGACCAAATCATTTTGTAAAGAGAGTAAAAAAAGATATTGTATTCTTATGCTGGTACCAGAATACAAATACGTAGACGATTAACGCAAACAAAACGAACAGAAATATATAAATATTGCAATAAATTAATTTCTTTAAATAGTACGAAAAATGAAAATACGAGTATGTGCTCGGACTTACAAAGTGTAATAAGACCATAGTATTTGCAGAAGAAAACTATGTAGTTTAGTTGATAACAAAGATAATGTTTACAGTACACTGTCATCTGACATGAAAGTCAATTTAAATAATATTATTTATATATCCGTAAATAATATGAATTTTTGAAGCATTGTATGACCAGTAATAGTGCCGAACAGGATATGCGGCAAATAACAAAATTCGCTGGAGGAAAGCAAACCTTCTATGGCCGACAAAATTTATTTAATATTCAGTTATGGGGCTGGATTATTAGGCCCCACTTGAGTTTGTAACCATGTCAAAGATATATTTATTAAAAAAATTGCTAGACGTCAAAATTTAGCGAACATGCGATTAAGAAATTTTAAGAAATATTCAAAGTAATCGAATATTATTTGTGAGGACATAGAAAAAAAACAAAGATTACGGTGAACATTGTCAGAAACCTACTATGGATGTACAAACACTAAAAGAAAATGTGAAAAATCTTATAGCGACTATAAATGTAACTACAGAAAGTCATAAAATTGAACAAGACACAATTGGACAAGCTGAAAATGACAAATGGGTTAGAGAAAAAAATTCAGGTTGACAGCTTTAAATTTTGGGCCTTTTTTACACGGAAACGCCGTTTAAATGGTACTTTGGTGAAAAATCTAGTATATGTGAAAGTACCAGATACCAATGCAATGAAATACATTTCATTGAAGAATATGCATATTATCCTCACGGCTAAAAAACACGTCAAATCATAAAAAGGCAAATAAGACACCAACAAAATCTACCAAACCCTGGGACATTGTAGCCCATATCCACTTCCCAGCAAGCGGAAAAGATTTATACTGGTTATTACCGATTATTTCTCTAGATCGGTTGAAGCATTTCCTCTTGGCACTTCTGAAGCGGGAGTTATCATTCATGTATTAGAAAAAGAAATTTTTTCACATTAGGAATATCCCGGAGCCATACTAACCGACAACGGAAAACAATTTGAAAGCCAATTGTGGAAACAAGCCTGTAATCATTAGAAATTATACCATTGGCCAATACCATACAATACCAGCACAATATCATGCTCGTGCCAATTCTACCGAGAGAAGAAACCAAGAAATAAAAAAGGTCTCAGACTCTACAACTCCCACAAATGAGGATCGACCGTTTACTAATAACTCGAAAGAGCGTTGCGGAAAAATTCGTCAAGATGAAGCTCAACACACTTCAACCCAAAATATATCAAAAACAAAACCTCGTTTTAGTTCCAGAGATCTTGTACTTGCGAAGAATCACTCCATTTCTAATGCTGCTGCCAATTTTAATGCTGGTTTTTCTCAAAAATGGAAAGGTTCGTACCTAGTTACGGAATATTTACCTACAACGTTCAACAACCAAAACGACTCACAAAGATTCACGAAGACCAACTTAATAGTGCACCATCTCATTTAACAAAAGATCAAAACTCGAGATTCCCTATTTGGCCGATGGTATCTCCATTTCCAGAAACGACTCCATTTACAGAGATGACTCCATTTCCAGAATCGACGCCTTCATGACATCTGGACCAGAGCCCTATAATCTTCGTTCCTAATCCTAGTGATAGTGACACAGTGCGAGTTTTAAAAAGAAAGTGTCAGTTTCAAAATAATAAGTTAGAGACAATAAAAATAAAAAATATATTATATATTATACCGTATGTGTACCGTATATATTATAAAATAAATTGCAATAATTGTGATGCGATCTACATAGGCCAAACAGGCACATCTTTTAGAATTAGATTTAATGACCGTATGCGTTCCTTCAAATATAAAAAACAGGATTCAAATTTGGCCTTACATTTAATAGAGACAGGTCATACTTGTGACATTAAAAACTTGGAAATTTTACATATAATTAACAAAGGTTAGAAAATGAACTTCTTGGAAGCACATGAAATTCAAAAAGCAATAGCTATGGGTTTAAATGTACTTAACGACCAAATAGATTTGTTCAACTCAAATACATTAAAAGTGCTTATAAAGGGTTTTACCTAATTTTAATTGAATGTATTCTTGTATTGTTAAAAATCTTTGATTATATAGAGCTGGATACGCTGAAGCATATAATATAATATACAAGGTTTTGTACTCGTACGCCAGACAAAAACAGATATATAAATCAAATAAGTGTGAAAGTGACAGAGAATATAAAATGTGCAGTATGCACATACAGGGTGTAGAACGTGCCTGCCGAACATAGGACTTTAACATGTAAAATCATACTTTCGTAATTTCTTGCTCCCCTAATTATTTTACAAAAAAATGTTACAAAAAAAAATTGTAGGGCATAGAATTCTGTATCTGAATCAGTAAATAAAAAAATTAAATAAATAACGAATTTTTAAAGTTTTATTATAGTGGTAATAGTGTAAGACAGGTACGAAATTTATTTGCGGGTTTATATCCTAATAGGCCTGTTCCGGCGTTGTCGACGATTCATAAAATTATTAGTAATCAAAATAAATATGGATCAGTATTCGCTCCATGCCAGAGTTGTATTAAAAAACAGTCCAATCTTGTACCAGAAGAGGAGATTGAAGCAGCTGAAGATAACGCCAACGAAATAAATGTACTAGCTGTGGTATCAAATAATCCGAGTACTAGTGTAAGAGAAATTGGTACTGCATTGGGTATACACTTCTCCACGGTCCAAAAAATATTAAAGAAACATAAGTATAAGTCTTATAAATTTTCCAAACATCAAGAAATTTTTGAAGTAGATAAATTTAACCGTATGGTATTTTGCGAAGCAATGGTGGAATTAATGAATGCAGACCAAAATTTAATTAATAATATTTGTTTTTCCGATGAATCTACATTTACCATAAATGGAGAGCCAAATGTTCAAAATTTTCGAAGCTGGTATCAAGAAAATAATCATTTAGTTTTAAATAATCACTCTCAATATCGTGCGAGCGTTAATGTTTGGGTTGGAATATTGGGACCTAATATTATAGGACCGTTTTTTATTGATGGAAGACTGAATGGCGTGAAATATTTGGAGTTACTCCAGAGCGAAGTTGGGCCTGCTATTGACAACATTGCAGGGGAAGATGCGGTTTGGTTTCAGCAGGACGGCTGCTCGGCTCATGGTACAAATGAAATTACAACATTTTTAAATGAGAACTTCCCAAATTGTTGGATTGGACGCGGTGGAACATTAAATTGGCCAGCTCGATCCCCGGATTTATCTCCAAATGATTTCTTCCTATGGGGATATTTAAAGAATGAGATTTATAAAACTAGGCATCCAAATGTAGACTCTTTAAAACAAAAAATTACAGAAGTATGCAGGAAAATTACATGTCGGCAACTAGCAAATATGCGACGCAATTTTTATGATAGACTTGGATATTGTTCGGCAAATAATGGAGATTTATTTGAGCACTTACTGTGAAATAATTGTATTTTTTTCTAATAATTATTATTATCGATTAATTGTTATTGATAATATCAACTAAAAAAAGTCCTTTTCAGGACTACAAACATTTTTAGAAAACAATATGAATTTATTTATGAATTAAATCTTTATTTAGATAATAATAATTAATAATTAATTTGTGCCGTTACAAAGTACATAAAAATTATTTTATTTACTGATTCAGATACAGAATTCTATGCCCTACAACTTTTATTTGAAACATTTTTTTGTAAAATAATTAGGAGAGCAAGAAATTACGAAAGTATGATTTTACATGTTAAAGTCCTATGTTCGGCAGGCACGTGCTACACCCTGTATAACATGAAAACAAAAATATAAATCCAACAGATGTTGTAGAAACCAGCATAGAATCCGTAGAAACAACAATAACTTATCAACCGACATCATATACTGCATCATCTGCATCAAGAATAGTTTTCCAACCAGGACCATCTACATCAGCGATTCTCAACCCGTGGTACGCGTACCCCTAGGGGTACGCGTCTGATGGCTCAGAGGTACGTGAAAAAAATATTAGTAATGCCGGATGTTAAAAATATAACTCCCCCTCAATTTAGTTTTAAAGCGGTGGCAAATATTGGACAAGAAAATTGTTTTGGGGCTCACTTTTTATACACAAAATATTGTTCAAAGTTATGTGTGCCCCGCGTCGGTCTTTTGGCTTTCCGAAGGTAAATTGGGTAAATTCAGTAAATTTGCCAGTGCTGCCAGGCCGTGGACCCATGCAAAACAAAAGAGCCCCCACTCATTCTAAACGCGAAGCGGCGCAGCGGCGGCTTCACGCAGCGAACGCACGCGATGCAACAATCCTCAGAGTTGCATCATCATATAACAACGGTTTGTGTTAGGTTAGAATTCAAATGGACCCAATGTTCCAAAACGTGTCTATTGTAGTGTAACAAATTTAATACTCGTTTTTTGCGATTACACAATTCTTATTACTAATTAATAACACTTTTATTTCCAATCTGTAGGTTTTAACATTATTTTAATTTTAAACTTAAATCAGTGGTTGAAAACCGGTACAATAAAAAACAATAAACGTACTCTAGAAAGTGACGAATTAGTTAGTACTTCTCAAGTCACATCAAAAACACAAGTACAAATACAACCCACAGAAAATGCGCCTCCCGTTCTGCAGATAGCTAAAAAGAGGAAATACTGCGACGAATATATGAAATATGGATTTTCATATAAAGGAGGTGAAGACAGCCCTAAACCCAAATGTGTAGTATGTGGTGACGTGCTATCAAATGGCAGTATGAAGCCCTCCCTGCTTTTACGTCATCTCCAAACAAAACATGCCAATTATAAAAACAAAGAATATGATTTTTTTTAAACGCTTAGCGGCTCAAAATATGAAGATGTCAGTTTTGACATCGTACATCCTGCCAGCTAATAAATATAACGAAAATGCGACCGAAGCTAGTTACCGCATTGCTACATGTGGTAAAAATCATACAATTGCAGAGAATCTAATTCAACCATGCATAAAAGATGCTGTTCGGTGTATGCTTGGAGAAGAACATGTGCAAAAAAATAAAAAATATTCCTCTTTCAAACAGTACAATATCTCGAAGAATTTTGGATATGTCTGATAATGTTGAGGCAACAGTGGTTGATAGAATTAAAAATAGTAAGGTTTTCGCTATACAAGTTGATGAAAGCACGGATGTTGCTAATTTTGCTATTTTGCTTGTTATTGCGAGGTATTTAAAAGACAACGAAGTCGAAGAAAACCTTTTACTTTGTCATGCTCTGTCAGAACACACAACAGGTGAGGATATATTCAAAGCTATCGATTATTATTTCCAAGAAAAAAGCATAAATTGGTCTAATTGCTGTGGGCTTTGTACCGATGGTGGCAAGTCTATGTCAGGTATTTATTCCGGCCTGCGCGGTCGAGTCTTGAAGATAGCTCCCAGTGTAAGTTGGAGTCACTGTTGCATTCACAGGCAAAGTTTGGCATCTAAGCACCTTCCAGTGCAACTGAAGCTTGTTCTTGACGAAGCTACGAAAGTGGTTAATTTTATAAAGTCAAGGTCAACCAACTAGAGAATTTTTAAAGCTCTTTGTGAAGATTTTGATAGTGTTCATTCTACGCTGCTATATCATACAGAAGTGAGGTGGCTATCTCGAGGCAAGGTCCTTACCCGATTGTTCGAGCTTAGACATGAAGTACAGGTTTTCTTCGAAGAACATCCTTTTCAACTTGCTCCCAAGTTTCACGACTGTAATTGGCTTCAGACACTTGCGTATTTATCAAACATTTTCCTACACACATACTGCACAGAAACACTGAGACCGAATCTTCGACAAAATCCGAAAGAAGTTGTCCAAAAGAAGTTGAAAAAAGGAGGGCATACGTCTGCATTTAGAGTTGGAGTTCACGTCGGAAAATGGAAAGACAAGAGGGACGTATTGTTTATCACGACACAGTTCGACGACAGTGTTACCAAAATTGAAAGAAAAATAGGCCAAAATATATTGAAACCACAAGCAATTATGTAATATAATAAATATATGTCTGGGGTAGATCATCAAGACCAAATTATTGCATACTACCCGTGCGAACGAAAAACTATTCGGTAGTAGAAAAAATTGTTTGTGCAATCCTCCAACTGATTTTTGTTAATTCTTATAAATTGTACCAGAAATATTCTGGAGCTAAAAAGCAATCATTTTATGACTTCTGACTATCCGTAAAAAAAGCAAAGTATCAATCTCAGATATAAGACAGAATCATCTAATTCATTTTAAATGATAGTTGTAACTGTTGACCAAAAACAGATATATAAAAAGATCAAATATCAAACAAAAATATAAATTTAAACAATAAAGGAAATACAGGGTAATAATAAAAAGTCATCACAAAAATCCCAATTTAAACATACTTATATAAAAACAATCATAATTACAAAAAAAAAAATAATTTACTAAATTTATTATTCCTTAGAATACGGCTTAATAATATCAAAATCTGCAGTATCATACTTAAATTTTATTCCGTATTCTAAAAATTAAAGCATGTTTAAATTTCTCTGAAAAAACCCCTTAAATATATTTAATATTTTTTCTCCTATTACATTTGTTAAATCTATTCATGAAATTAAACACATTTTAAATTATACAATCACATGGAAATTTATAAAATTGTTAATTTGAAGAAAAAAATATCTGTGACGTAGAATTAAAGTCATTTATAACTTTATATAATGATGTTCAGTTGTCCAAGATGGTAATAATTACTTCCATCTTCCATTGTTCAACTACAAATAATACAAACAATAATATAGTAACACAACTTTTTAAGATAATTATATGGTACAATGAATACTCGATGTATAGTTTTAAATAGGGATGATTTTACTTATAAATAAACCGCCCGCATTATGAATATTTAACTTATTTTATACATTTCATTTTTATTCAATATCACATATCTTACACGTAGTAAATCTATAACCAGCACCTTTAAAATTGTCTACCAAATTCTTTAATTAAATCTTTACTATTTTTATTTGTCTACACACTTTTTTTAATTTTCCGCTACTATTATTAAAGAGGTATTTCGGTAAATGTAGCTGAAAATAAGCCTAGTTTCGTATTTTTTTTTATTAAAAGTATAAAAGATACAACTTAGGGGTTTTCGTTATCTGACAGTACACATCTTGGACTATATATACGAATTTTTTCAGTCAAAAATTCTTTCATGGGACCCCCATACCATGCGTCAACAAAAGCGCGCGCACGACTGGAACGCTCTATTGGCGTGCACAGTCCAGCCCGAACGGTTTATCTCCAAATTAAAAATGGGATGATATTCCAAAAATAGACTACATTTTCGGGAGCTTGACGTTGAAAAAGTTGATTTTGTGGTCAAAATAGCGGCCTGTGAAAAAAAAACATTTTTCCCATAATTTTCTAAGTTTGAAACGCTGTAAAAAAATACTTAAGATAAACTTTTTAGAAATTTTCCTACGTCAAGCTCCCAGAAAAAAGGTTCTCTACAAGTATGTTCAAACCGCAATACTGTATGTTAATTAGATCGACCGCAATCGTGCACGCCAGTTTGAAAACTATGCCTTCGAGAAAATCGCCTTTAAAGTTTTGTCAGTGATATTTTGTTGATAAGTGTCTTTTTTCTAACTTACAGCTAATTACATATTATTGTTATATATTATTATTATATATTAATATTATTTATATATATATATATATATATATATATATATATATACAGTGTGTTGACTTGGACCGTCATACATAGGGATTTAGCATGCAAAATCAGATATGTGCGATTTCGTGCTTCCCAAATTATTTTACAAAAAAAACCTTATGATAAATGTTTTAGGGCATACTTTTCTGCATGTAAATCAATTACTAAAATTTTTTTTGGAACCTTCCTAACGTCAAGAATTAGGTCTAATGTTGTTAAGAAATTGACTGGAAAATGGCAGTAGCCGTGAAATTGGAACAAAAAATCAAACAAATGCTAATGCACGGCCGACTAATGCCATTTTCAGTCAATTTCTTGACAACTTTAGGGCTAATTCCTGACGTTGGGATGGTTCCAAAAAAAATTTTGTTGATTGATTTACATGTAAAAAAAAGTGTTTCCTAAAACATTTATCCCAGTTTTTTTTGTAAAATAATTTGGGAAGCAGGAAATCGCACATGTCTGATTTTACATGCTAAATCCCTATGTACGACGGTCCAAGTCAACACACTGTATATATATATATATATATATATATATATATATATATATATATATTATATATTATATATATTATATATATTAATACATATTTTATTATATATTATTATATATATTATATATTATTATATTATATATTATTATATTATATATTATTATAATATATATTATTATTGTATACGTCTAATCTGGCCGCTGCAGCTGTATTTTCAAAATGCGATTTCGCGCAAAACTAATTTGAATATCGAAAAAGTATTTTAGGAGCATATTCTAGTCCCTTCAAAGATTGCAAAAAGTCAAAAATAAAATTTTGTGATTTTTGATTCGAATTTACCGAAATACCTCCTTAACGTTAGTTCACACGGTTCTAATTGCTATATTCAGACACGTAGCTCAAAAACAAAACATGTTGAAGTTAATATTGAATTTATTCGTCTAATACAACAAATTTATTTTAACTGACTGTTTTGAAAATTACATAATGAATGTTGAACTAATAATTCAATAATAAATTTAATATTATTAATTGATTTATATAAAATAAAAATAGTATATTTTTTAACTGGCTACCTGAGGTATAATATTCTATGTAGAATAATATATATTTTTTGCATTTTTTGTATTTTGGAATTGCATGTAATTCAATTACTAAAATTTTTTGGAACCTTCCTAACGTCAAGAATTAGGTCTATAGTTGTTAAGAAATTGACTGGAAAATGGCAGTAGCCGTGAAATAGCATATAGCATTTAGCATTTGTTTTATTTTTGTTCCAATTTCACGGCTAATGCCATTTTCAGTCAATTTCTTGACAACTTTAGGGCTAATTCCTGACGTTGGGATGGTTCCAAAAAAAAATTTGTTGATTGATTTACATGTAAAAAAGTATGCCCTAAAACATTTATCATAAGGTTTTTTTTGTAAAATAATTTGGGAAGCAGGAAATCGCACATGTCTGATTTTACATGCTAAATCCCTATGTACGACGGTCCAAGTCAACACACGGTAGATTATAGACCCATATATAGACATCTTTGACATTATCACATAAATATTAAGAAAAAGCAACAAAAAAATATATGTTTTCTCAAAAAATATAATTTTATTATTGTTATGCATATACAACAATCTATCCTTAAAATATGTTTCACATCGTATAAATAATATATCTAATATAAAATTTGAATAGTTTTTCCGGAAAATTGACAACACTACATAATAATATTACCTAATTTTTTCAGGCATTCAGAAATTGTTTAAATATCTGATTAAAATTAAATAAAATATGACTTCAAAAAATTCTTACAAAAATTTGACTACGCTGCGTGTAAATAAAATTATGTAATTGTTAAAAATATATCAGAAGAATCAATCCTGAAAATTTCATTGAAATCGGATAAATAATATAGCCGAAATAAACCATTAAAATTTAAATAAATTTTTCCGAAATTTGGTTATAGAAATAAAATTATAAAATTTTTATAAACACTGGGTGTATATTTTCCAACAATTGGATTAAATTCTGATAAGGAGTACAACCTCATTAAAAAATTTAAAATTTTAATAATTTTTGTCTTTGCAATTTGGCAACAATATACAATAGTAAAATAACATAATAGTTTTATGCATTAGAATTTTTTTCTAAATATTTGATAAAAAAAAAACACGGATAATTAGTAAAATTGAATAATTATTGCAATTTTTTCAAATTTAGCGCCATAATGGTGCTCATGTAACCATATTCTAACTTAACTTATATAATTCGTGCATGAATGGCACTTATTCCAGGCCATTTCAAGGCAAACAAAAGGCTATATTCAGACAGGTGGTGGGAATACAAAAATGAATAATTTTACATTCGATTTATTCGTTTAATACTACATATTTATGGTAACTAATTATTAGAAAAATTAGCTAATTTATGTACAATTCGTAATTTAATAACAATTTTTATATTCAGACAGAATTAGCATATAAAAAAAATTTATCAAATATATAAGTGTCAATATTTTCTTTGTTTATTATTATTTTGATTGCCAAAAAATACATATGTTGTTAATTGTTATTGTAGTACTTATGTATTAATTTCAGAATTTATTTATGTGCAGTTTATTTGTAAAAAAAATAATTTTCATCATTTTCCTTGAAAAATGCGATTTCCTCTTATCTCACTCTTTTTTTTTATTTGAAAAAAATATATGATTATTCTTTATTATAATTAACAACACATATATTTTTTGGAAATCAAAATAATAATAAACAAAGAAAATATTGACAATTAAATATTTGATTAATTTTTTTCTATGCTACTTCTGTCTGAATATAAAAATTGTTATTAAATTACGAATTGTACATAAATTAGCTAATTTTTCTAATAATTAGTTACCATAAATATGTAGTATTAAACGAATAAATCGAATGTAAAATTATCCTTTTTTGTATTCCCACCACCTGTCTGAATATAGCCTTTTGTTTGCCTTGAAATGCCCTTAAGCTTTTTGTTAAAATTAATTGTATTTTTTTGTGTGTGAAAGATTGTGAAATTTGAGAAAACAATGGCGCTGCTGGAATGCAGGGATACATATACATTATTTTGAAAAATATCACAAATAATTTTGCAGTACCTATATTATAATAAACAAATATTTTTGCTATATTAATTTTACTATTATAACTTAATTATTTTAAATTAAAAATATTCCAAGCATTTTATGTTTTTCACTATGACAAAAACCAGCGTTACTTCTTGTTTCAAAAACTTACATTTCTGAAATTTTTTTTTTTTGAAAATATATTTTTCCTGTGTTCAGAAATACGAAATCATTTGATCCCAAATGGGTTCAGAAAACTACCATTAAAATCTGTTCCATCGATTTCAAATTATAAAAAATAGAATTTTTGGTCAATATTCTCCGTTTACATACTATATAGCATACTTCCAAGTTTTATTTTAAAACCGGACAAACATGCATAGATATTTATATTTGCTTTACATGTATATATATATATATATATATATATATATATATATATATATATATATACCGTGTGTTGACTTGGACCGTCGTACATAGGGATTTAGCATGTAAAATCAGAAATGTGCGATTTCCTGCTTCCCAAATTATTTTACAAAAAAAAACTTGGGATAAATGTTTTAGGGCATACTTTTCTGCATGTAAATCAATTACTAAAATTTTTTTTAGAACCTTCGTAACGTCAAGAATTAGGTCTATAGTTGTTAAGAAATTGACTGGAAAATGGCAGTAGCCGTGAAATAGCATATAGGATTTAGCATTTGTTTTATTTTTGTTCCAATTTCACGACTAATGCCATTTTCAATCAATTTCTTGACAACTTTAGGGCTAATTCCTGACGTTGGGATAGTTCCAAATCAAAAATTATGTTGATTGATTTACATGTAAAAAAGTGTTTCCTAAAACATTTATCAAAAGTTTTTTTTTGTAAAATAATTTGGGAAGCAGGAAATCGCACATGTCTGTGATTTTACATGCTAAATCCCTATGTACGACGGTCCAAGTCAACACACGGTATATATTATAAAAGTATTTATTAAGCTAGTTAGTTAAATGCCATCACATGTTCTTTTAATACATACATCTCCACAAATAATATTCTTTATCTACAAACTGCTTTGTTATATGGTCATTATATATATATATATATATATATATATATATATATATATATATATAATAATAATACTCAAGAATATTGAGATTTTATATTTTTCCCAAAATTTCACAAGATACTCAGTCGTTGAATCGGCTGTTAAGCTATGCATCAACGACTGGCCAGTTTAACCGTAGATACGTAATTCTATACAGTAATGCGATAAGCAATTATAGTAATAGACCTTGAACAAATAAATGTTCGTATTGTCATTGTGAAATTTAATATAATAATACTCAAGAACAGAGGCGTAGCAACCGGGGGTGCAAGGAGTGCGATGCACACGGGCCCATGGGCGAGAGGGGCCCACGAGCTAAAGTGCCGAATGGGGCCTTATTTTTATTAATACTTACCATTTTTTTGTTTATTTTAATTTTTTTGTAATAAATAAAGGACAAAAAAGAGGAAAAAAATACCATTTATAGGATTAAATGCATTTATTATATAAATTAATTTATTATAGTAAGTTAAATACATTTTTATAGATTCCTTCAAGTTTACAAACACAAAAACATACAGTACAAATAAAATTTAAAGTTTAGGTTTACAAACATAGTTCATTAACTTTAACTAAACTTAACTTTTCTCGCTTTCATTGAAGCAAAAATGCTAATTATTTCACTTAAATTAAATTTACGTGCTCTTTCATTTTCAATGCTCAAAATCGCCAAATTTGATGAGAGTTTCTTAAATATGTTTTAATAAGTTTTAATTTTGAAAATGTTCTTTCGGCGCTAGAAGTTGATACAGGGAATGTTACAAAAAAAATAAGAGCGGTACAAAGTTTCGGAAATGCCAAACTAAGAATAGAATATTCTGTAAATATTAATTCTCCTAATTCAAATACCGAATTCATATTTTGTAACTGTTTTTTAAAGGTTTTCCTAAAAGAAAATATCTGTGTCTTAAAATCTGCGGTTAAATCGTCAGTATATTTGTCTAGTAAAGGTTGGCATAAATCAATTATTTTATCATCAGATAATTGTTTTAAATTTTCTGGGAAAATTACTCCAAATAATTTATTTATTTCCGTAAAACTTAAAAATCTATTTTTTAATTGTGCAATTATAATATCTAATGTAGCGTTAAAAACGTTTATCCTAAAATTATTTTCTGAACTATTAAATCAAAAATCTTCACACATTCCTTGTCTATGGTTAAGCCAACATTATTAGGTACATACATATATATTTCCTGGCAAGTTGTTTCTTTAAGCATTTTACTTTAATTTATTAATTTTGAAAATACAGATGCATTTTAACAAAAAATAATTTTAATTAATTTTGATTATCATAAAAATAAAACAACTTTTATTTGAAAATTTTTTTCGAATAAGGCACAAACAGACACAAATTTAAAAAATTAAAATGACATTTACAACTTAAAATGAGCCAAAAGAACATTAAAATTTGAAACAATACAAGGAGTAGAGAGGGGCCCCTTAATCACAGTGGCACACCGGCCCACAAAGGTCTTGCTACGCCCCTGCTCAAGAATATTGAGATTTTATATTTTTCCCAAAATTTCACAAGATACTCAGTCGTTGAATCGGCTGTTAAGCTATGCATCAACGACTGGCCAGTATCTTGTGAAATTTTGGGAAAAATATAAAATCTCAATATTCTTGAGTATTATTATATTAAATTTCACAATGACAATACGAACATTTATTTGTTCAAGGTCTATTACTATAATTGCTTATCGCATTACTGTATAGAAATACGTATCTACGGTTAAACTGGCCAGTCGTTGATGCATAGCTTAACAGCCGATTCAACGACTGAGTATCTTGTGAAATTTTGGGAAAAATATAAAATCTCAATATTCTTGAGTATTATTATATTAAATTTCACAATGACAATACGAACATTTATTTGTTCAAGGTCTATTACTATAATTGCTTATCGCATTACTGTATAGATGGCGTTGGTGGTATTTATTTACTTCTCATCGTTATCGCTTTGAAATACTTGCTATAAAAGGCAGCCAGAATTAACATCGGTTATCAGTTGCCTCACAGCAACTGATCACAGCACCGTACTGATGAGGTCCTAAAGACCGAAATACGTATCTACGGTTAAACTGGCCAGTCGTTGATGCATAGCTTAACAGCCGATTCAACGACTGAGTATCTTGTGAAATTTTGGGAAAAATATAAAATCTCAATATTCTTGAGTATTATTATATTAAATTTCACAATGACAATACGAACATTTATTTGTTCAAGGTCTATTAATATATATATATATATATATATATATATATATATATAAAATCAGATAAATAATATTAGTCTTTATAGCCCAAGGGAAATAAAATACTAGTCTTTATTAACCAAGGTTAATAAAATATTAGTCATTATTAACCAAGGAAAATAAAGAAACGATCTTTATTAACTTGATTTCCGTACGCGCGCTTCGTTGCTAGGCAACATCAACAAACTAAATATCTCTACGCCAGATGGCAGCAGTTATCAGTCAAAGTAATAAAATGACAGTTGTAGTTAGTTAGTTAGTTGTTGTTAACATCATAGATTTGAATAAGTAAGTACAATATTAAAAATATATAAGCAGTTGTACATAAAGAATAGTATTTGACTTGCAAATAATGCCTACAATGCCTACGAGGATGTTTTATTCCCCTCGCTACGCTCGTGGACTAAACAACATCCTCGTACATTATAGGTGCCATTATTTGCTCGTTAAATAATATACTATTTTTCGATTTGATATTAATTTTTTGTAGCCTTATACAATAATTTTTTAAAACAAAAGTTTTGTTAATAATTTCTAGACAACAGTAATAAAATTGTAGTAAAAAATAAAATTGGTTTAAGTTTTAACAATTTAATTGAGAAGGATTAAAACAATTTCAAATCTGATTAAACTATTCAATTTGTTTCAAAAACGTGTAGCGCAAAGATACCTATATAGTTTTAATTAACTTTAATAATATATATATATATATATATATATATATATATATATATATATATATATATATACAGGTGTAACAGAATAACTATTCCTAATTTTAACTGGAGTATCCTGGGCTCAGAATATGAAGATTTAATGCAAATCACTGAGATAAAATGTGGCTCCTTACTGAGCTACAGGGTGTTTTATATAAAAATTTAAAAACGATTTTTGCCCAGTACTTTAAAACTATTTGACGTATCCTTATCATACTTGGCAGGAAGTGTAGGTACCGTACACCATACTAAATTATGTTAAATAAAAGTTTCTGGCTACTGCCAGTGGCGTACAACAGGGGCAAAACAAGGTTAAAAAGCTTAAATTTTTATAAAAGACGAGAAGACCCTATAGATCTTTATAATTTTATATTTTAGATTAATTAAGATTAATTAAGGTTTAATATAGTAAATTATTTTATTGGGGTAATAGAAAGATTAAGTTAATTCTTATTAATTATAAACATTTATTTATGAATAAAATGATCCATTATTATTGATTATAAGATTAAGTTACCTTAGGGATAACAGCGTAATTTTTTTAGAGAGTTCATATCGATAAAAGAGTTTGCGACCTCGATGTTGGATTAAAGATTAATTTAGGCGTAGAATTTTAAATGTTTGGTCTGTTCGACCATTAAATCTTTACATGATCTGAGTTCAAACCGGCGTAAGCCAGGTTGGTTTCTATCTTTATTTATAGTTTTATATTTTAGTACGAAAGGACCAAGTATTTGATATATTTATATTTAATTTTTTGAATATTATTAGTTACTTTGGCAGAATAGTGTGATGAATTTAGAATTCATTTATGTAATTTTTTTACAAGTAATATTGTTTTATTTAGATTTAGTTTTTTCTTTATTGTGTATATTATTATTAGTTATTTGTGTTTTAGTAGGAGTTGCGTTTTTAACTTTATTGGAGCGGAAAGTTTTAGGGTATATTCAAATTCGTAAGGGTCCTAATAAGGTAGGATTTATAGGTATTCCACAACCTTTTTGTGATGCAATTAAATTATTTTCTAAGGAACAGACTTATCCTTTATTGTCTAATTATATTATATATTATTATTCTCCTGTAGTAAGATTATTTTTATCTTTATTATTATGAGTGATTATTCCTTATTCTTTAGTATTATTTTCATTTAATTTAGGGATATTATTTTTTTTATGTTGCACTAGTTTAGGGGTTTATACTGTTATAATTGCTGGTTGGTCATCTAATTCTAAGTATTCTTTATTGGGGGGATTACGGGCAGTTGCTCAGACAATTTCTTATGAAGTAAGTTTAGCATTAATTCTTATATCTTTTTTAATTTTAATTGATAGTTTTAGTTTAATAGATTTTTTTAAGTATCAAAAGTTTATTTGAATAATTTTTTTATCCTTGCCTTTAGGTTTTGTATGATTTGTTTCTAGTTTAGCAGAAACAAATCGAACTCCATTTGATTTTGCTGAAGGGGAATCTGAGTTAGTTTCAGGGTTTAATGTAGAATATAGAAGAGGGGGGTTTGCTTTAATTTTTTTATCTGAATATTCAAGAATTTTATTTATAAGTATGTTATTTTGTATTATATTTTTAGGCAGAGATTTAATATCTATTTTTTTTTTTATTAAAATAGTATTTTTATCTTTTACTTTTATTTGAGTTCGAGGAACTTTACCTCGGTATCGATATGATAAATTAATATATTTAGCTTGAAAGAGTTATTTGCCTTTGTCACTAAATTATTTATTTTTATACATAGGTATAAAAATGCTATATTTTTCTTTATTGA
This sequence comes from Clivina fossor, assembly GCA_963966155.1. Taxonomy (NCBI): domain Eukaryota; kingdom Metazoa; phylum Arthropoda; class Insecta; order Coleoptera; family Carabidae; genus Clivina; species Clivina fossor. The sequence continues at coordinate 5,500,873 of OZ014552.1, read as the reverse complement.
TTTAGTGAATTATTTTTAGTACAAAAGTTAATAGAGGGTTTTACTTCTTTTTTATGTTTTCAAAACATATACTTATATCAAGTTCATTAACTAGTAAAGAAGGTTATCTCAAGTTTTTATAATTATTGGGTTAATAATAAAGTAAATAAAATATAAAACAGTTAAAATTTGTCCTGTAATAATATAAGGATCTTCAACAGGACGTATTCCAATTCAAGTTAAAAGAATAACGATAATAAAAAAAAATCTAAATAAGATTTGGTTTATGGGATAGAACTTTAATCTTTGAAAATTTCTATAATTATAAAATGGTAAAATCATTAAGATTAGGATTGATATTAATAATGCAATTACTCCTCCTAATTTATTTGGAATAGAACGTAAGATTGCATATGCAAATAAAAAATATCATTCTGGTTGAATATGGATAGGAGTAACTAAAGGATTAGCTGGCGTAAAATTATCAGGGTCTCCTAAGTAGTATGGATTAAGTAATGTTAATATAGTTAATATTATTAATATAGTAATAAATCCTATAATATCCTTATATGAAAAATATGGATGAAAAGGAATTTTATCAATATTTCTATTAATTCCTAAAGGATTATTAGAACCTGTTTGATGTAAAAATAATAAATGAATTATTACTATTGCAGTAACAATAAATGGTAGTAAAAAATGAAAAGTAAAAAATCGAGTTAAAGTTGCATTATCTACAGCAAATCCTCCCCAAATTCATTGTACTAGTATAGTCCCTAAATATGGGATAGCACATAGGAGGTTAGTAATTACAGTAGCTCCCCAAAAAGATATTTGCCCTCAAGGTAATACATATCCTAGGAAGGCTGTTGCTATTACTAATAATAAAATAATTACCCCTACTATTCAAGTACTTATAAATTTATATGATCCATAGTATATCCCTCGTCCAATATGAATGTAGATACAAATAAAGAAAAATGATGCACCATTTGCATGTAGGGTTCGAATAAATCAACCATAATTTACATCTCGACAAATGTGGTTTACTCTATCAAAGGCTATTTCAATATTAGCTGTATAATGTATAGCTAAAAATAGCCCTGTAATAATTTGGATTATTAAACATAATCCTAAAAGAGATCCAAAATTTCATCACAATGAAATATTTGAAGGGGTAGGTAAATCAATTAAAGCATTATTAGTAATTTTTAATAAAGGATGCGAAATTCGTAAGGGTTTATTCATTAGAATTTTTGTCGTAATGGACCAAATTTAGAGTCTGTGATTTTAACTACTGCAATTAAAGTTAAAAATAAATAATTTACTAATAAAATTGTAATAGTATTATTAGGGTTATTATAAATTATTTTTAATGATATTAAATTTTCATTTTTTATAATTATGTTATTATTAATTATTTCTAGTATATTTGAAGTTTTAAATAAAGGGTTTATTATTATATAATCTAATATTAGATAAGATAAACTAATTATTAAAATTGAAAATATAATAAAATATGTTAATTTTATTGAAAAATTAAATATTTCATTTGAAGCTAATCTTGTTATATAAATAAAAAGTACTAGTATACCTCCAATTATAACTAGAAAAAGAATATATGAAAATCAATAAGTGTAGGTGAATAATCCTGAAATTAAGGAAATTAAGACTGTTTGAATTATTAAAATTAGTCCTATGGATATAGGATGGTTTATAAAAATAAATATAATAGTTATTGTTAGGTTTATTAATAAGAGTACATAATAAATACAGAGAATAGTTTAATTAAAATATTAATTTTGGAGATTAATGATAAAAGTATTATTTTTTTCTCTGAAGTTTTAAAAGAATAAGTTCTTATTTTTGATTTACAAGACCAATATTTTATATTAAATTATTAAAACTAATTATTTTTATAATAAATATTTTGATTTTTAGTTTTATGTTTTTTTCAGGGTTAGTAGTATTTTCTTCTAAACGTAAGCATTTACTTTTAATATTATTAAGTTTAGAGTTTATCATTTTATCACTTTATATTTTAGTTTTTATTTATTTATCAATATTTGAATATGAATTTTATTTTAGAATATTATTTTTAACTTTTTGTGTTTGTGAAAGAGTTTTAGGATTATCTATTTTAGTTTCTTTAATTCGTACTCATGGGAATGATTTTTTTTTTCAATAAATATATTATGTTAAAATTTTTATTTATAATATTATTTATAATTCCTTCATGTTTTAAAAAAAATGGATTTTGAATTAATCAATTATTATATTTATTTATAAGATTTATATTTATAATAATAGGTAGATTTAATTATATATGAATAAATATTAGTTATTTTTTAGGGTCCGATTTAATATCTTTTAGATTAATTTTATTAAGTTTTTGAATTTGTTCTTTAATAATTGTAGCAAGTGAATCTATTTATGGGAAAAATTTTTATAGGTTTTTTTTTTATTTATATTGTTAATATTACTTTTATTTCTTTATTGTACTTTTTCTTCAATAAATTTATTTTTATTTTATTTATTTTTTGAAAGAAGATTAATTCCTACTTTAATTTTAATTATAGGATGAGGGTATCAACCGGGGCGGTTACAGGCGGGTATTTATTTATTATTTTATACTTTATTTGCTTCTTTACCTATAATAATTGGTATTTTTAATTATTATAATAAATATTTAATTTTAGATTTTTTTTTTTTAATCAACTATATTATTTTAATATATATATATATATATATATATTTGTATAATTTTTGCTTTTTTAGTTAAAATACCTATATATATAGTTCATTTATGATTGCCTAAGGCTCATTTAGAAGCTCCTGTTTCAGGGTCAATAATTTTAGCAGGGATTATGTTAAAATTAGGGGGGTATGGTTTATTACGTATTTTATCAATATTTGTTATAATTAATATAAAGTTTTCAATATATTTATTTCAATATTATTATTATTCAATTAATTAAAAAAAATAAAATGCAAAAAATATTAATTTTCAATAATTTTTCCAGCCAAACCAAAATGAGTTAGAGAAAAAGTTACTTAGATATTATGTAGCTAATTTTTTTTTCTCTATTTTACTGAATTTTTTCAGATTTTTTTGAGCAAATTTTGAAAAAATCCCAAGGGTGCAGCTTATGTTTAAGTTTAAATATCTCGAAAAACAGTGACTTTATCGTTACAAAGGAAGAGTATGTTTTTTACACAGCAAGTATTGGAGAATCGAAAAATTGTGCTAAAATGACAATTCCGCCAGTGGCGTAGAATTTAGGAAGGATCAACCTCTCACTTGTCCCTGTTGTACGCCACTGGCAGTAGCCAGAAACTTTTATTTAACATAATTTAGTATGGTGTACGGTACCTACACTTCCTGCCAAGTATGATAAGGATACGTCAAATAGTTTTAAAGTACTGGGCAAAAATCGTTTTTAAATTTTTATATAAAACACCCTGTAGCTCAGTAAGGAGCCACATTTTATCTCAGTGATTTGCATTAAATCTTCATATTCTGAGCCCAGGATACTCCAGTTAAAATTAGGAATAGTTATTCTGTTACACCCTGTATATATATATATATATATATATATATATATATATATATATATATATATATTTACAATTATGATGCTATAGAAAAACAAATATTCTGTGAAACAATTTCAATTTCTTTAAAATTTTATATTTGTATAGGGTAGTGAATGTTGGGTTTGGTTGCAAAAGCATAAACGGAAAATGACTGCTGTGCAAAATGAGATTTTTACGTGGGGTATGTGGTGTAAATAGGAGAGATCGGGTACGAAATACGATTAGTGTATGATGAGTGTGAAATTCGAAAAAAATGTTGTAGCAAAAGTTGGTGTTAGTCAGTTTAAGATGGTTCGGACATGTTGAGCGAATGCGTCTAATGAACGTTTGCTGTTAAAAAGATTTATTTGAATGATTTTGATGGTATACGTTTGCAGGTGGACGTCCGATGAGTAGTTGGAGTGATATGATTGAGAGTGTTTTGCGTGAGCAAAAGTTTCTAAGTAGTAGGAATAAAAGAGCATGTATGAGAGTGGAATTATGAATGTGGATGAAGCGAAAGTTGCTTGTTTGGATAGGAGTGTTTGGAGGCGACTGATTTCGGGATGATGAAAAGAGTTTGTGCCACACCCTTTTGGGTTCATGGCGTGATTGTGTATGTATGTATGTATAAAATTACGTATTGTGTAGAAAATTAATAATTATTTAAATAAAAAAATAATTAATATACCACGTTTTTAACACGGACTAAAAAGTAGAAACTAATTTCTCCTAGCTCCATACAGATTTATAACCCAATACAGAAAACAGTGGGGCAATGACAGCAACTCCCTACACTCCTTACTATTATCTCCACGTTTTTCTGTATAGGGTTATAAATATGTTTTTAGGCTAAGAAAAATTATTTTATACTTTTTAGTCAGTGTTGAAAACAGATATATTAATTTTTTTATTTAAATATTTATTTTCTGCTTTTTAATATTGTTTAATAAATTTTATTAATTATAATTATAATTAATTTAATTAATTAATTTTAATTTAATATTTCCAGTATTATTAACGAATTAATTAGTTAATATTGCATTGTCATCCAGTTCTGAGCTATGTTTAAAGTTTCAAGTCTCTAGCTCATTGGAAAGTTAATTTAAAACCGATTGCAAAATTTTTACATAAAAAACAAACAGAAAAAAGTGCGTTAATAAAAACGTGTTAAAAAACAAATAAAATGAGGGAAAAATTATTATAACATTCCAAATAATTTTAGATTGCCTATATTAAAGAAGTAAGTAACTTTTGTTTGAAATATTTCTATTCTTAATACTAAAAAAATAATTGAAGACCACATTTAAAAAGTCACCTCGTATAGTGAACTAACTACAAACTGTTCTTTTAAGAAATATTACTAGTATAATTATTTAGTAAAAACACAGAATATAAACCGTATTATGATTTCAGTTTTTCTTCAAACATAAACTTGCAGTAGATAACATCAATTGTTGAATATTATTTCTAGAGATGTATTTATTTAAAAAAATATCATAGCATTGAAATAACTGCTTTTAAAAAAATACTCTTATTATATCGTTTAAGTTTAAATTATTTTGTCTAATTTAATTAACATTATATCTCTAATTACAATAAAACAGATTAGAAGTATATGGGTAAACCCATATATAGACCACTTTGACATTATCATATAAATGATAATAGGAATAAAAAAAAATTTAACCGAAAGTTGGCAATACTGTATTTTGCTAATATATAATATTATAGGCGCTAAGGTTACCTTCTGTAAAAATTTGATTAAAATCGGATAAATAATACATAACAAATTTTTAGAAAATTTTTTTTCGGAAAGTTGGCAACACCGTGTTTTAATAAAATTATAATTTATGTGAGCACTAGGAGAAACTTTTTTGAAAATTTGATCAAAATCGGATAAATAATGTAGCTACAATAATTTTTTTTGTTAATTTTAGTAATTTTTTTCTCGATAAGTTGGCAACACTGTATTTTGTTAAAATTGCATAATTTATGCGGGCACCAGGAGAATCTTTAGTGAAAATTTGATTAAAATCGGTTAAATAACGTGGTCATAATAAATTTTTTTAAATTTTAGTAATTTTTTTCTCAGAAAGTTGGCAACACTGTACTTTGTTGAAATTATCTAATTTATATGGATACCAGGAGAATCTTTTGTGAAAATTTGAACAAAATCGGTTAAACAACATGGCCGTAATACATTTTTTAAAATTTTAGTAATTTTTATCTCAGAAAGTTACCATCACGAGAAAAAATAAAACCACATGACCATCTTGAATACTAGAAAAAATTATCATTTCATTAAAATCGGTTGAACCGTCTAGAAGGAGTTGCGATCACAAAATTTTGACTAACGACCGAACGAGTGAGCGGGCGAGCTGACGACGCACATCCATACAGCCACATAAACTAAGTTCAGATTCGTCATTTTGTGGCTATATGAAGGATTTCTATACAATTTTTTTTTTGTTTTTTTGAAAATGTTACAGACCGTACCAAAACGCTATACCACTTTTTCCTTGCAGTCAAAGTGGTAAAAAGCTATCAGTACTATCTGGTTACAGTATAATAAAATAAAAATATAGCAGGTTATGATATCAAAATTTCATTCAAAATACTTTTTATGAATGATGAAATAAGTCTATTACAAATATTAACCTTCATATATTATTTTATATAATATATAATTAAATTATTAATTTGTTAATCAATTTAATTAATTAATTAATTCCAATAATATATTAATAATTTCACTGTACTTACGTATGTATCTTTAAGAAAAGTAACATTTTAATTAAAATAAAACTGCTTTATGTTGAAGTTCTGTATATTATTTATTTAGAATTGACGTTTCGACGAAACTCAACGCTCGACTACATCAGTATTTGAGTTTCCTCGAAACGTCGATTCTAAATAAATATTTATATAAAACTTGAACCTAAAGCAGTTTTACTTTAATAAAATGAGTTCTTAAAGATTTTTTACCTTAATTTGCAAAACACAATTTCAAATGTATTTTATTTTTAATATATGAATTTTGAAAGCAATTATATATATTTTTTTAATGTTTATAAACTATTTGCTTCCATAAATAAACAAATAAAAATCGAAAACAAAAATCAGCTAATTTTTAGTTTCAGCGACTGATTCGAAAAAACTATAAAAGATATTAAGTTTGTTCCAACAAGAAACCCCGATAATAAAAACTTGTTAGAAGAATACGCAGTTTGAATTTTCAGTGTTTACAAAAGCTCAAACTCTTATTAGGATAAATATTTAATTACGCCAATTTATTTTTCTTCCTAAGCTATATGATTCTTAGCTAACTATAATAATATAGATTATGTATGATTTTATCGAAAATTAAATACCCTGTACTTTTATATTATTCATTTCATTCAAGATTCTTTTAAATATTTCACAAATATTTTTGTTTTATTCAAACGATAATGTAATTCAAAAAATGATTAATACATCGAGATTTCATTATAAGTTAATTAATTAAAATAATTTACCTTTTTCAATGAATTAGATTTCCATTTAAAGCTGAACGCAGAATTTGTAAGGTTAATGTACTTCTAACATTTCGTATTTCTATCTTCATGATATATCACTTGTATCTTCTGCAGCCAAATTAACTCAGCTCATCCTTTCGATTTGATCGACTTTTTGACTCCATATTCCATTTCTACAAAAAAAAAAACAAAATAGATTCAATTCAAATATTTCGCGTCCTAAAATAAATGTGTTGATAACAGGGCTCTATAAAAGTTCAACTGCATATAATTTTATTCTTAAAAACAAGATATTCAAATAATTTATGTAATTTTAACAAAATATAGTGTTGCCAACTTTCCGAAAATAATTAGTAAAATTTTAAAAAATTTATTATGACCATTTTATTTAACCGATTTTAATAAAATTTATAAAAGTTTTTCCTATTGCCTAAATAAATTATGCAATTTTAACAAAATACAGTGTTGCCAACTTATCGAGAAAAAAATCACAAAATTTTTTAAAAATTCATTGTGGCTACATTATTTATTCGATTTTGATCAAATTTTCAGAAAAGTATCTCCTAGTGCCCACATAAATTATAATATTATTAAAATACAGTGTTGCCAACTTTCCGAGAAATGTCAAATGGTCTATATATGGGTTTACCCATATACTTCTAATCTTGTTTAAATATGATATTAGATAATTTCAATTTAAAAATATACAATTTTTGTTTAATATTTTAATAAAGCAGTAATAAAATAGTTTGAAAATATAAATATATATAAAAAAAAACTTTTCAAAAACCACGCTTATAGGTATATGTAAATGAACTAAAAAGAAAAAAATTAATTTTTTTCTGGTTATCCAAATTTTTTAGAAAGAAATAAAAGGGTGCTTTGGGAACTTTTGCTAGAAATGTAAATGTTTCCAAAGAAGCCCGCTTGAGTATATACAATGCAGTTTTGGTGCCTACGTTGATGTATAGAGTAGTGAATGTTGGGTTTGGTTGCAAAAGCATAAACGGAAAATAACTGCTGTGCGAAATGAGATTTTTACGTGGGGTATGTGGTGTAACTATAGGAGAGATCGGGTACGAAATAGATTAGTGTATGATGAGTGTAAAATGGAAAAAGTGTTGTAGCAAAAGTTGGTTTTAGTCAGTTAAGATGGTTCGAACATGTTATTTGAATGAGTTTGATGGTATACGTTTGTGGACGTCCGATGAGTAGTTGGAGTGGTGTATGATTCAGAGAGTGGCTTGCGTGAGCGAAAGTTTCCAAGTAGTAGAAATAAAAGAGCATGTATGAGAGTGGAATTAGTGGAATGTGGATGAAGCAAGTGTTGCTTGTGCTGGATAGGAATGTTTGGAGGCGACTGATTTCGGAATGATGAAAAGAGTTTGTGCCACCCTTTTGGGTACATGGCGTGATTGTGTATGTATGTATGTATGTATGCATTGTCTTAAAGTCAGTATCAGTTAAAATTAAACTTGTAATACCAGTCAATAATATGTTTAAATATGTACTTAAAAACAATCTGTTTGCTGTAACCTAACCTTGTTTAATTATTTTGATCAAAAGTTACTGCAATCATTAATTACAGTGATAATAAAATTATAATATCAATCAATAATGTTTTATATCTCGTAACGTACATTGAGTAATAAAAACCTACAATTTACTTATTTTTATTTCGAATATTTGTAATTATTAGCGTTTCTAGCAGATAAAATGTCCAAACTACCCAAACTTTCTAAATGTCATTACTTTGCGACAAAAATAAAACATTTTCACATGACTAAGATTACATAGTTGTATAATATTTTCTTTAACCATAAATTTAAAAATAACTCTATATTTCTCTATAAATTTAATGTTAAACTTACTGACTTTCTAATAAAAATATATTTTGTATTTTTATGGTATATTAATAATATACCAAAAATAATTTTTTTAAATATATCAACAACTTCTGAATTAAACAAGTAATTGCATTGATTATTCGTAAAAAAATCTACTTTAAAAATTGTAACACTTTTTATAATACTACTTTCTAAATAACTTCGTCTATTACATTGACTGTTTTATTAAAACCAAAATCTGATAAAATAATAATTGAACAATATATCAATGTTCCACTATTTTTAATTAATACAAATAATTTACCTTTCTATTTTACTATGAGTTCCATTTAAAAATGATCATATCATTTGCAATATTATTATTATTTCTTTCCGATTCAAATTTCATCTCTATCTTCTGCGTCACTTGCATCATTTTTGTGTCGCTAGGATCAACCATCTTTCAATTCGATTCTTTCGACTGATTTGTTAAGCCCCGTATTCTGATTCTGAAAACACAACATAGACATCATTTATAAATGTTCAACATCCTAAAATAAATTTAAAATATGATTACATAATATACAAAAGTCCGATAGAAGCACGATTAAAATTTCTTATAAAGTAAAACCTACGCAGTATATATATACTTTCTCATTTGAACAATAATTCAAAAATAATTATCAATTTATAAATGAAAAATATAAAAGGCAAAAAAATAAAAAGAACATAATATTTTTGTACTCAACAGAATTAGCTAGAAATGAATATTTCGGCAACTACATCATATACAAAAACAAACGTCCTTGAAAATATTGTTTTTATAACTACAGAAAAATATATTACAAAACAAAAGAATACTTACAGTTAAAAATCGAAATTAACGCGTAACAAACTAGTTTAACATAAATATTCACTTCAAACTGCATAAAATCATACGAACTGAACTAAAGAAAATAACTTCTCCATGCAGCATTCAACCGCATCGAAACGACCAACGCCCTATGACCAACGCGACTTATAACAAAATGGCTGGCTGAACCATAAGCAGTGGCGGGTTAAAATTTGCTTATGTGTGCAATAAAATTAAATTTTATTTATGAGCATTGAAGCGGCTATATTATTTTTATAAAAAAAATAATACAAATTACTAAAATAATTTAACAATAATGCTGCTGAAAAATGAATATTTTATTTTCGAAAGTTTAAAGGTACAGTTATAGTCGAACGTACCGCAGCGTACCGTACCGTACCTAAGTTAAACCTGTACAATCAAATGTGTTTATTCATAGTTTGACGCAGCAAACGTAGTTGACGTAGCTGACCGTAGCTGGCCGTAGTTAAACCGTACCAAAGTTGAAATATTTTAACTTTTTAGGTACGGCAGCTACGGCCAGCCAATTGCAATAGGCAACGTGAATTCGCATATGCGCATTGTCTGTTTTTTGAATATTTGACATATATTTCTAAAAATTGATTCAAATATTTGCAAAAACATTATATAATTTATTTGTGTGCCTATATATTTTAAAATATATTTTTATAACAAAAATTAATATACGTTACTGAACACAATTATTTTTTTTAAATGACCCACATATTATAACCAACAAATTCATTCTCTTTGTTTCGTTGTTGTTGTATTGTTACAAAAATGTTAACAAAAGAGCAGTGTTTATTGGGCGCTACGAGTCTTTTGCTATGTGCTGCTGCATTACAGGTAATGACGAAGAGATCTCGTCGATATAAAACAAGACCTATTAATAGAAATAGACGAACCTATAAAATATATTGTCGTTGTCAAGTCAAAATCTGCTATGTGGACAATTTAAATGTCCTTTTCAAATAATAAAAATTACATAGTTTTTTGCAGCTCCTGAAAAATTGTTGAAAAACAACATAGCAGATTTTAACTTGACAGCGACGATATGTCAAACATTCTGAAAACGTACAATGAGCATGTGCAAACTCAAGCTGTCTTGTTGCCTATTGGCTGGCCGTAGCTAGCCGTTGCTAGCTACGGTTGCTACGGTCAGCTACTGCCTGCTACGTCAAATTATAAATGATTGCATTTGATTATATTGGTTTAATAACTACGACCAGGTACGGTACGGTACGCTACGGTACGCTACGGTACGCTACGGTACGGAACTGAAAAGTATAAATCTAACTTAATGACTAGTTGATAAATTCACTAAAAAGTTTTTAGTTCGTATGCCAATGATTAAATGAAAGTCTTTCGTGTGAAATCATTAACAAGAGTAGTCACCGACTATATTATAAATATATTTATTATATAAATTATTTCATTTATTTTTATTAACATTATTATATTAAATTGTAATTATAATATAAGTATATTTATATATGTACATAATAATTTATTTACCTGATAATTATAAAAATTTAGAATTAAGAAATTTCAAAATTACAATAAAAGACTATTATTGAAATATAGATTGAAATAAATTATTTGTAAAATAAGTACAAATTTTAGGTTACCAATGTACTAGATTATAAATATAGATTTAATAAGGGTGTTTACAACTGTATATATTTTTTATATTGTTCATTGTATAGCTTTGTTGTTTTTTTGAGCTAAACCACTGAAATATAGTAATAACTGGAACGCGCACTGGCCGCTCAAATGCGAGCCGAAAGAGATAGGAGATACGTGGTATTCGCGTCTTTGTCTTTCTTATGGCGTAGCATTGCTACTACATGATAACTTAGATAGCTATGAAAAAAAAGAATCTAACTGTCAAATGTCAAATTAATATATCAAAAATGATAAAAATACCTTTCATAGAGGAATTCCCCAATAAAATCTCATTACGTATCGTTTAGCCCAGGGGTGGGCATTAAGTCGATCGCGATCGACCGGTGGACCGCCAAAACATTTTGGGGTGACCGCCTTTAACTAAAACGTGCAAACTAAAAGAAACATATTTATGAAAAATAAATAATAAATATAATTATCTATCTGAAGTATCTATCTCCTAAAGGTGTTATGTTATTTAGGTAGTTAAAGGCGGTCACCCCAAAATGTTTTGGCGGTCCACCGGTCGATCGCGATCGACTTAATGCCCACCCCTGGTTTAGCCGATGCATTTAGCTACAATTTAATATGCAACAACATAAGATTGTCGCATTTTTACCGCTAGAAATCGCATTTGAATTTCAAATGCGCAGAAGTGTAAGACAGTGATAGAGATACCACGATGATACCACGTATCTCCTATCTCTTTCGGCTTGCATTGACGCTACTAGAACACATAGGCAGTGCACATTCCAGTTATTACTATATTTCAGTGAGCTAAACAAAGTTATTATTATGTAGGACCTTTCCGGTCTACTACAAACAATTTTTGTGTGAATGAATGGGATGATTTGGGTTTGCGTTTAGTGAAAAATACTTGTATTCGAAATCCGCGCCAGTCAAACCTAACCGAGGAAGCTAGTTTTACGAAAAAAAAAAGAAGGCAACATATAACTTATAAATAATTATATTTAATTTTAATTTTCTATATAACTAAGAAGTAATAAAAAAAGCATGTATTTAGTTATATATAGTTAAATATTTGTAATTTTAATAAGGTTATTTTGTTGTACCCCCAGTTTTATACACTTTTTACTTAATTTAATTTAATTTAATTTAATAATTAAAATATTAATTTATATAATATCAATAGAAATTTAAAATACTTTTATTATTATAATATTCATTTATTAAACAACGCATTCAAATATGGTATGATAAAATGTTGCGATTGTGGTGCCATCTAGCGGTTTTAATATTATACAACGTGACAGATTTATCTAACCTGGTAATATAATCATTTTAATATTTATCTATACAAAGTTAAAAAACAAACTACAAATTAATATTAATAACATAAAAATGTTTATGTTTGAAAAACTTTGTCGTTTGTGCATAACTGATAAAGGTGTCTCGTCAACGTTGAACAATTCCGATACAGATAAAATAATTTTATTGGACAAATTAAATCTACTTGCACCGGGTCTCGTAAGTATAAGAATTTAAAATTTAATGCTATGATTTTATATTGAATTGTTATTCTAGCTAAAAATAAATAGCAGTTTACCAATTGGCATATGTACAACATGTATTGCACAGTTAAATCAAGCTTGCAGATTTATGAAAAACTGCTTTCGTTCGCAAGAAATTCTAAACAAATATTTAGAACAATTGCAAAATGGACTACATGCAGAACAAAGTAAAAATCATGAAATTGTAATAAATGCAATAAAATTAGTGAATTATGAGAAAGAATTGGATTTTATAAAACAAGAAAACATTATTGAGTTTAATGATGACTGAATATATTCAAGTGAACATTGAAGATGATATTAAAGAAGAAGAACCAAATGTCCAAATGGAAATCAGTGAAGAAGAATGCAATTATTCAATTGATATACAATCTAATTGAAACGTAAAAGAAAAATTAGGAAGTTTAAGTGAAGATATAATTGATATTAAAAATGAAATAATTGATTATGAATGTACCGAAGTAAAATCCGAAGATGAAATTAAACTAGAAGAAACAACAATTACAGAAAAAAGCGATTTACATGGCTTTAATTCTACCGAATATAGTTTGACAAATGATACTAAAATAAAATATAATTTTGAGTTGGACCGTTTATGTAACGATACGAATAGATTTCTTATTGATTTTCAAAATGAAATAAATAATACAACTCATTTGGAGAATGATGCAAATGTGAAAAATAATGTTGAGAACTTAAAAGATGTTAATACAGCATTGAAAAGTAGCAGTACTAGGAAAATACGTCAAAATTCCTCTAAAGACAGTTCATACACAAATATGTGCAAAATAGGTAAGAAAGATCGTAACAATCAATTAGATATACATACATACACAATCACGCCATGTACCCAAAAGGGTGTGGCACAAACTCTTTTCATCATCCCGAAATCAATCGCCTCCAAACACTCCTATCCAAACAAGCAACTTTCGCTTCATTCACAGCATGCTCTTTTATTTCTACTGCTTGGAAACTTTTGCTAACACATAACACTCTCAATCATATCACTCCAACTACTCATCGGACGTCCACGCAAACGTATACCATCAAAATCATTCAAATAAATCTTTTTAACCAAACATTCATTAGACATTCGCTCAACATGTCCGAACCATCTTAACTGACTAACACCAACTTTTGCTACAACATTTCTTTCAATTTCACACTCATCATACACTAATCTATTTCGTACCCGATCTCTCCTATTTACCCCACATACCCCACGTAAAAATTTCATTTCGCACAGCAGTCATTTTCCGTTTATGCTTTTGCAACCAAACCCAACATTCACTACCATGCATTAACGTAGGCATCAAAATTGCATTGTATATACTTAAACGGGCTTCTTTGTACAGGTAAAAGCAGTTACCAATGTACAATATGTGGGAAAGGTTTTAATAGTCTTTATGAGTTAAGAAGACACATCCGTACACATACAGGTGAAAAACCCTATCTGTGTGAAACATGTACGAAAGCATTTAATACAAAAGGACAATTAACCGAACATATTCGTACGCATACTGGCGAAAAACCATACCAGTGTAAAATGTGTACGAAAGCATTTGCTCGACGTGGAGATTTAATGAAACACATTCGTACGCATACAGGTGAAAAACCCTATCAGTGTAAAATGTGTAAGAAAGCATATAAACAAAGCGCTCATTTAAAAACACATATTCGTAGTACACATAACCTTATTTGAAAATATCGCATCATAACGTAAAAGATATGATATTGTGCAATAAAATATTACAAAATAAATATAATTATGTTAAAAACTATGTAAAATTATGTAAAACCTAACCTAACCTAACCCAACGGACTTCTTAACATAACATAAGTTTTAACGAACTTTTAAACATAAGCTATCCTAACTTAACCTACCCTAAATAGCCCATTTTTTTTAAGTTATGCATTATTAATAAAGCTTATTTAAAACTAATTTTGAAATTGATATTTAGTGATATTTCGTTAAAAAAACGCGATAAAATTACTAATGAAACATTTTGAGGTTCACCGGTTTATATGCACACCAGGCATGCCATGCGCATTCCGATGTTCACGCTTGCGCAAATCTCGGTGCCAGATACTGCATTTCAACCAAATATTTTATCGTTATTTCTATTAATTTAATTTTATACTAATTTTAAATAAAATAATATAAATATTATTAAAATAAATTATTAAATTTAAAATTATCGATATAGTAGACTATTTCACCACTGTCGCACCAATCGCTTGTACTGCGCATGTTTAAGAAAGAGTTCCGTACGAAAATATAACTTATTATTTTTTCTAGGTATATCTTTTTTTTTACTCCCATTGTCTCATATAAAATTAAATCTGGTGAAAAATTATTTAAATCTGGCAACTTTTTTAGCTCCCATTTGGTGAATTTATTTTTTTACACCTGGCAACACTGGTTCCTTTGTGATTTTGTGATGTGCTGTGATGTGTCATGGAAAACTGGCATGTGTGGCGTGGCAGGCACAGGCACAATGTTTTCGCTTTAGAAATGAAATTGAAGTGTAAACATGTTATTTCGTTTATTTAATTTAATCATTCATTTAGTAATATGTTATATACAAAGTTAAAATTTATTTACGTTAGTTGATGTTATTCTATTATCTAAAGAAAATGTGAAAAATTATCAAACACATTGTATGTACTCTTCATGGGTACAAGTAAGTAAATAAGTTTAATTTATTTAATTTTGTTGATTTATAGCAGCATATTCTTTATGTTATTAGTTAGATTTATAAGGTTTTTGATAAATTTTAGATGACAGACATTCCATTTTATCTAGCATCGAATCATAATATAAAACCAAACATGGATGATGATGATGAAAATGGAAGAAATTACTATTTTGGAAACTATATTCAATAAAGTTATGACTGTAATATATTTAATGGAAGAATCATCAAAAATAAAAAGGTATTTTAATTAGATTTTTTTAAAAACAGATATTTTACGCATACTAAAAAAACATTTTAGAACTCATTATATTAAAATAACACGGCTTTGCGTTATAGTTCTGTATTAATATTTATTAATAATCGACGTTTCGACGAACTTAACGTATGTCTTCATCAATTTTCCAGTTGAAGAACATACGTTGAGTTTAATAATATTAATACTGAACTATAATCTAAAGGCGTTTTATTTTAATATTTTGTGTAGTTTCGTAAACTATTTAATTTCATTAAAGTATAACGTTTTGCTCAAACCGATTTTAAATAGATTTTTGACTTTGGCATTAAAATTGAACATTTATTTTTTGAAAACTTTATACAAACCTGTAATCTTTTTCATTTAAAATTGCATTGAGTTGTACGATACCATTGAATCATTTGCACGACGAGTGAGAAACATTGCTATGAATATTTTTGTGTTGGGCTCGTCATATCGGAACATGTTTAATAGAATTATTCTTTAAAATTTCTGATATTTAAATAAATTTCATAGTGCGTAATGTTGGTTTAAAAACAGCACAATTTAATATGTTGTTATTTATAAAGCTTATTTTAATTGCTGTGTTATAGGTAATTATATATATATATATATATATATATATATATATATATATATACCGTGTGTTGACTTGGACCGTCGTACATAGGGATTTAGCATGTAAAATCAGACATGTGCGATTTCCTGCTTGCCAAATTATTTTACAAAAAAAAACCTTATGATAAATGTTTTAGGACATACTTTTCTGCATGTAAATCAATTACTAACATTTTTTACTTGGAATCTTCCTAACGTCAAGAATTAGGTCTGAAGTTGTTAAGAAATTGACTGGCAAATGGCAGTAGCCGTGAAATAGCATATAGCATTTAGCATTTGTTTTATTTTTGTTCCAATTTCACGGTTAATGCCATTTTCAGTCAATTTCTTGACAACTTTAGGGCTAATTTCTGACGTTGTTGGGATGGTTCAAAAAAAAAATTTGTTGATTGATTTACATGTAAAAAAGTGTTTCCTAAAACATTTATCCCAAAGTTTTTTTTGTAAAATAATTTGGAAAGCAGGAAATCGCACATGCTAAATCCCTATGTACGACGGTCCAAGTCAACACACGGTATATATATATATATATATATATATATATATAAATATATATATATATAAATATATATATATATAAATATATATATATATAAATATATATATATATAAATATATATATATATATAAATATATATATATATATATATATATATATGGGTCATTCCATGTGAAATCGGCCAAAAAAATGTCGACCCCCTCCGATTTGTCTAAAAATGCGCATACTTATTCATTTTCATCTAAAACTAAGTAAGGAAATATTTATTTGGCTTAATTTACCGTATTTTAATTTTAATTTAATATTTTTATATATGGCTATTTTTTGCCCTCCCCACAGATCCTTCGAAATAAAATTCTATATTAATTCTGCAATTATTTCAAGAAAAACAAATGCATTATATTATGAAATAGCTAACTTTAAGCTATTTATTTCAGCTATTGGTAACGATTTTTATCGGAACTGTGGGGAGTTATGCGGGGAAATGTGAAAATCCCCCTTTTTTTTCAAATTTTTTTTTCTCAAATACTCCATCTCAGAATTTGCTCAAATTTTGGCAAACTGAAGAAGAAGAATTATATTTTAAGGCACAAAAATTTTCAGGATGGCTTTTTGAGTTTAAAAAAAGATATTCGACTTTAAATTTGGCTTACGGTTTTTCCAAATGTGGTCGTCATGACCCAAAACAATCTTGTCATTTCATTAATAATTTTGTGGACTGTATAATTAAAAATATCCCTAAATAAGAAGAAAATGACTAAATTGGTATGGTACCTCAAACTTTGTATAAATTATTTACTTTGTAAATAAAATACGTATATCAATACGCTTTAAAAATTAAAAAAAATTGCTCTCAAATATTTGTTCTTTGTAAGCTTTATTTCTAAGTACTTGTTAATTAATTAATTTTTGTCTTTTTTATGTTTATTTGTTTATGGATAAGGCTGTCAATAAATATTAATGTCACGTTTATCAGGTTGGTTAGCAAATATAAACACGCTGATTTATTTAATAATGATTAAATAATAGATTCCAACACTGAACAAAATCATATACTTTTCCGATGGAGCCGTATCGCATTACAAGAACAAGTATAATATCCTAAATATATGTTTACTAGAACGAGATTTTTCTGTAAAAGCCGAATGGCATTTTTTTGCAACGGCGCACGGTAAAGGTCCCAGCGATGGATTAGGAGGAACACTAAAGCGACTGGCAACTCGTGTTAGTCTACAAATGTCTTCAGATCACCAAATTTAAACTGCGGAACAACTGTTTTCTTGGGCTTCAAGCAATATAAGCGGGATTACTTTCGGGTTTGCGAGAAAAGAAGAAATAAGTAAAACAATCCAGAAAATGAGCAAACGATATGTTCATGCTGTGCCTGTCAAGGGAATACGTAATTTTCATGCTTGTATTCCACAAGCTGGTGGAAATGCTGTCTTCAAAATCCACTCATTATCGGAACGCTCAATAACTACAAATATATTAGACGAATACGACAGAAATTGTACTACTGATGCAACGCGAAAACTGAAAACTGAGTAAGATTACAAATTAAATATTTAACAGTATTTATAATAAGATATTTTACAAATTCTGATTTAAATATTTTTTACAGAAGCAGGAAAAGAAAGAAGGCTGGAGAGTTAGTCAATCAGTGAATAATTTATTACCGGGTGAACATTGTTGTGAATTCAGCTTTATTGTTAGACAGCTGTTACTTAAATTATTCGCGGGTAGTGATGTAAATTCTGATATTAGAATAAGTTAAATACATTATCCATTTATTTCGTTATATTTTCTATTATATATATTTAAACATAGTTTTATTTAGAATACTCTTGTGTATTATTAATCTTATATTTACTTTTTATAATAAACTTATTATTTAATCATTATTAAATAAATCAGCGTGTTTATATTTGCTAACGAACCTGATAAACGTGACATTAATATTTATTGACAGCCTCATCCATAAACAAATAAACATAAAAAAGACAAAAATTAGTTAGTTAACAAGTACTTAGAAATAAAGCTTACAAAAAACAAATATTTGAAAGCAATTTTTTTTAAATTTTTAAAACGTATTGATATACGTATTTTATTTACAAAGTAAATAATTTATACAAAGTTTGAGGTACCATACCAATTTAGTCATTTTCCTCTTATTTAGGGATATTTTTAACTATAAAGTCCACAAAATTATTAATAAAATGACAAGATTGTTTTGGGTCATGACGACCACATTTGGAAAAACCGTAAGCCAAATTTAAAGTCGAATATCTTTTTTTAAACTCAAAAAGCCATCCTGAAAGTTTTTGTGCCTTAAAATATAATTCTTCTTCTTCAGTTTGCCAAAATTTGAGCAAATTCTGAGATGGAGTATTTGAGAAAAAAAAATTTGAAAAAAAAGGAGGATTTTCACATTTCCCCGCATAACTCCCCACAGTTCCGATAAAAATCGTTACCAATAGCTGAAATAAATAGCTTAAAGATAGCTATTTCATAATATAATGCATTTGTTTTTCTTGAAATAATTGTAGAATTAATATAGAATTTTATTTCGAAGGATCTGTGGGGAGGGCAAAAAATAGCCATATATAAAAATATTAAATTAAAATTAAAATACGGTAAATTAAGCCAAATAAATATTTTCTTACTTAGTTTTAGATGATAATGAATAAGTATACGCATTTTCAGACAAATCGGAGGGGGTCGACATTTTTTTGGCCGATTTCACATGGAATGACCCATATATATATATATATATATATATATATATATATATATATATATATAAACATTAAAAATCTAATAATGTATTCTTAAATTGAATCAAATGAAGCGGTTGGCTTTTTTCAACAAAACCAGTTGTATTTCAGTTACACGGTTTGTGTAAGTTTGGTTTATTATTTTAACCATTTGACACTTGAACTTATAAGTTTTGTGAGATTATATCTGGTAATATATTTTAAGATTTTTATTTTTTTTACCAAAATGAAATAACATTAGTAAATAAATATATAATGTTATCAAAATCAATAGTTAAAATTCTATATAAAAAAATTAATATTTTTAAAAGTTATTTGAAAATGTAATAGAAAGTCATATATTCAGTTTCATGATTTTGTATGTTACAATATAAATTATTATAGATTTATAAATAATTAAATTTATCTTTATAATTAATTTGTAATAGTTTTACTAGTAGAAATCAGAGCTAACCATTTGGTTTCATTTCGGAATACATTATATCTGTGACATTTAACTTTTGCATCAGTTTTATTTAAATTTACATTATAGCAATTTATTACCGTATTCTTTATATTTATATAACGTAAAACAAATATGCATATATTGAACATTTCAAAGCAAAATTCTCATTTTCAACTGTTCATAAAATGCTAGTATAGATATTATATTGTATCATATTGTGTTTAGGTCGTTATCAAACCAAGATTCCAAGATAAATTGTATGCTGAAGTTTACGATCCAGAAATACAATCATGAGTGGTCGGTTCCAGTTCAATTTTATCAAGAGCTAATGTTTGTGTAGCTGTTATCGGTGATTGACTTTAGCATAGTCAGGTAAATATTACAAAATTGCTGTTCATTTAAGAATTTTGACATATTGCAATTTCTGGTTTATTTGTATGATTCTGTGTCAATGGTAGCTGTTCATTCTAATAGAATTTCTTTATTTTAACGTTAGTTCAGACAGGTAGCTCAAATACAAAACATGTTGAAGTTAATATTGAATTTGTTCGTTTAATACAAATTATTTTTTGTAACTGACTATTCTGAAAATTACATAATGAATGTTGAATTAATAATTCAATAATTAATTTAATATTATTAATTGATTTATAGAAAATAAAAAATAGTATATTTTTTAACTGGCTCTATTTTCTACAAAAACGATAATTAATGTACCGAAAAAATACCTGAGATATAATATCCTATGTAGAATAATATATATTTTTTTGAATTTAAAAAAAAAAACATTTTTTGCGTTTTTTGGCCAAATTATAAATACGAAAAACCTAACCTGACCAAATAAAAAAATTTGGTGGAAAAAAGTTTTGGCGGAAGAAAAGTACGGAGGAAGAAATGCAGTGGAAAAAATGTCTTCTTACGGTAAAATTGTAAATACAATTTTAAAATATATGTAATTATGTAAAATTACATAAAATTATAATTAACTTGTATTACATTATTTATTGTAAATTTTAATACTATTTGGAAAATTAGAGAAACACACTGGAAAAACAATATAATTAGGATAAATCTTATAGATGTAATTCAAATATATCCGGAATTTGGATACGGCTAAACCTATATATGGTTTCAAGTTACCCGACGGTACATTTGGTTAATTTATTTCAGGGAATTATAAATATATTTCCAACAAATATATTTTAAAATTAAAAGAAATATAATATTGTATTTGAAAATATAATTTCCTTTAATTGCTGAATATATTTATAGGAAATATATGTATATTGCACAGAACTATGAAATATATTTGGTTAGAATTTTATATATTTGGTTAATATATTCTAAAGAATCATGCTTGTATTTCAAACAAACATATATTAGTAAAATTTCTGTCACACTAACTTTAAAAATTAATTACAGATTAATGATACACAATTAATAGTTGCAAATACCACCGATTGTTTTAAAATTTAATAAAGTTTTATAAAAAAAAAAATTTAAAAAGAGTGGAGAATCGCATTAAATTTGAGGAAACCTAACCTTCAAAAATTGGTACTAAATCTTCTAAGTTCCATTTTTTTAATGAAATGTTCATATCGCTATCCATTATAATCAACCTAAAGAAATGAAATATTGAATTTAATGCAATAACGTCGACTACAGTGATTAATAATTAACACAGTACAAGTGCAAGACCACGTGCCGAAACTGAACTTCTGCAACGCAATACAGATCTAAGCACGTCGGCACCTCAACTATAATACGAATAGGTATATAAAGTTTTGTGAAAACGCACATATGAAGTGATAGTTAGCAAAAATTATATTCTAACATTCGTAGTTTGTATAATTGGCAAGTTGTATAAACAGAGGTAAACATGAAGCACATGTAATAGTCAAAATTAAATACAAAATGTAATATATAATTAAATAAAATATATAATAATTAAATTAATCGGGCCCGGGTTCGAGTCCCGCTTGGGGCATGGATATTTGTGTTGTCAAAATTCGTTGAAATACACTTTGAAAAAAAGTGAAAAAGTTTATATGCTTACTAAAAGCCATGAAGCTACGGTCATTAAGGATTAAAAAAACAATTAAAATAATTTATTAAAACTTGAATAAAAAACAAAGTTAGTTATGTTAATTATTAGTTAATGATGTTAATTATTAGTTAAGTTAATAATTTTTTTTTACTATAGAATTGTATAATCTTTATTATTTCAATAATTTACAACTTTATCACAAACATTTAACGATACAAATGATCAGCATGAATATTGGCTGCTATTTCTGATTCCCACTTATCTCCATTGTTAAGTAATTTTTCTTTATTGTACAATAATTCTTCGTGCGTTTCTGTCGAGAATTCAAAGTTCGGACCTTCAACGATTGCATCAACTGGACACGCTTCTTGGCAAAAACCGCAATAAATGCATTTTGTCATATCGATATCGTAACGAGTAGTTCGTCGCGAACCATCTGCACGTTCTTCAGCTTCAATTGTGATAGCTTGAGCTGGACAGATAGCTTCGCACAGTTTGCAAGCAATACATCTTTCTTCACCAGACGGATACCTTCTCAAAGCATGTTCGCCACGAAAACGAGGACTCAAAGGTCCCTTTTCAAATGGATAATTGATAGTTGCTGGTTCTTTGAATACCATACCAAGTGTCACTCCGAAACCACGCGCTAATTCTGTCCAAAACATAGTTTGAGCAGCTCTGTCAGTTATATCTTTCCACTCCATACTCGGTTCTTTGTTATTTACGTAAATATATCCATCTTTCGGTGGGGAACTTTCATATCGCCGTGAAACAATAGGCGTAAAAGGCCGGAATAATTTTGTTCCTCTTTTAGCAACAGAAAATATTTTTATAGTCGACATTTTGCACAAATTTGGTGTTGTTGACTTGCTTACAACTTGACGTTTGGCTGTTATTTGTTTTAACATAACTAACTTTGATTTTGATTTTGATTTTTATTCAAGTTTTAATAAATTATTTTAATTATTGACGGGTTGTTAAAATTATATATTTTTATTTAATTTTGACTATTACATGTGCTTCATGTTTATCTCTGTTTATACAACTTGCCAATTATACGAACTACGAATGTTAGAATATAATTTTTACTAACTATCACTTCATACGTGCGTTTTCACAAAACTTTAATTGATAATGACCTGAAGAAGATGGGATACTGCCATCGAAAGCTTGACAGTTAATCATAAATGAGTTTTTGATTTACACTTACCCGTTTTCTGACTACTTTCCTAAAAATTGATTATTTGAAAAATAATAATAAAATTATTAAAATTGAAATTTTTGTTTGATACGCACCAAATTAGCAATTTTTAATATCTTTTTTTTTTGGGTTTATGGGGAATAAATTTGAAAAAATATATGCATTAAATGCAATTTTTAAAGTAAATTATAAATTGCTAAAAAAAAAATTAGTGGATATATATCTAGTATCGATCATTTATCCGCTATTTATTTAGAATTTACAATTTACAGTGAAATAAATTAGGATGAGGCTATTTATACATACGCAATTGGCTATTTATACATACTAAAAAAAATAAATCCAAAACCAACCTACTAACCTAAGTATAAGTATTATCCAATTTCGTCAAAATACTGTATGTATAAATAGCCAATTGCGTATACATACCGTATGTATAAATAGCCACTTTCAATAAATTATAGTGTTTTTGTAATACTCGTTGAAAAATATGTGTTTACCGCGATGTAATGATAATTGTAATTTTATTATTAACGATTATTGAGGACGCTCAGAAAAACTAATCTTGCTATATTTACCACTCAGCGCTTGAGCCGTATTTTAAACAATAAAGGTATAAAGAAAGTGTGTGCGATATATAATTTTTTTTTAAATAAACAAGATTAGAAGTATATGGGTAAACCCATATATAGACTACTTTGACATTTTTCGGAAAGTTGGCAACACTGTATTTTAATAATATTATAATTTATGTGGGCAATAGGAGATACTTTTCTGAAAATTTGATCAAAATCGAATAAATAATGTAGCCACAATGAATTTTTTTAAAATTTTGTGATTTTTTTTCTCGATAAGTTGGCAACACTGTATTTTGTTAAAATTGCATAATTTATTTAGGCACTAGAAAAAACTTTTATAAATATTTGATTAAAATCGGTTAAATAAAATGGTCAAAATAAATTTTTAAAAATTTTACTAATTTTTTTCTCGGAAAGTTGGCAACACTGTATTTTGTTAAAATTACATAAATTATATGAATACTAGGAGAATCTTTTGTGAAAATTTGAGTAAAATCGGTTGAATAACATGGCCATAATAAAAATTTTAAAACTTTAGTAATTTTTTTCTCGGGAAGTTGGCAACACTGGATATTAATAAAATTATATAACTAATGGGAGCATTAGGGAAATCTATTCTGTAAATTTGATCAAAATCGGATAAATAACGTAGCCAATATGAATTTTTAAAAACTTTAGTAATTTTTTTCTCGGAAAGTTGGCATCACTGGAAAAAACTAAAACCACTTGACCATCTTGGGCACTAGACAAATTTATCCTGAAAATTTCATTAAAATCGGTTGAACCGTCTAGGAGGAGTTGCGATCACAAAATTTTGTCTGACGACCGAGTGAGCGAGCGAGCGAGCGAGCTGACGACGCACACACATACACCCTCATAAACTAAGTTCAGATTCGTCATCTACAGGCTATATGAAGGATTTCTATACAATTTTTTTTTTTTTTTGAAAATGTTACAGACACCGTACCAAACGCTTTACTACTTTTCCTTGCAGTCAAAGTAGTAAAAAGATCAAATAAGTTATGTATAAATTCTTTTTACAGATAAGCACGAATTAATCTTACAGTAGTAACATATGAATCAACTGTTTTTTTGATATGGTTTAATCATTTTTTGTAATGTTTCATATTTTTGTGATGTTTTTTTTTAAGTATCCATATTGGTATATATGTGGATACGTATTTACGATTATGCAAAACTATAAATTTTCAACGTAATATGATATGTTATCTTTTACAATAGTAATTTCTCTGTTAGAAAGTATTTCGTTTAAATACTTTGGTGTGATGATTGGTTCTGTGATGACTACAATATTTAAATAAAAGAATTTATAAGAAAGTTTACAATTTTAATTTATATACATAGGTATGGCAAACATTCTACAAGACCTAAACTTCCTAAACCTAAAATTCAGAAATAAAATTAAAAATCTAATCTAACGACAATAATGCTCGCGCCAGATTCTAAGTCCGCAATAACAAATAACAAAAAAACAATTAATACAAAACAATGTTGTATGTAATATTTACAAGAGATACAATTATAATGTTAATGTTATATATAATGTTATTAAAATCAATGTTAGTTTAAATTCTATAAAAAAAAAATTATATTTCTAGTAGTTATTTAAAAATGTAATAGAAAGGTATTCGGTTAGATAGTTTTGTATGTTACTATATAAATTATAAATTTATAAATAAATAAATTTATTGTTATAATTTAATCATCAAGGTCAACGTGTTTCAAAAACAAACCATGTTTCAGTTTTACCTAGCAAACAACAGAACTATCAAATCGGTTCATTTGGTTTCATTTCGGAATGAATACATTACAACAGTGACATGAAACTTTTGCATCATTTTTATTTAAATTTTTATTATAGCAGTTTATTGCCGTATTCTTTATATTTATACTATGCGAAAATATGTCTGTAAAAAAACGTAAAACAAATATTTATATTTTGAACATTTCAATGCAAAATTCACAGAAAATTTATAAAATGCTAGTATAGAGATTATATTGTATCATGTTGTGTTTAGGTCGGTATCAAACTGGTTCTAGCAGCAGTCAACAATCTCGTCTACGCAATCGGCGAATGTAACAGTTGGAACTGTTTGAATTCTACATTCTAAGATAAAATTCTATACTGAAGTTTACGATCCAGAGATACAATCATGGGTGGAGTGGTCGGTTCCAGTGTGACCTTCCCAAGAGCTAATGTTTGTGTAGCTGTTATCGATGATTGACTCTATGCTGTTCAGGTAAATTACACAAAATTTCTGTTTATTTAAGAATATTGACGTGCTGAAATTTCTGAATTATTTCTATGATTCTATACCGGGTGTCCCATTTTAATGTTCCCCGGGCAATTTCTCGAAATGAGTACATCTGACAAAAAAATGTTCGGATAAAAAGTAAATGGTTTCGAGGGGGACATCTGATGCAGGGACCCATGCTCATCTTGGACCCCCTGGGGGCGGGAACGGGGGCAACTTTAAAATCTTAATTGGACCCCTTATTTTTTATTGCAGATTCGGATACACCATTAAAAAATATGTAAATTTTATTTTGTGACTTTTTTTTATCTTTGATAGATGGCGCTGCAAACAGCATTTTTTTTCTCAGTTTATCAATCTTCAATTTGAAAAAAAAATTGTAACTAAGTACGATATTCAAGATTTTTTCAGTTCTTTGGGAAGAGGGGGGGCAAGGGTCACTGCATCAAATATCTTCCTCGAAACCATTAACTTTAAGTTAATGGTTTCGAGGGGTATAACTTTAAGTTAATGGTTTCGAGAGGATATCTGATTCAGTGACCTTTGCCCCCCCCCCCCCCTCTTCCCAAAGAACTGAAAAGAACTTGAATATCGTACTTAGTTACAACTTTTTTTTCAAATTGAAGACTGATAAACTGAGAAAAAAAATGCTGTCTGCAGCGCCATCTATCAAAGATAAAAAAAATCACAAAATAAAATTTACATACTTTTTCATGGTCTATCCGAATCTGCAATAAATAATAGGGGGTTCCATTTAAAATTTCAAAGTTGCCCCCTGTTCCCGCTCCCCAGGGGGTCCAAGAGAAGCAAGGGTCCCTGCATCAGATGTCCCCCTCGAAACCATTTACTTTTTATCCGGAACATTTTTTTGTCAGATGTACCCAGTATATCAATGAGGCTATCCACACTAATCGAATTTCTTTATTTTAATCGTTTGGCATTATACTTTTGTCTAAAATAGTAATATATTCTAAATATTGTGTTCTAAAATTGTATATATGTTGAAATAGATCTGATCAGTTTATAAAAAGTATAAAGAATACGAAATACGCCAAATCTTTGCCGTCAAATTAGCAACTTTTTATAATTTTTTTTGAGCTTATGGAGGATAAATTTGAAAAATATATACATTAAATGTACTTTTTAGAGTAGATTATAAATTGGTAAAAGAAAATTAGTGGACAGGACTGTTATTAAACATTTATTCATTATTTATTTATAATTTACAATTCACAGTAAAATAAAGTGTAGTTTTTTAACACTTGTGGAAAAATATGTGTTTATCGCCTTTTAAAAATAATTATGATTTTATATTTTATTGTTAACGATTATTGAAGACGCTTACAAAAATTGTTTTGGTTCTATTTACCCTTCAAAGATATTTTAAACAATGAAGTTATATTTAAAAAAAAATTGTGTGCGATACATATTTTTTTTAAAATCAAAAAAGATTAAATAAACAATGTAAAAAAAGTTTGTTAATTTTATTTTTGTTTTTGAAATTATTACAAATTAGCACAAATTAGGCTTACGGTATTACATATGAATCAGCTAATTTTTGATACGATTTAATAAATTTTTATAATTTTTCATATTTTTGTGATGTCTTTTCTAAGAGTATCCGGACAATTCACCGAAAACCGTTCACCGAAAACAATTCATTGAAAACAAATTCACCGAAGTACCAATTCACCGAAAAACAATTCATCGAAAAACAATTTATCGAATAATCAACTGAAATAGAATTAAATTAAAATTAATCTTAGAAAGTGGTTAGGTTAGAAAAGGTTAGGTTAGTAGGTTGGTTTAGGTTTTTTCAGTATGTATAAATAGCCAATTGCGTATACATACCGTATGTATAAATAGCCTCATCTTTAATATTGTGTATATTAGGAGTGGCTTTAAAAAAAGCGTTTTTATTTTTTTTATTTTATTTTTTAACACTTAGGTTAGGTTAGGTTGTTTAATTCTATTTCATTTGGTTATTAGATAAATTGTTTTTCGATGAATTGTTTTTCGGTGAATTGGTACTACTTCGGTGAATTTGTTTTCGATGAATTGTCCGCGACCTCTTTTCTAAGTATACATATTGGCATTTGTGCAGATACGTATTCACGTTTATGCAAAATTACAAATTTTCAACGTAATATGATATGTTATCTTTTTCAATAATAATTTCTCTCTTAGAAAGTATTTCGTTTAAATACAGGTGTGACGGCTGGTTCTGTGATGGCTATAACGAATTAAAAAAAAAAGAAAAGTATTTAAATAAAAGAATTTATAAGAAAGTTTACAATTTTAATTTATATACATATGGCAAACATTCTACAATAGAAACCTAAAATTCAGAAATAAAATTAAAAATCTAATCTAATTAATCTAATCTAACGAAAATAGTAACATAAATGCTCGCCCTAGATTCTAAGTTCGCATTAACAATAACATTGTTTTATTTCACGAACGAAAACTGAATTATGATGTAAATTAATTCGAGACTAGAATTGAACTGAAATGTAAAAAAATCGTTACTATTTTTTACGAAACTAAAACAGTAACCGAACTGATTATTCAAAAAAATGTTGAACCTTTTTTTTTGTCACACACCGGTTAAAATTGGTTTTGTTTATATAAATTTTTTAAATATAGATCTGTACTAATAATATATGAATATTATAAAAATCATTATATTTATATTTGAATAAAGTAATCGGACTATATTTACATTATTATAAAAATAACGTTTATTTAACTTGAAAATAAATAGGTATAAAGGTATATAAAATAATATTAATGATCATTTTCTTAATTTATTTAAATTTCATCATTGCTGTTAATTTAAAAAAAATACTTTTTACCATAGAAAAACGACTCGCGAATTTGGTTGATTACGGATAATAATGCAACTATAATTCATTTTTAAAAACTTGAGTAATTTTTTTTCTCGAAACGTTGATAATACTGTATTTTACTGGAATTATCAAATTTACGTGGGCACTGAGAGATTCTTTTTCGAAATTTACTAATTGTTTCTTTCTCTAATGCAAAAAACAGTTTTTTAATATTATTCAAATAATAATAATAATACCAACTTTAAACGATTATATTAAATTATTTTTTAATTAATATAATTTGCTTTCTTAATTCTTATCGAAGCGAGAAATAAACAACACTTTAATTAACAGCAGATTGATAGAGAAGCAATTTAAATTTATATAAAAAAAGATGACATCAATCACTGTGAAGGCACTGAGTTAAATAAAATTTGGCTTCCGTTAATTCTATTTATAAATCTATAAATTTTATGATCTACTTATTTGTTACCTAGTAACTTGTCTCTATGTTCTGTTATTTACTATAATATCATTTGTATTAGTTTTCCTGCGTATCCGGAAAGTTCACCGCCCTCAATTCACCGAACATACAAATCACCGCCAAAAATTTACCGTTATTATTCTATAATAGGTTTTGCGATTTATTTTATATTATGAAAATATATATGATATAGTATTAATAAAAATAAGTTCATGTTTTATTTAAATTTTAATTAATATATACAGTATTAATATTGGTATATTGGTTTTGATATTTGCTTTAGGACTCAAAATTAGTAGGTTAGGGTAGGTTGGGTTAAGTTAAGTTACTTTGTATTTATCAGTATCACTTTCAAACAAGATTAGAAGTATATGGGTAAACCCATATATAGACTACTTTGACATTATCACATAAATGATAAGAAATAGGAATAAAAATTTTTTTCATCGAAAGTTGGCAACATTGTATTTTGCTAATATATAATATTATAGGCGCTAAGGGTATCTTCTGTAAAAATTTCATTAAAATCGGATAAATAATGCGCGCATAACAAATTTTTAGAAAATTATTAATTTTTTTTCCGGAAAGTTGGCAACACCGTATCTTAATAAAATTATAATTTATGTGGGCACTAGGAGAAACTTTTCTGAAAATTTGATCAAAATCGGATGAATAATGTAGCCACAATGAATTTTTTTAAATTTTAGTTATTTTTTTCTCGGTAAGATGGCAACACTGTATTTTGTTAAAATTGCATAACTTATGCGGGCACTAGGAGAATCTTTAGTGAAAATTTGAGCAAAATCCGTTAAATAAAGTGGTCATAACAAATTTTTAAAAATTTTAGTAATTTTTTTCTCAGAAAATTGGCAACACTGTACTTTGTTGAAATTATCTAATTTATATGGATACCAGAAGAATCTTTTGTGAAAATTTGAACAAAATCGGTTAAACAACATGGCCGTAATAAATTTTTAAAAATTTTAGTAATTTTTTTCTCAGAAAGTTGGCAACACTATATTTTATTAAAATTACAAAATTTATGTGGGCACTAGGGGAATCTTTCCTGAAAATTTGATCAAAATCGGATAAATAATGTAGCCACAATGAATTTTTAAAAACTTTAGTAATTTTTTTCTCGGAAAGTTGGCATCACTGGAAAAAACCAAAACCACATGACCATCTTGGGCACTAGACAAATTTATCCTGAAAATTTCATTAAAATCGGTTGAACCGTCTAGGAGGAGTTGCGATCACAAAATTGTGTCTGAGGACCGAGCGAGCGAGCTGACGACGCACATCCATACACCCACATAAACTAAGTTCAGATTCGTCATCTAGAGGCTATATGAAGGATTTCTATAAACAAATTTTTTTTTTTTGAAAATGTTACAGACACCGTACCAAACGCTATACTACTTTTTCCTTGCAGTCAAAGTAGTAAAAATGACGAACAATCTTCCCCGCGGTGAATTGTGGACAGTGAAATGTGTGCGGTGAATTTTCACAGCAGTGAATTTTCTGCGGTGAATTGTGGACGGTGAATGATTCTAGATCCGTTTTCCTGATGAAACATTTATTTGTAATGTATATAAATGATTGTTTCACTATTAATTTTTTTGCTAAATATATCTAGATATTTTAATTAAACAATTATTAACATTCATTTCTAATATTTATAAATGTTTGTTTCAATATTTATTTTGTTACGAAATATATCTAGATATTTTAATTAAACAATTATTAAAAACTAAATTTTGTTAAAAAGTAGTTACTTTAAATTATATTCATTAATATAAAAAAAATCAAATGATTAAAATATTTAAAAATAATAAAAATCTTTCATATAGCTTCTAGATATCGAATCTGAACTTAGTTTAGGATACTTGTGTGTGCGTCGTGAGCTTGCTCGGTTGTCAGTCAAAATTTTGTGATCGCAACTTCTATACCTTTTATTTTTAAATTAAATTTTCAGGTTAGGTTTATTTAGTACCCAAGATGGCCACATTGATTTATTTTTTTTGTCTTGCCAATTTTTTGAGAAAATAATGACTAAAGTTTAGAAAAAATTATTATGGTTACATTATTTATCGGATTTTAATTCAATTTTAACAAAATATTCTTCTAGTGTGTCCACAGATATTATATTATTTTACCAATGTACAGAGTTGCCAACATTCCGAGAAACTTACTAAAATTTTTAAAATTTAATTCTGATTACTATTTGTTCGAGATTAATCAAACTGTTATAAAAGATTGTATTACTGCCAACATAAATTATATAATTTTACTGTATTACAATATTGTCAATATTCTGATAAAAAATTTACAAAATTGTTTATAACCATTATTAATAAAATTTTCGCAAAATATTTTTTTAGTGCCCCCATAAATTATATAATTTTATTATTATATAGTGTTGCCAACTATCTGAGAAATAAAATCTGAAAACAAATTTATAGGTATTCTAAAAAATTTGTATTTAAATTTGTGTAAATTTTTTTCAGAAACACTTTGTAATAAAATTATCCTAGATTAAGGGGGTAGTACCCTTTTGCGGCCCGAAAAATAGGTCATTTTCAAGAATTTTTTTTTGAGCTAACAAAAGGTCTTAGGGAAAAATGAATAAACTAGTTTTATTCGCCGTTGAATAAACTTCAAAGTTTTATTTTTTCCATAAAAATCGCGCTCTCCTTGCAGCCGGTGCACCAGGTGAAATCGGCCTCTGCAGCCGAAATATTTTAAGTTGGCGTGCTTCCTACGCGTCGTCCATCTGCATCTGGAATAAAAACAATTAATGTGGCCTATTCCTTGATAGATTGTCTACCGTTGTACGTAGGATTTTTGAAAAATATTGATTTAAAAAAAAATGGCGGCACTTTGAACAAAATTGTCCGATTTTTGATAAAAAAAAATGAGACAAAAACGTGCACCAAAAATCCATTTTTGAATATTTCTAAAAAATCCTACGTACAACTGTAGCTTATTTTATGTAGAGTATGATAAGCCAACAACCTATTTAATCATTTAAACGGTATTCGAGCTAGAAAGCCCGCCAATTTCAAAAATGTGGTTTCGAGATATTCGCGTTCGAAGTTTTGACTTCGTTTCCTCGGCGATTTTAACCACATACCTTCAGTCAGCTAAATGATTAAATAGGTTGTTGGCTTCTTATACTCTACATAAAATAGGCTACAGTTGTACGTAGGATTTTTTGGAAATATTCAAAAATGGATTTTTGGTGCACGTTTTTGTCTCATTTTTTTCATCAAAAATCGGACAATTTTGTTCAAAGTGCCACCATTTTTTTTTTAAATCAATATTTTTCAAAAATCCTACGTACAACGGTAGACAATCTATCAAGGAATAGGCCACACTAATTGTTTTTATTCCAGATGCAGATGGACGACGCGTAGGAAGCACGCCAACTTAAAATATTTCGGCTGCAGAGGCCGATTTTACCTGGTGCACCGGCTGCAAGAAAAGCGTGATTTTTATGAAAAAAATAAAACTTTGAAGTTTATTCAACGGCAAATGAAACTAGCCTATTCATTTTATCCTAAGTCCTTTTGTTAGCTCAAAAAAAATTCTTGGAAATGACCTATTTTTCGGGCCGTGACACTGCTTTACTAAAAGCGCTGTAACTTTGTTACGAAGCTTCCGACGGACTTCCGGTAAAGGGTAAATTAAAGTATACAGTCTAAGAAATTTTTTAAGCTAAAAAAAAATAAATCGATTTTTTGAAAATGCAAAAGGGTACTACCCCCTTAATCAAATTTTTAGAAAAAAAATCTTTTAATGACAAGAAAAATCAGAATTTTATTTGATATTCGGAAAATATACACCCAGTTTCATATTCATCTCCAACATTATAATATAATTATATTCCGTACAGTGTTGCCAATTTTTGGAGTAAAAAATTATTTAAATTTTAATATTTCATTTTCGATTTATTATTTTATAGTATCAATAATAATTTTATTTTTGCACAGTGTTGTCAACGTTTTGAGAGAAAGAATATTTTATTTTACCTACATTTTATTTAATTTTAATCAAATTTTTAAACTGGTTGCCTAAAAAATTAAGTATTATGCAATGTTGTCAATTTTTTGGAAAAGTTATTTAAAATTTTGAAGAATAAATGCAAAATTTATTTCTATTTCTTAGTATTTATGTGATGTCAAACTGGTTTATATATGGGTTTGCCCATATTTTATAATATTGGTTAATAACATTTTTTGATATGCTAACAAATAAAGATAAAATAGAGCAATTAAAGAAAATAGAGAGTTTTTCATATACCGGAAGTACTGTCATTTGTTTTCTTTATATCGAAATAAATCTTTTAAAAAGTACCAATAAATGCCCTAAAAAGATTTTTTTTTATAAATTAATAAAAAAACTTTTCCAAATTTAACAAACATTTTTCTCGAAACGTTGATTTATTAATGAATTAGTACAGAACTAGGATCTAAAGCCGGTTTATTCTAATATAATGAGTTCTGAATTTTTTTTTATTTTTTCAATTGAAGTTTATATTTTGTGCGACTAAATTAACTGTTATTAACATAGCAAAATTTTTTTTCAGAATTTATTATATTAGAATAAAACGTCCTTAGGTTCTAGTTCTGTATTAATATATATTAATAAATCGATATTTCAACGTGCGTCTTTATCAGAAAAAAAGATTGAAATGACCTTAAAAGTAAATCAAGTAAATGATAAAGTGATAAGAAATATTTCGCACTTGCTAGCATATTTGTCATTTATTTTATTTAACATTTTGTAGTTTATGCAACATTTCCTTACAAAAATTTAAAAGTATTTTTTGTGAGAGACTTAAAATTTACTTTTTTTTTAGAAATACAAATATCAATATGAAGAAAATCCGATAAACTGCTTTGACGAGGATTTTGGAAGCCATGAGTAATTTGAGTACACAAATGCAAGAAAATTCTACAAACTTGTAAATGGAGTTAGTTTCTCGAAAATACAAAATGAGAAGAGAAATTTATAGAAAATTCGGTAAAATTAAAAGACGAATTAATAGATGTTTCTAGAAGAGTCGATGAAAATTCTGAGAAATTAGAAGAAAAAATTGACGGGAAGTTCTAAAAATTTAGAAGAAAAAACGGCCCAATAATTTGAAAAGCAAAGAATCTTTTAGAAGAAACACTACAAATATTTAAAAAAAAATTGTAGCAATTGTGTTTATTTTTATATTACCATTTTTACCTTGTCCTCGCGAAATTGAATATTTTTATTTTGCAGTCATTCGGTAAATTGGTCTAGCCTTCAAACTTTGATTGACAGTTTTTCCAGTTTTTTAAAACGGTACGATATATTGTCTTTTACAATTGGAGACCTTTTTATAACTGCAGTAATAAATTTTTGGCTGCGAGAATTTTTCATTCAATTCGATCTACAAAACTTTGGCCGACGACGAAAAACAAAATATTGTTTAATTATTATGAAGAGAACCACAAAAATCTAAATGTGATTGGTTTGGTTCGGTCGTCTAGCGTTTGATACTAGTGTGGTTATTCTTATTGGTTAGGGTAATTGTGATTACTGCTCGAGCAACTTGAGGAAGATTGGGTTTTAATGCCGGTGGAGTCAAGTCGGGTATTATGGCAATAGAGTTTTAGTTTTAGTAGACATTTGTTCTGCTTTATTTGATCGTTTGTGTATTTATTATTGTTGGTGCAGGTTTGAGTTGCATATTTGTGGATTGCTTGGAGAAATTGTTTAGAAATCAGACAGTTGATTAATATTTGATGTGAGAAAAGAATTTTTCGATTTTGGATATTCGATATTCTAATACAGACTGATTAACCTGTGGTGTATTATACTCTGTTTTTAAACTATAGACAGCACTAGACGAAGTCACATTTACACCGCTAGAAGTTACCAAAAAAAGTCACTAGATTTATTTGGCGGGGGAATTTAAATGTTAAAATGAAGGTTACGTTAGCATTTATACTTTCCAGGTTATATTTTTATTAACCAAAACTATGATAGATAATCTACTTAATTTATTCATATAAAATCATAAATAGATAACTTTTAATTATAAATTAATTAATTGCATTATTTATTTGTAATTCCTTGATGAAAAATTTATATATTATGCATTGCATCACATAAATTAATAAATATTTATTAAATACACCTAACCGATTAATTTCGCCTTTTTAGGCATTTTAAGGATACTTAAAAAAAAAACTATAAAATACAAAAAATAAACAAAAACAATTATTTACTATATTGTCATTATTAATATATTTATACTTCAATACATATAATTTTCTAATGTGCAAGCAGTGTCATAATATGCGTTTAAAATTGTACATACAAAATATTATTATTGATTAATAAAAATTTTCTTCGTCATCCAAACTTCCTGAGAAAGTAGATAATGTTACAAAAACTGTAGAATGTCAGAATCAAATATTACCTATAGTATTACATTTCATTAACATGATACTAATGTGGGGAATGGATTTAGACAAGTATCAAGGGTATATAATTAGGATTGTTATAATATTCTTTATTGTAGAAGGAATTTGATTTTTAGGATTAAATTAAGGTACGATGTATATTTTAAATAAAGTTTTTATTTAAAAATAGTCTAATGAAGTAATGTCACTAATTTCATCGCCAAGTGAAATAATAAAAGGTTCAATTAAATTATCCATTATTCCATCTAATTTACACATTTTTTCTTCTTCTTTAATGACGTGGGCAATACAGTTTTGCCAATCAATACTTGTTACATTACTTGCAACTTGAAAGTAGTGTTATTTGTTGCCACTTTATTTTTCAGCTTTGCCCAAATCATTTAATTCGCAATGATATGGTGGTAATCTGAAAACAATTTTTTTCTCTTTGCCAGTTCATCCGTTACATATAAGTTAAATTTATCTTTATGAAGCTGAATTAAATAAAGCAACTCCGCTCGACCCAGGTAGTCATAAACAAAATTTATATTTTTTGAACGTAACCATTCCTGCATCTCAGTTTTCCTTGACGACGACGTAGGAATTTTTTCTAATTTTCTGCTGTGGTACGACGCATTATCCATTACAATTACAGCATTTTCTGGTAATTTATGTAAAAGTTTAGCGAACCATTTTTCGAACACTGGACTATTCATCTCTTCATGATAGTCTCCAGTTTTTTTACTTTCATATAATAATAAGCCTTCATCAACAAAACCAAACTCAGAACCAACATGCAAAACAATGAGTCTTTTTCCTTTTCTTGAAGGATTTTTCAAACCAGTTGAAAGACCTTCATTGAATGCTTCTCTTCGGCTTCGGACATTGGTATCAATCCACACTTTTTCTTTTGTATGCGCTTCATTGACTCACGTTTCATCAAGGTAATATATATTCCTGTAGTCCAAGAGCCCACTTCAAATTTGCTTACGTCATTCTATCCAAAAGGTTTGACCGTAGGAGTGAATAAAGAAATATTGTCTAATTTCAGAATGAAGAGTCTGCCGGTTCATATCGGTCACAGGAAATAGATAAAAGTGCGCAAAGTTGAGCTTTTTTCACGTTTGCTTACGTCATTAACGGCTAAGCTAAACTAAAGCGCAAATTGTAGTTAACATTATCCTAAATTATAAACTACCAATCTGCCAACGATTATTATCGGTCACAAAAGGCCCATCACCAGTCTGCCGAGCTCTCGAGGCACAAAATGACCGGCAGACTACCCTAAAGTATTGACACGTCATTTATGACGTCACTATTTACCCAATTATTTTCCATTATGGTCTTTAATTGATTTATAGGTTTTTTTGAGGCTACGGAGTTTGGCATCACTCTATGGCCCTGTTACGGCATGCCCCTGTTCTTTTAATTTTGTTGCAACTTCCTCCCATGTTTTTTTTTTGCGATTGCTTACCATTCGTAAACTTCTCCTCCATTGTCTTATAATTTTCTAGAAGGAGCAACATGCATCCTGTTGTACATCTATATAAAGAACCTAAAATACACAAATCTCAGTAATTGTTTCATTCAGAGCATTCCCTATTTAATAAACATATTTTACTGATATTCATAAGAGCTTAACCGTTAACATACTTCTATCTTCAGGATCAGTATCCAAACTTTTGTCTTCAGAACTAGGACTTGCAATATTTTCTGGTTCCAGAACTTGATCTTCAGATGAAGACTCTTGTTGAAGCAATGCTGCATTCATCAAAGTAGTTGCGAAAACCAAATCTAAAAACAGAGAACAATACTGGGAATAACCATAAAATACAGAATGCTTACGGGAAAAGTAAGGTTATGCTATTTTAATTTTCCAAAAGTTATATATTATTAGTGATATCACTTACCAGTTATAGAACGTACCGCATCTTCTGGCGATAACAATACTTCTACCAATGTATCTGTGGATGGATTGTACATGGACACTTTTTCGTCTGCCATCATTACCATTAGCTTAAAAAAAACGCGCGAAATGAAGTACGACCACTGTAACCCACCTACATATAACGTTCGAAATGGGCTTAACAGCGGTCGTCGATATGACGTCAGCTATGACGTTTTCGATCACAACCGCAACGACCGCGGTCTTAAGTGGAATTTGTTAAAGGGCGTCGCGAGTGTTGCGGGCTTTAAGTGGAACGTACCCTATATGATGCGGGAAATTTCTGATTTCGTCTAGCTAATTTTAAATATGCTCGTTTGTTAAGTTCTCATGGTCACAAAAACTTAAATAAATAATGCTGATGAACAAAAAGCTGATTATTCACATTTTTTTTTTATAAGGAAATAGTAATTTTTGTACATATTTAATACTACGTAGATACAATAATTTTTATTATAATTAGTAAATACACATTAAAGAAAATAATTTGTATTAAGAGTACATAATTTAATCCTCTTCATTACTTGAAGATGTGTATTAATCATTCCGTTATTTTAATCTGCAAGAATTGAAATACTGTGAATATTTTATCCAGTGCAGTTAATTAGAAAAAAGTATAGCTAAATATTTACCTGACCAACATCAGTCGGCATGTGACTTCCGTCGAACCATACTGGAACGTATTTATTGTCTTCCAATTCCCATCCACTTTCCTCAGGAGATTTTGTAGTAGGAATGCT
Organism: Clivina fossor; assembly: GCA_963966155.1. Taxonomy (NCBI): domain Eukaryota; kingdom Metazoa; phylum Arthropoda; class Insecta; order Coleoptera; family Carabidae; genus Clivina; species Clivina fossor. Next base: position 5,462,076 of record OZ014552.1, on the reverse strand, counting down.
GTATGTCTAGAAGTATATTGTAAATAAATTTATCTGCGGCACAATCAAGATTTATAATATAATAACTTACGGCGTGATTCCATATGGAAGCAACGTAGTTTGTTCTGGCTATTTTCTTTATCAACACAGATTTGCAAGGAGAAAGCGTGCTGGCATCGAAATTTTTAAGATTAGCCATAAATGATTCTTCGTCTTGCTTTGGACGGTAAACTTTATTGAATATAATAAGTCTAGCTTCATTCACGCTCTCCCAACCTCACACAGCATGTAAACCTGCTACAAACGTTTCAATGCCTTTTTCAATTTGTGCAGTTATTTCGCGTCCGTCAAGTAAACCGAAAATTTCTTGGAAATCTACATTTTCTGCCAAGAGTTTGAAGGGTTTTACTTTACCTTTCCGAAAAAAGGCAGCTGTGAAATCGCACCCCGTAAATGCATAAGTCAGGTAATGATTTACATAAAGTTTTCCCCAAGATATTCGCTAGTTCGGAGCAATTTATGTATCGCAATGTATTTTGCGCAGCATTACCTACTTCAATCCAAATTTTAAAATCTTCGGGTAATTTATGAATATTACCCAAAATAATAACTAATATGTCTATGTCTGAATTACGGATTACTATATTTGATGCACGAACGTACCTGAAGCTTCGATAACTGGTACATAATTTGTGTATCTGCTTTTTCATGCGAGCAAGTAAAAGTTGGTTCAACTTATTTTACAATTTTGCAATCGATGTTTCTGAATGAAAAGCACTCATCTTTATTTGTGGCGTATATAATTTTATTATTTTGAAAAATTGTTGTGCAAGCATCACTAACCTAGTAATTTAGTAAAAATTGTACTAGTGATTCTTTGAAAAAATTATTTTGTAACGCTTTTATAAAATGGGAAGGGCCTTTGTTCATCGGATCCATTAATTACATAGGAGTCTTTAGAGTCACGTGGCTTAATATCGGGGCCACCGATTAGATGGATAAAGAAATTCAATACTGATTCGGGTATTGAACACTCTCCATCAAAAATATTATCGACTTGTAAAACATCAGGCAAACTTTTTTTCTCGATGTTTTGTACCTCACTTCGCAACTTATAGGCGACGGTTTCCATCTGCATCTTTAGTTCTGCTTCCTGAGCTAAACGTATTTGCACAAGCTGATCTATTTTTAATAATTTTTTAAAAACCATTTTTTTCTCATTTGTTCCGTTTGATGTAATTTGAAGAATATTGGGAAATGTTATCAACAATGTTATGTTTGACATGTTACTTTATTTTCTGGTTAGTTAGCACCACTGCTGAGTGTCGTTGCTCTAGCAACCATTAGTCTGTTTATTTATTGTATTGTTTTTGTATTCGAATTTTGACATGAATAAAAAGTGTGAGTTCAATTTATAAGTTATTGTGTTTCCTATCAAATAGCATAGAATACAATAAACAACTTCTCCTCTAGATGCTGTGCTGTGAATGTAGTTCGCTTAAATAACGCACATCTTGTCCATTTATAATTTTATTTTCGATATAGCAAGAAAATGCATCAAAAGCTTCTTTGTGTATGTGTCGATTTCTATGCCATTGAGACTCGTTTTCAGAAGTTTCTTTTTTATTTGATTTATTTCTAATTTTTCCATATTGTGTCTGATATTTTTTTCATTCCAACCCATTTACTCATCGAACGTCTACGCATACGCATGCCTTCAGTATATCTCACATAAATAATAATCTTTTTACTAAAGATTCATTAGGTATTCGTTCAAAATCGCTCAATTGGCTCGTAACAATTTATTTTTTTTTTTCATTTTTACATTATTTTTCCAAATATTAGTTTTGTTTTAGCGATGCGTTTATAAACAGTAAATTATTGTACAATTTTTTTTTTGTATTTTTCTTTCAATTAACCTTGCTGCTTCTGCTTTTATTTGCTGCATTTTTTTTGCTAAAATCGATTGATTGAAGATTTCAAAATGTTGGTATCAAAAAGAAAACAAGCTGCTTTGGTTGTTGGGGCTATCAAGAATTTGAAAGATGTTCGAGGTTCAAGTATTGGGGCAATAATTCACTTCGCTGAAATACCGCTCTAAAACCTTAGATTCTTTTTGAAAATAATAAAAATTTTACCTGCAATCCAACAGAACGCGTTATCTTGGCCACCTCCAATTCTTCTTTAGTTATATTTTTTTCGCGATTTTGTTGCAGTTTATTTTGTACTATGCGATACGAAATATTTACATCGCGCATCTGTTTTTGTACAGATGCATACTTCTGTCTGTGGATTTGAGTTTTTCTTCCTTTTTTTTATGATTTCAATTAGTTCAGTTGCTTTGCTTTTCTCGTTTATCACAATTTACTTAAATAAGAAAGTATATACTTACCTGAATTCCAGCGAGACGGTACTGTCTAGATAGGTTGAGTGCAATATAAATTAACTACCACTTCAGATTTAACACTAGCTTATTTCTTAAGAATTACAACAACCCCTATCGACATGAGGAAGCACTATATATTTAGCAGTCCCTCCTTCTAGTCGATGGCAGTTCGAATTAATATTGCTGAGTTACCGAATTCTTAACCATTGCTTAATATTGCTTAACCCTGCCCGTTAGTCCAACGTAATCAATATTTGCAATTGTTACATTTGCCACCCCTTTAAGACTAAATTTTATAACCGGTATTAAATATATTCCAACATAACTTAAACAAAAAGAAACAAATAAAATTTAGTCTCAACAATATTTGTTAGAACTGTTACATAATTACTTTTAACGCATTTTACAATTAAATAATTATATGGGGCTCGTGGGAGGTCGTAGCTGAGAAGCGGCGGATATCCTTGCATTCGGGGTAGATGCCACAGTGATTGCGTCTAAGTTGTTAGTGATCTCTCCTAGATTTGGATATATTTGTTGATTTAGAGGTTTCTGTACTAAACCAGTAGCTTCGTCCTCTCGTGGTCGCATCAGATACATAACTCTGATGCGATTAAGCAGCGCATGCCACAGTCTTGCGCCTAGAAACATCTTGGACCGGAGTTGATTTATGGTTGCCTTCCGTAGAGTGAAACAATTGAAAGCTACGCCTGCAAAGTAGCAACAGATTGACCACATAGTATATAAAAATGAAATTACTGAGAAAATATTTCCTAGACGAGATAGATAACCCCAAACCTCCCCTATACTACCCACCAACGTGCCGAATTTAGTGCTACTAAAAATATCGGTTAATCGATAGTTATAAATATATATATATATATATATATATATATATATATATATATATATATAAATAAATATATATATATATACATATATATATATATATATAAATAAATATATATATATATATATATATATATAAATAAATATATATATATATATATATATATATATATAAATAAATATATATATATATATATATATATATATATATATATAAATAATTTAGTTCATCCATTTCGGAGGAAAAAAGTTTGACCAAATATTATTATACAAGCACAAAACAAAATTAAAAGTTTATTACGAACATTATAATAAAATAATAGACTCAAAGAAAACATGTGGCCAAAATTAAAAGAAATAAAAATATTAATCCAACAGATGTTGTAGAAACTACCATAGAAAGATCTGCAACAACAAAAAAAAATTGAACTAAAGAAATCAAAATAAAAATCAGATTATATAACATACCATCATCAAAATTAAAAAAAAAACTAATTTTTTTTTTCTAATAGTTCGCTCATTAGTTGGATCTTTTTCTTTTCTATTTCCATTTTTTCTTTCTTTTTCTTCAGTAATTTTCTCCCATCGTTCAAACATTTCTTTTCTTGTTAGTTTGTCCAGTTTTCTCTTTTTTGATCTGACTGTTGGTGTTGAAGGTGTTGGTGTTGAAGGTGTTGGTGTTGAAGGTGTTGGTGTTGAAGGTGTTGGTGTTGAAGGTGTTGGTGTTGTTGAAAGTGTTTCTGATTCTTGTGGTTCTACTTCTACTGATTCGGATTCATTAGTAATTAAATGCAATGTTGATGATGATGTAGATGGTCCTGGTTGGAAAACTATTCTTGATGCAGTATATGATGTCGGTTGATAAGTTATTGTTGTTTCTACGGATTCTATGCTGGTTTCTACAACATCTGTTGGATTTATATTTTTGTTCTCATGTAGCATTTCGTCCATTAAGGCGCTACACTTGCAATCTTTGAGTTTCTCAGGGGGGCATACGTGTGTTGGCCGGTAGCATGAGGGCTGAATTTTGTCTTCAAAGTCTCATTGGTTATGATTGGTTAGTTTTATTTCTGTTAAGTATTTGGATTGTCTTCAAAGTCTCATTGGTTATGATTGGTTAGTTAGATCGCACGACAAGACTTTCAATTTCAAAGTCGTTTCCTGGAAAAGTGTCAACTAAATAACTTTTCAAATCATTAAGTGTTACAGTTTTCGAAAGACGAGATACATGTACCGGAATTCTTCTGGGAGCCGCCTTTAATTTGGAATTTGAGTTTTTAACTGCCCCAATAATCGGTTTCTGCCTGCGTCCATGATATTTAGGTATTTGAAATTCATCAGATTTTGTTTTCTGTTTGTTCTCAGCTGATATAGCTTGTTTCGGCGGAGGTAGGTTAGGTACTGCAAGTGAAACATCGTTTGTTGATGACGTATTAGTGACATTAGTTAGCACCTGCAAATTCATGCTATCTTGACTCGACAACTTTCGTTTTTTCTGAGAACGAGTCTCCATCTGCACGGAGCTACAATTAACTGCAGATGCGGATAAGTTAGAGTTTATCAATTTATCAACATTTGATATATCTTGCTTTTCAATGTCAGCTTTCATATTATCCAAATTATCTTTTGTAGAAGACAACACTTTTAAAATCGAACCGTGTGATTTTAAAGTATTATTTTGGTCATTTAGTTGTTACAAGCAGCTGGAAACTAATGAGGTTAGGCCTCGAAGAGATGCCTGAACAGTTTCCATAAAGTTATCAGACATAAGTAAACAAGTGTCACATACCCAACGTATATTGGCCGTGTTTTCGATAAATTTAAGTTCCGTTGCTTTATAAGGAGAGCAGGTATGGTGTATTTGTTTTCCACATGCACCAGCAGCACATTTTAAAAACTTAAAACCAGGTAAAACTTCACTTTTACACGAGATACAAAGATTTACATGTGTGGCTTGCGACGCCATTTTTGCTGCTTCTCGTTTTCACTTACGAAAACTGTTATTGTCTATAAATATCAGCTCGCATCACTATAACCTAACATAAAGTAACTGCACTGACCATAGGCACATGATCACTTGCCGCAGGTGGATTTAATAAACGAAATATTATACGGTGTCCTGCAACTCCAAATCGTTTCACTGTGTTAGTAAACTCTTCAATTATTTCATATTGAAGTGGTTAGGAATTATTTGTAGTAACACCATCTTCTAAAGCTGTATCACTTGCATGGATACCACCGCTGCCTTCTTGAACAGCATTGTTAATAATATTTTCGCAAATATTAAAAAAATTATTAAAATGCGTTTGCTCTTGCTGCTTACATTCTTCTTTTTCTTGATTGAGAGCATCATCAATTATCTGCAACCAAATATTAAAAAAGTTATTAAAAAAAACGCAGATAACTAGCCAACAAAACTGTACGACTAAATGAGCTCACAGGTAAAATACTTGACTATTTATATATATATATATATATATATATATATATATATATATATATATATATATATATATATATATATTTTGCTAATTACTTTATAATAGTATAAACACATTCTACTCGCAATTTTAATATTGTACTTATTTAGGGAGAATAAGGGAATAAGGGGGAATAAGGATTTGTTAATTAAATATAAACATTTTATATTATATTGTTTTTATTAATTGTCATAAAATGTCTTACAGTTATTAAATCACAATAAAATTTATATTTATAAAAATTATATAATTCTATAAATATTTCTTTATAGATATTTTTTATTTTTATTACATTAATTATTGTTAAAATATTTTTTACATCTATTACATTTCTAACACAATCTAAAGATAAATCTTGAAGAATTTTTTTTATATTCTTCGAAAACATTTTCAAAATTTGTACACTTTTTCTTATAAATATTAATTATAACGACAAAAATAATGTTACTAGAGCTGAATATCATACTTCTTGACGATGCGCAGAAGTGGTATATTGTTTTAATTCTATATTTTTTTTAATATTTTCATTGGTTATTGTCATATATACATTGTTTCAATTTTTTTTTTTGTAAAATAGACATATTAATTTACAGTGTAACTTCGTGTTATCCACTTTTTTCACGTATTGACACTTTATCTTTAAAATGTAATATCTGTAATTTAATGCAAAAATTTAGAAAGTCACTTAAAATTATTCTTTTTTTATTTTTCACCAATGCAATAAACATTGTTAACACGTTGATCGCCACGCGGCATTCACTTGTGCCGCGCCTGATTTCGGCTGGCGTAGTGCGGCACAAGGTTTGTGCCACACTCTTAGAAACACATTTACGTTGAATAGCACGCCGTTTGTGCCGCAGAGCCCACGTATCTTTATGCACGTTTAAAATAGGTGGACTGTAGAGCCTTTTACACTTACTTCCCGGAGATTTCAATTCTCAGTTCTTGTTACTGGTCCGTTTTAACTATGTACTTCTGTTTATTTATTTTATTCATCTGAAAGTCTTTTAGCAATTAAATATTACCATTTCTGTTGTTTCTAATACTTGATTTGAACAATTATTTGTAACCAAAAGAAGCGTGAAGTTAGTGTGAACTACGTGAATGCCGCGTAGCCCGAATCCCGATAATTGCACACTACAGGTTATGTGGCACGAACGCTGTGCCGCGTTATCTTTTTTTTTAAATACGTAATTATAGACTCCAGATTTGGACAACTATCTTATAATATGTTCGTATAGAGAAAAACTGATATAATACTAAAAAATTAGGTGGAGGCCTAAGGGGTAATTTTTTTTTATTAAATGGCGATCAACGTGTTAAACTTAACATGAGAATTCAAACTTATTACTAAATATATATCCTTGTCCACTGGCACACAAACTGAATTCAGCAAACGATAATTTTTATCGCGAGCAACCACATATTGATTTAGCACAAATTTCCCTACAGGAGCAGCACCCAGCAGAAAATTCAAATCGTCACTTTCGCGAATATATGTTTTTTCTTCATCCACTGTTTCTTCAATATCCTGCGTTGTGATTATTTGTCCGTTTTCTTCTGCATCATCATCATCTACAATGATGACCTCATCAGAATATGCAGAACTCGTACTTGTTGTTTCTTCTTATTTAAAATAATATCCGGTGTGATCGGTATATCGGGCGTTGTAATCGGATCGTAAAAGTCCCGAGCTGGACGAATTATGGTATCATCCCGAATGACAAAGCGTTGTTTTTGAGCCATAATAAAAGTAAAATAGTAACTATACTGACTATACTCAAAACGAAAGATGCAGTATGAATGACTTAAGATTTCTTTTTTTGACAAATATATAGGGGTAGAAAACTAATTACGTGTTCAAACTTTTTTTAATATAAATAAGAAAGTTTCAAATTCTTTTAAAAACATTTAAATATGAACAATTAAGTGTATAATTAACAAACTAATGATAATTTTTTTTTTAAATATTTATTAAGGAATATTTCTTTTTAATTTTGAAAGTATTTTTCTGGTCTATTAAGTAATAACTAACTAATAGCATACAGAATAACAGGAAAGTTAAGATTTAAATCTTTTCAAATATCCTTCAAAATATTATACATGCATATTTACCAAAACAATTAAATGACAAATTTTCTAAATTCCTAAAGAGAAAGCTTATTACTGGAGCCACTAAGTCATTAGCGAAATGACTTGATTAATTAGATCGCTACCAGTGACTATACTGCTGCCATCGACGCTACTGATTTGAAGAGATTCTTCTTCTTCGATGTGGCCTGGCATCTCAAGAGACTCTTCCTTACTAACATGAAACTGAAAACTTACATTGTCGACGGTGTATTGCCTGGATCTTGCACCAGTGACTATACTGCTGTCGTCGACGGTACTGAACTGAAGAGACCCTTCTTCTTTGATCTGGTTTTGCATTTCAGAAATCTTTTCCTTATTAATATTCACTTTAATTTCGGAAAGACTGACTCGGGTCTCGAACCAAAAACCTAACCAGTGGCATGCCGTTTCTACTGAACTTGGTCGCCATGCCTCTGGTAACTCTACATAGGCTTCCTTTACTTGTCCACGAAATCTTGTAGAACAATTTCTACTTTCGACTATTTTACACCCTTTTCTAAATAACCGGCAAAGTCTTCTGTATTTGTTTCATCACAAAAGTCGAACAATTTCGTCATTTTGATACTAACTGATGTAAGGTGGTAACGCTTACTTATGTACCACGGAGTTACGGTCAAACTAACTTACTAATTTTTAATTCTTGAATTGTCGCACTATTTACTTTATAAAACTTCATAATTAATTAGGGATAAATAATATACTTTGTGTTAAGTTTTATATTTATTTATTAAAATTTAGTAACAGCTGTTTGTGTTAGTGATTGTGAGAGGTAATATTGTAAACAATCCAAAAAAAATTATTATGAGACCGTTGTACGGGTGAGAGGAAACATTTTTATGAGTGGTGAGCGATGTAGGTCTGTTTGTTCATTGATACAAATTTCGTTGGTGGTGTTTAAAGATTTGTGAATTTCTACGCATTCCAATTAACTGAGTCTATTTCCTATGGTTTCTGTGTGGAGTATGGTAGGGGTATAGTTGTCGGGTAATTGATGTCCTGTGCTGTGTAAATGGTCGGCGAAAGTTGAATCCGTTTTTTGTAAGCGGTATGAGCTAAGATGTTCTTTAAATCTAATGTTGATATTGCGGCCTGTTTTTCCAATGTACACGCAATTACATATGCATTTAAGTTTATATATTCCGGGTTTTTCTATTTTTCTGATTCTGTCTTTATGATTGCTTAATTTATTAAAAAGTGTCCCTGAGGTTTTGATAGCAATCTTTATTTTCTTGTTTTTTATTTTGTTGGCTATTTTTGTCGAAATATTACCATAGTAACCAATGGTCTGGTATTTTATTTTTTCACTTTGCATCGGATAAACTATTATAATTTGAGAGCTTTTTGGTAGATTTGTTTATTTAAAATGTTATCAATGAGATTCGGATTGTAGTTATTGTTTATAGCTATTTGTTTAATGGTATTGAGTTCTGTATTATAGTCTGTTTTATTTTGTGGAATTGTGAGTAACCGGTGTATCATTGAGTTAAAGGCAGCAAGTTTATGTTGTATAGGGTGCCGTGATAGGTTATTTATTATCGCTCTGTATAGGTAGGTTTTCTGTAGATTGTGAACTCATGATTATTGTTAATTTTGTGAATGGTCAAATCTAAAAAGTTTAGTTTGTTATTTTCTTCTATTTATAAGGTGAATTGTATGTTTTTACGTGCAGAATTCATATAATGTAAAAAATTTATTAATTGCCTATGTGTTCCTGTCCAATAGGCTATTTTGAGAAGCAAAATGAAATCGTAGAAAGATGAAATTTGCCTATTCTCAAATAGGGAATAAACCAATTAAAATGACACTACTTCCATCAAAATCGGTTTAGGGGTTTAGGAGGAGATGCCGGAGAACCATATATACATACATACAAACACACATACAAACATTTGACAATCAGAGAGATTAATTTCTTATAAATTTAACCATAAAATATGAATCCAAAATGTAACTTAAAACTGGCTCATTCTTACTGCTGTGCGTAATTACAAGCTAACCGTAGTACGATACTCGACGTAACTCGACGTTGACGTAATTACCCGTGGACCGTAACTAACTCAGTCTTGATGCTAACCCCTTTTTAAGTTACATTTTGGTCATCGAACTGGACTCTGCGGGGAGGCAACGTAAACATAAATAACTAGTTCACTGTGCAATCGAACTTTGAACGTTATTCAATATATGTTGAAATTGCTGACAGTAGCTCAAAGTTCGATGCACTAAAAATGCTTAACAAATATTTATGTTTGTAACAGTATGCACTTTTAATTCGGAACAACTGGTTTCTCTACAGTTTTTGTCGTAAAATGAACAGGAGAGCAGAAAATTACAAAAAGTAATTTTACATGTTAATGATTTTTCTTCTTTCTCATCACAGTTTTGGTTGGTTACCTTAGTGTTCTTCCTGAGCTTAGTTTTCTGTTCTATCGTATTATTGCTTTTCCACCATAACGCGGGTGTCATTAAAAGTATCGAAAATTTGTTTTTTTTACTCTTTTTACTTTTGACTGCTCTACCTTCTACAGCTTTTTCTGTTTATTAGTTTTTTTTTCTTCCAAAATGTTTTTCATGGGAGTAGACGTAAATATTTGGGAGTTGCTTTTTTCCACCTTTTTTTCCTTTTTGGTTATTAATTCCAGAACATCCGGGAACGGGTATTATTTCTCCAAATGACATATTCTGTCTCATTTCATTTTCGTTTGTGTCCACCTCCATTCTCTGTTCTGCTATATCTTCTTCCCTTTCATCTCTTCTATTTTCTTCTATTTGAACATTTGTAGGAATTTTGCAACGTCTCCCAATATCAAGTTTAAGTTGTGACAAGCACAAGGAGTATAAAATGTCTTTTCATTTAGCACGGACACCTTTATATACACCTTTCATATTGGCACCATTGTCGTAGCCTTGCCATCGACAATTTGATAGTTTAATATTCAATTGGTTTAACACGTTGCCCCAAATGACGGCTATAGCCGTCAGATTTCTGGTAATATGTAGGAAAAAAAAAGTGTGCGGTAAAGTGTTAATAGTGATTTTATGTTTTCATAAATGCCTTTGTCAGTAGTATCGTTGGTTGTTAGGAACGTTAGAAGATGTTCACAAATTTCAACATTTCCTTCAGAGATATGTAAAAATCTAAAAATAACCGATATTTGTCTTGATGACTGATATCGGGTGTACAATCCAGAATAATGGAATAATATTTTGCTTGTAATATCATATCTACAATATTACATTGAATTTTATGTGCCATATCAGCAATTAATTCATTTTGAATCACTTGAAATAAATAGGAATTTTTGTCTTTTTTATTTTTATAACTTTTCTCTGAACATCTCATTAAATGATCTTTTAAGACTAGATCAAATTCTGCAATTAATTGTAGAAATCCCAAAATATTTCCAATATGGGGTTTGTACAGCAAACTACAAATACCTCTAAACGCTAAATTACGTTCTGCCAAATACATAACTGCTGCGATAATACGTTTTAAAACATTACGAATTTTTTTTGCCTCAAGTTTTAAATTTGTTTGTTCAACCTGATCAATTGTAGTATTAGATTTTAAATTACTCATCATTTGTGTCCAAGAATATATGCTTTTTATATGTGAATATGTGAATTTTTGTGATAAAATTTTATAATATCATTTAGCCAAATTAAAATTATTTATCAATTATTAGGTATTGTACAATTTTTCCTATTATTATGATTTCTTTTTAGCTCGTGAGTTATAATCACTTCAAACAATAAACTTCTGTTTAATTGTTTATTTACTTTATAGTTTTGATATATTTCTACTCCTCGGCATAAATTCATCAACAATTTATTTAATGTTTCCTTTTCGGCTTCTATTTCACTCCTTACCGTTTCTTAATCTGTTTCTATTTGGCATTTTTACTTTCATCTGCAGACGTTATTGAAACAGTACTAGACATGAATGGTGAACTGTTCAATATGTCTGAAAGTCAGTGGCGAGACGTGTTGTACGGAGTAAGGGAAGCACTATTAATTTCAAAAAGTAATTCATTTGTTTTATTTATTTTAACGTATTTTTTTATAATTCAAGAAAAACGATTACAAATTTTACAGATATGTACTAAAACATAAGTAAAGCCAAAACAAAATTTATGTTATACAAAAAAAATTCGAACAAAATATTGTGTGATACACAAAAAGATAATTATATATACAAATAAAAAAACAATAAACTACTTATTTTTAATGAAATTTCATTCGTCTATTCTTATTTTCAAAAATCATCAATGACAGAGTCATAAAAATTATAATTTTTTTTTAAGATCTTCAAGTAAGTCTTTTTCAATAGATATTAAGCTTAAAGATGATAATCTATTTTGGCTAATTGTATACCTTATATGTGTTTTTACACGTTTTAAAGTTGAAAAACTTCTTTCAACTGACGCAGATGTACTTGGAATGGTAATAATTAAATTACATAATTTGTCACACGAGTAACAGAACAACTTATCTTAGTCTAACAGAGTTTTTATAACTTCTTGAGGAATCAAGATTGAATTGCTTTATTATTTGTTTATTTATATTTAAATGTGTTATTTATTCAACTAATGGGACCGAAGTTCGAGTGCTAGTTCTTTAGGTTATTAAACCAGCTCGATTTCGGTGGTCTCTATATTGTTTACATTTATATAGTAACTTATGCTTTTAATTATGGTTATGATTATGTATTTTATATATGTATATATACAGGGTGTAACAGAATAACTATTCCTAATTTTAACTGGAGTATCCTCGGCTCAGAATATGAAGATTTAATGCAAATTACTGAGATAAAATGTGGCTCCTTACTGAGCTACAGGGTGTTTTATATAAAAATTTAAAAACGATTTTTGCCCAGTACTTTAAAACTATTTGACGTATCCTTATCATACTTGTCAGGAAATGTAGGTACCGTATACCATACTAAATTATGTTAAATAAAAGTTTCTGGCTACTGCCAGTGGCGTACAACAGGGGCAAGTAAGAGGTTGATCCTTCCTAAATTCTACGCCACTGGCGGAATTGTCATTTTAGCACAATTGTTTGATTCTCCAATACTTGCTGTGTAAAAAACATACTCTTCCTTTGTAACGATAAAGTAACTGTTTTTCGAGATATTTAAAGTTAAACATAAGCTGCACCATTGGGATTTTTTCAAAATTTGCTCAAAAAAATCTGAAAAAATTCAGTAAAATAGAGAAAAAAATTAGCTACATAATAATTAAGTAACTTTTTTCTCTAACTCATTCTGATTTGGCTGTAAAAATTATTGAAAATAAAAAAAATAAAATGCAAAAAATATTAATTTTCAATAATTTTTCCAGCCAAACCAGAATGAGTTAGAGAAAAAGTTACTTAGATATTATGTAGCTAATTTTTTTCTCTATTTTACTGAATTTTTTCAGATTTTTTTAGCAAATTTTGAAAAAATCCCAAGGGTGCAGCTTATGTTTAACTTTAAATATCTCGAAAAACAGTGACTTTATCTTTACAAAGGAAGAGTATGTTTTTTACACAGCAAATATTGGATAATCGAAAAATTGTGCTAAAATGACAATTCCGCCAGTGGCGTAGAATTTAGGAAGAATTAATTTCTCACTTGCCCCTGTTGTACGCCACTGGCAGTAGCCAGAAACTTTTATTTAACATAATTTAGTATGGTGTACGGTACCTACATTTCTTGCCAAGTATGATAAGGATACGTCAAATAGTTTTAAAGTACTGGGCAAAAATAGTTTTTAAATTTTTATATAAAACACCCTGTAGCTCAGTAAGGAGCCACATTTTATCTCAGTGATTTGCATTAAATCTTCATATTCTGAGCCCAGGATACTCCAGTTAAAATTAGGAATAGTTATTCTGTTACACCCTGTATAATTAAAATTTATTTTTTAGAATTATCAAAATTATCAATTTCAAGAAGAACTTTTTTGAGCAGAGCTTCTTGAACTGCAATTTCCAGTTCAACTTTTCTTTTCTGCAAATTTAGTAATTCAACATTTAAATTATGTATTTATGTTTCTCTGTTATTTCTTTTACATAATACATTTTTTACTTCGTCGTACACATCCTCCGCCGGTTTTTTTTTTTATTTTTTGAATATGGATTTGGTACTGGAACAGGTTCTTGTTCTGAAATAGGTTCTGGTTCTGAAACAGGTCCTGGTTGTTCAGGTTCAGGTTCACTGAAAAAGTTTTAATTTTAGTTAGTTTTAATTATTCATATAATACAGTAAAGTTCTTTCTAATCTACTTTAATTTTGTTTCATGAAATCTTATACAGTGTGTTTCCGGATGGACCTATCTATACTTGTAAACTTCCTTATTTTGCATGTTAGGAAGAACAGTATTCTTCATAAAAAGTTTTGCTTCATCTTGCAACTAAGTGAAAAATTTCATAAATATCAAAGATATCCTGAAAATAACAACGAATGCAACATATTTAAGCAATTACTAATTGGAATTAGTACTGCGCAAATATATTTGAAAAATTAAATAAGAATTTTAAAGTATTAATTTATAGTTTACATTATTTATTTGAGTTTAGTAAAATAATAAATAATACTAATAATAAATTTTATATTACCCAGTTACCGGATCCACATAACCTTCTTCTATATGTATAGCATCTGAATCAAAATCATTAACTTCTTCTTTGAAATCATCAAGACACATATTGGCAATTTCGTAATCAATTTCAGAAGGATCAATAATAGATGATAGTCCACCTCCTGTGGCACTCATATATTTTTTATGTTTCGAAATAATGGTTTTAGAATGACATTTCATTCGAAACCAGCATTCTTTTAATCGTTTTGCTGTTCTGCAATATCCCTGACTTTGAAAAACTTTTTCTAATTCGTTCCACTTTTGTTTTCTAAGTTTGGAAATTCTTGCATCGTTACTTTTGTTTTCGAAAATATTTACATTAGATCTTATGTAGTCCATTAAAATTCTTTTTTTCTTCTATTAAAAAATTGCTTTTTGACATATATAAATAAACATTATTGTAATATATTTTAAAACATTTTAAATTATATACTTACTTTTGCTATACAAAACTTCACTCAAAGGTCCCAAATTATGCAAGTCACTAATAATAAAATGGCGCAGAAATGTAACTGACAGCTATGACTGACAGCTAAAATTATCAATTTGCAACGTTGCCACATGCATTAAATACAAAAAATTTCTTTTTAAAAAATTAATAAAAAAGTGAGGTGAAAATTAGAAGCAATGAAAAAGTACTTTTTAGTAAAAAATTACTTTTATAAAAATTGACAATAAAAGTGCTTTTTCCTATGAGGTGGGCATACGGGCCTTGGTTTTTAATTTTTTTTCTCTTGCCTACTCTGATTATTCGATTTAAAGTACTAATAATTTACACGAAGTGATTAGTGACATGTATTCTGTATTGCCTATTCTTAAACTTCAGATGAGAACAGGTAAAATGGACCTGTAGGTATATAAGTAACAATAGAGGTTCTATTATTTACTACACATTTATATATGAATGAATTTTATGTATTTATTGCATATTACATACATATATAAATATAATTATATCACAAAAAGACATTACAACTACGTAACAAAAATAAATTATAACTTAACTTATTTAAAATTTACATTAATAATACGAGTATAAACAAAAAACAAGTAGAAATCTTAAAAGTTTGTATACATTTAAATTATTGGTGCGCGTCTGGCTTTTAAGTCAGAAATTTTTTTCTAATTGTTTACATATTTCATGTTCTATAGAAATCATAGCGAAACTCACCAATCTGTCTTGGCCCATTGTACTCCTTAGATAATTTTTTATAATTTTTAGAAGCAACAGATACGGGTAATTTAAAAAAAATTCTAATAACAATTACAATGTTGGGAAAAGCACGACATAAGTCGCCTCGTAGCACATATTCTAGAACTTCATATGCAGTCATATTTGGTTTCAGTGAATGTTTCAATATATTAATTTCTTCAAACAATTCAATGTCATTAATATCTAATTCATTTCTTGTATTGTCAGTTACCATAATTGCTACCTCTTTACAGGATTTTAAAAGTTTATTGGCGTCAGAGTTTTTTAAATTTGAAATATTGTGTATTATATTAAATCTGTTATAATGTTGTTTCAGTAATGCATATCTTTTGCTTATTGCATCCAAAGTTGTATCTCTTTATTATCTAGTTGTATTATTTATACTTTCATCCGAACCGAATGTTCATAATCGAACTGAGCTTTCTTTTTCCGTCGGCGTAAATTGATTGTGTCAGGGAATTTAGCTTCTACTTCAACCGTTTCCGCAATTTGTTTAGCAGTATTTAAAAAAGTTGCAAACTCTTCATCAGATGTTTTTATTTTTAGAAAATCTACAATATTATTTAATAAATCGAAACAGGTATTAATATTTATTACAGACTGTTGCATCATTTTACTGACGACATTAATTTTTGATAATATATCATGTCAAATCACAATTCCACAAAAAAATGTAAATGACATAATTTTAACAGCTAAGCATTAAGCATGATGTCGAGTGTTTGGATCTCTTTTATTGTCATTTATTAAATCTAACAATGAATCATAAATTTCTTCAAACTGAAATCTTAGTGGTCTTATCGAGTCTATTCTACTTTTCCAGCGTGTTTGGGATACGGGTTTAGAACTAAATTTTTTAAACTTTGTTTCAGAATACCCCACCTTTGTGTAGAAGATGAAAAAAATACATAGAGATCTTGTATTGTATTAAAGAAATCTACAGTCTCAAAATTAATTTTTGCCGCATCGTTTACTACCAGGTTTAAACTATGGGACGAACACGGTACAAAAAAATGCACCTGGGTTGACATCTAAAATATTTTTTTGCAAACCATTGTTAATACCTCTCATGTTGGCGCCATTATCGTAAATATCGAATTAACCTCCATGTTTGGGCTCCTCTTTGATCAATTAAATAATTAGGTTTATTTAAAGAAATAGTTTTTGATCAATTACACCATAATTAAATGATTGTATCTGTATCTGTATCAATTGATACAGATTTTGTTTCTGTTATAGATTTCAAAAATAATTTAATTTCAATTTGAGCAACTCCTTCTAAAATATCATGCATTATGTCAACTGAAATAGCATCACACAATTTAAAATAATTCAAATAATTAAGAATGCTTCTATTTTTAATACCAAATACATTTTTATTTTCTTCAGATATATTCTGGAAATGCTTTTCATAAAGATCATTATTTCGAAGTTTTTTTTTTCATCTTCAATATTGCATTTCTTGTTTACTACACAAACAAATTCGACAACAATAAGTTGCATTAAAAGATTCCACCATGCCATAAAGCATATTGCCTCCCAAATTATCATAACTTAAAGCAACTAAAGTTGTGTAGACAGGTTCATTAGCACTTTCTAATATTATTCCCTGACTTTCAAGTTTTATTTTATTTTTATTTATTTTCAGTTTTACTCTTAATAAATTGGATAAATTTATCATGATGTAATAGTTGTCGCAAATAGTCTACTAGAGGAATGTAACTGAATGTACAAGATCTATTCATTTCTATATAAGAATTTGACAACTTATCGTAAACTTGATCAATTCTAATTCCAAGATATACTTCTTGTGGTTTAACAATTTTTGAATTAAAGAATTTATTTAGCTTATAACTTGAATTCCATTTATTACATGAATTTTGAATACATTTATTAAAAGAAGAAACTTTTTTATAAATGTTTGATGAATGATTTTCATTGTTTAATATTCTGTTAGATTCGTGCAAAAAAGATTCATTTAGTTCAGTTGTGTTTTCAAATAGCGTTTCAGTAACAGATTGTGGTGGGTCTAATGTTAGTAATTGTCCAACAAAAGTGCTTACGATATCATCAATGTTACTTTCAAAATTGTATTCATCTATATTGATACAGATAATTTTATCATTAAAATCATTTTTTATTTCATTTATTTCCTCACAAAAATTATTTGCAACAGTATTATCAGATAAAGTATTTGATTCATATTCATTATTTTCAGACTCATGTTTTAACATATGTTTCCGAAAACCGTTATAAGTTTTAAATGAAAGAGAACAATTTGTAGCGCAGCATAATATATTTCTTTAAATATATGGTCCATTATACAAATAGTGATTAGATCATAAATGCTTTATTACTAGAGAAGTATTTTCTATTACTCTATTACATAAATAACATGTAAAACTCATTTTTGAATTTTATTTAGAAGATATAAATTCATAGAACAAATACATAAAATTGTTAAACTAACAACTGGAGAAATTCAATTCAACTGTCAATATTATCAAAAATTAAAAAAAAAAAGAAAATAAGACTTACTCGTTATTTAAACGGCACCGTAATTCTCTCATTTTTGAGGTATATTGTACGTTTTCTTGATCAATTTTGTAAAAAAAGGTTTGCAAAAATTCATAGAAAGTCTTTAAATATTTCTTCCAAAATATTGTTGGTGTTGCAGGGAATTATGCTGCCATCAATAAAAATAGAGTAATTTGTAATTGCTTCTATATTCATTCCAGTTGCAATTAAAAGTGGCTGATTTGTAGTCTTCTTTTCAATAAGTGTTTTATAATCAACTTTAATCTGTAAAATTATGTAAATAACATTAAATAATTACTTTATAGAAATTATTTTATTTTACTTACTTTTTTATAATATATAAACTTTTCGATTGCCGACTGTATAGTGTCACGTCGAGGATTTTTTCGTCTTTTTGCAGTTGGTGGAAGCATATATATTAGAGCGAACAAAGCTCTAGTTTCTCTGTTCCAAACTATCAAATATATTTTAAAATAAAATAAAACATTAATAACGTTAATTACTTAGCACATACCAATTAAATCGTCTTTGTCCAAGATTGTCGATTAGTGTTGGACTATGAGGAAATAATAATGCAAATTCCTGTTCAATCTGGAATTAAAAAAACAAAGATTTTAATGTTTATAAACTATTTCACTGTTATCTTTATTCAAGAAAACAAAAACTATATAAATGTGTTATTTTTACCAAACCGGGAGTATCCAATAACCTGGGAAATGTGTGTACAATATCTTTTCCTAACGTTCGTCGATATTGGAAAGTTTCTATCATTTTTGTTTTTATAACATCGATATCATTTTCTGGTGAGACATTTTTCATAAATATAATCGATTCTTTAATATCATCATCATCAATAATAGTGTCCGTATTTTTAATGCTTTCAGTTAATTTTAACTTCTTTTGCGAGACTGGTGATCTGATTCTGATTTTCGGCGTACTGCGCGCAATCTCCATACAATGTACCCGTCATGTTTTAATGTATTGTAAAATGTTTCCTAAATTATATTTTTTATGTTATTAATTGAATTTTTAATAATTATTTTACAAAGTTAAAAATGAAACTACTTACATATCCTCCATATTTACTATGAGGATCTTAGATCTTAGAATTTAGCATTGTATAATTTTTTTGCAGTTGTAGGATAAAATTCACATGTTTCTATTAAAATATTTACAACAATTTTCACTAAGAAAATTCTCTTTTTATTTGTTAAACATTTTAGTTGTTCATATTCATGAAAAATTTTGTCTCCTTTTTTATGAATTATTAATTGTTTAAATTCCTAAAACATTATTGTAATTTCAATATATATATATATATATATATAACCTATCGATTTCAAGATGATTAAATCTATTATTTTATCTTCATTATATTTAGTGCCATTCTCTTTCAGCAGCTTCTTGAGATGTTTAAACTTATTTACATATATTCTTATTTGTTTACCAGTAATATTGCCAGTGAATTGAATCGGATCAGTTAATTTTCTATAAACTTTTATATGCTTGCACCGCTTGCACCGTGTGTGACTCATTTCCCTGAGTAATTTGAAATAAGTTGATCGAATTTTTTTAAGAGAAGGACAGCATTGTAGCATTTTAACTAAAGATGCGCCAGGCAAGCATTTCTCGTCTCGTGTACTATATGAAGTGTAGCAATTTTGCATTTTTAGTACTTTAATCTTTTTATTTGTTTTGGATATCTGATATATAATGGGTGATTCATTTAGAGGTACTTTTTTCAAAAATAGAAACAAATAGAAAAATTCGATTTTATCGGGTAATCTTTATTATCATATAAAAGAACCATTCTTTACATTTATTTTTTAAAAATTATTTCTTTCAAATGTTGGCCGTAACTGCGGTTAACATGCTCCATTCTACAGTTCCAATTTTCGATGACACGTTCGAGCATTTCGAGCTGTATTTGGCGAATAATAATCGTAGCCGGCTTATTCCTGTAGACTTTGGACTTTACGTAGCCCCAAAGGAAAAAGTCTAGAGGTGTGATATCACACGATCTAGACGGCCAATTCACCGGTCCGAAGCGTGAAATTAACTGTTCACCGAATTGTTCTTGCAATAAAGCCATGGTTTCACGGGCTGTGTGGCAAGTAGCTCCGTCTTGTTGGAACCCAATGTCGTGGAGACGACGGGCTTCAATTTCAGGCAACAAATAGTCAGTTATCATGGTGCGATAACGGGCGCCATTGACAGTTACGTTTCGGCCTTCCTCATTTTTGAAGAAATATGGACCGATGATTCCACCGGCCCATAAACCACACCAAACCGTAGTTTTGTCTGGATGTAGCGGCAGCTCTTGAACCTCTTCGGGTTGCTCTTCACCCCAAATACGGCAATTTTGCTTATTGACGTACCCGTTAAGCCAGAAATGGGCCTCATCGCTGAACACAATTCTGATCGAAAACAGTGGATTTTCTTCAAGCTTTTCAAGAGCCCAAAGAATGAAACGGCGACGATTCGGAAGGCCTGCCGGCATCAGTTTTTGCACGAGTTGAATTTTGTATACTTTTAAGCCAAGATCCTTACGTAAAATACGCCAAGTTGTTGCATATGACAAGCCAAACTTTTGAGAACGGCGCCGAATCGATTCATTACGTTCATTGCGAACACTCTCAGCTACCGCCGCTATATTTTCTTCACTACGTGCTGAATGTGGTCTATTTGGTCGCATATTATCCAATAATGAAAATTGGCTTTCAAATTTTTCGATAGTACAACGAATTGTGCGTTCGGTAGGCCGATTACGTGGACCATAACTTGCTCTACGCCCTCGAAACACATTCTTCGTAGAACGTTCATTTTCGTAATTCAGCTGAATAATTTGTAGACGCTGTGCAGGGCTAAGTCTTTCCATAATGAAATGTCAAACAATACTGAACAAAAATACAATGACAGGTTGACACGACTCAATCGTCAATTGTCATAAAATCAGCTGTGAAAAAAGTACCTCTAAATGAATATAAATATTATTTTAATTTATATTTCTTTATAACTTATATAAACATAATTACCAAAAGTAGCTGAACAATTAATTTTAATAATTGTTCCCGCCAATGTTGGTTTTATTTGAAAAAAGTCAGGAAAAAACTCTCGATCAATTTCAATTACATTTTCGTCATAAAACTTTATTTCGAATAATTCCGGATATTTTAATTTAACTGAAATTAATACAATATTGTAATTTGAACTATAAATCAAATACATACAAAATTTTGTTAATTGCAAAAATACATTAATTTTCTGTTGTATTTGAGTATTGATACAATGATAAAAGATTATTTTTATTGATACAATGATAATAGCAAAATTAAAAGTACACTGAATCTATGATAAGATATTGTAAACACATTATTTTAATTGAAAAACTTAATTCAGAACCGGATTATATCACAGATAAACTAGGTAAATATCAGGTTCGATTTTTAAAAAATTGTACATAGATTTTTTATAAGAAAAAAAATATAAATTATCCAGTCTGTAGCACAAAGACAGTTAGTCAGCCTCAAAATATGGACAATGATTCTACAATTTCGGAGTAGGTTGTACAAAGAAAAAAAAAGATTTAGAGAAAATGAAAATCAGTTGCAATCTGCGTCAAAACGTTCCAATATAAATACTACAAATAGATATGCTATATTAAACAGATCAACAATTACGACATTTTCACTGCGGTGTGGGCACCAATCCGTCGTACATGTGAACGCACCAGGCGCGTTGCGGGCAGTGAATGTGTTAATGGAACAGGAAATAAACACCAATACGGAACATAAACCGCCACCTGTATTTATCTAAGGGGAAATCAACTATTTAGCAATGACTGATACATTTACAGTGGCGTAGCTACGTATTTAGCGCCTGGAGCAGATAAAAACGAAGCGCCCCTTAAATGCCGGGAAAATTTAGTTTTTTTAACATTCAATTGAAACACAAAATATGTAGTTATATTTTCTAAAACTTTATTTATAAATTATGTTATCTTTGTTTGTCCTTTTGTAATTGTTTGTTATGCTGGTTCGTTGGTTAATTGTTTGTATTTTTATTGTGGACTGTATTGAAATTACCATAACCTTTGTTTTGTCACGGTAACGATCACTTTTTTGCACTTTTATAATTGAACTTACACACACACTGCCTTGACTGCCTTTTCAACTTGTACTGCGCACTTGTCCCTCTGGTGGAACATTCTGAGACGAACCAGGGTCGTCCCACATTCTTCTCCTAACATTCTCCCCCCTTTGAAGGATGATCTTCAAAATTATCTTCTATTGGTAAAATACAACACTTTGTTATTGGACGCTTGTATTCACCATTTCTTGTCTTCACCTTCACTACACGAACTATGTTGTCCTTTCCGGGGTAGGTCTCGATGATTCTTCCCATCAACCAGTTACAAGGTGGGGCATTGTCTTCCTTCAGGATAACGATAGTTCCAATGATTGTATTTGGATTTTTCTTGAACCACTTGTTTCGCTGTTGTAGGGTGTTCAAAAAATCTCTTGACCATATTTTCCAAAACAATTGTTGCTGCTTTTGTATTAACTGATAATGATTTAGTCTGTTGTCAGCAATATTTATTAATTGGTATTCTGGCAACGTAATTTGTGAAGTACCAGTTAGGAAGTGAGAAGGAGTTAGTATAGTTAGGTCGTTGGGATCGTCGGAAATAGGACATAATGGTCGTGAGTTGACGCATGCCTCAATTTGTGTTAATAGCGTATTAAAATGATCGTAAGTTAGGTGTTGTTTTCCAATGACCCTTTGTATATGATATTTTACGGATTTTATACCAGCTTCCCATATTCCTCCGAAATGGGGTGAGTTTGGTGGTATGAACTTCCACTGAATATCCTTGTTGGTACAGTAGTTAAAAACTTCGTCCTGAAATGCTTCATTGTTTATTTTGGTATATAATTCAGACAGTTGATTCCTTGCTCCTTTGAAATTTGTAGCATTATCGCTGAAAATACATTCGCATTTACCCCTCCTTGCTATGAAACGTTTTAATGCATTTAAAAACGCAAAGGTAGTCAGATCATTTACCAGTTCGATATGAATAGCTCTTGTACTCATACAAATAAATAATGCAATATATGACTTTATATTAGGAGCATTTTTTCTGGTTGATTGCTTCAATAAAAATGGTTCTCCATAATCTACTCCTGTATTAGTAAATGCCTTTAACACCTTACCTCGGTAATTTGGTAAATTACCCATGAGTTGTGTTGTACTCCTTGTCTTTATTCTAAAACATGTTACACATTTGTGTATGATTTTTTTAACAGATGTTCTGCCTCTTAATGGCCAATATTTTTGTCGTATGTGTCCTAAAGTTGCTTGAGTTCCCCCATGAAATGACCTTAAATGTTCATGATGTATAATTAATTCTGTTAGTTTGTGATTGGCTGGAAGAATAATTGGATGACAATTGTCATATGGTATATTTAAGTTTTCTGATCGGCCCCCTACTCTTAGTATCTCGTTTTCATCAAGAAATGGGGTTAATGTTTTTAATTTCCCTTCTGCAATGACTTGTCCTTTGGTAAGTTGCTCTATTTCTCACAAACAACTTCCATTTAGCAGCATCAGCTGCTATCCAATGTAATACAATCATGGAATCTGTCCACAGAAATATTCCAGTAAATTTCAAGTTCAAGCTTTCAACAACCTTTTGCTGTAGTTGACTAAGTAGCACTGCTCCATTTAATTCAAGCCGTGGTAATGTTATAGATTTAATTGGTGCTATTCTTGATTTTGCACACACTAATTCTACCGTTGTATTATAGTTCTCATCTATGCATTTTATATATATGTTACGGTAAATGTACACTCTTGGGAAATGTACACTTTTACCGTAAAATGTGTACATTTCCCAAAAAGTTAGGTATATGTGAACTGAATATAATGTATATGTACATTTCCCGGCAAACGTGTACTCTTGCCTTCACGTTTTGGTAAATGTATACTCTTACCTTCATGTTTTAAGAAAAGTTGGAATACAAATAAATTAAAAATGTTGTTGCAGTAAAAAAATATTTATTTAAATAAACATAATACAAAAGGCTTTAATAACGAAAATTATTTTAATTAAAAAATGTAAATGACAAACAAAACATACTTTTCTTTGCATATTATATAATATGTCGTAGGTTATGATCCCAATATTCCTAAATACAATTTTCGTCCTAGTTTTTCAGGACCAATACGATGGGAATCAAACAAATAATAATAATAACATACTTTTTTTTATTATAACAGTTAAATTTTATAAAACTATAAAGGAACATATAGAAATTTCATAATGAAAAAAGTTTTATTTATTTGAGCAAGAATTGCTATTGTGGCACTTGGAATTACATAATATTCCAGCATTCTGCGTCTTATTTCTCTAAATATCTTAAATTATATCCAAAAATCTTCAGTACTATGGCATTAATTTGTAATGTAGTTATTGTAGGGTACATAAACATAATAACATTAACATTATAGATAGAGCACTTGCACGAAATGTGTAACGTGAAATAGCAGCGCCTACTGAACTAGCCGAAACGGTAGTTCGCGTACCACTACAAGTGCGCATGCGCACCACATTACTAGCACTTGCGATTTCGAATTTTGTATGCTCACATTTACCAAAACGACATGGTCATTGTGAATTCAATGTACATTTCCCTTATTTAAAATTGCAAATGTTAGTTGAATGCACATTACCCAAACGAGGAGGCAAATGTGCACATTTACCGGAAAATGTGTACATTTGCCGCAATATCTACTTTTACCGTAACATATACACAAGCACCATAAGCTCTTTGTGATGAATCACAAAATCCATGTAATTCATATGTAATTTTATTCGATGTTAGGTTTGTTATACGTCGATTGATTTCAAATTCTTGTATTCCTCTTAATTCCATTTTGAATTCCATCCACTTGTTAACAATATCTTCATCCAACCTTTGATCCCATTCAACTTTTAATTTCCATAAACTTTGCATAAACAGTTTAGCTTTTACTACCAATGGATTTAACAAACCCAAAAGATCATATATACTTGCGATCTCCGCTAATATTATTCTTTTTGTATGTGATGGAGTATCAAAATCTGATATGTGTATTGCAAATTTTATAGTGTCTTCTTTAGGCATCCATAATAATCCTAACGTTCGTACTGTTTCCTTGCCCATTATTACGGGTAATTCCTTCTCTTTCCTTGCCTCTTCTATAGCATTCAAAATCACCTCATTATTCGAACACCATTTTCGTAAATTGAATCCTCCTCTTTGTAATAACTCAATTAATTGTTTTTGTAAACTTAATACTGTTTCTATGTCATTGCTTCCACTCATTACATCATCTACATAAAAATCGTTCATTCATCTTCAGCTAATTGTCGTAGTGTTTTTGTTGCTAAGTATGGTGCTGGCGCTGTTCCATACGTAACGGTTTTTAACTTAAATATTTGAGGTCGTCCTTGAACATCTTGCCAAATAATACGTTGGTAATCTTGATGTGCTGGGTTGATATTTATATTGCGATACATTTTCTCTATATCGGCAACAAAGGCAAATTTATATAATCTAAATCGCATTACAATTGATATTATGTCTTGACCTACTGTTGGCGCAATTTTTACTACATCATTTAGCGATAGATCGGTTGTTGATTTCATGGAAGCGTTAAATACTACTCTCAATTTCGTTGTTGTGCTAGTTTCCTTCATAACTGCATGATGTGGTATGTAATAATATGGTATAGCTTCATTTGTATCAATTACTGGCTCCATATGTCCTAAGTCAACGTATTCTTGCATAAAATTAGTATACGCTATCTTTAAGCTGTCATTCAATTCTAATCTTGCTTGTAGTAATTTGAATCTCATCATAGCATTGACGTATGAATTTCCTAGTAATTCAACATTGTCTTTAAATGGTAAATTCACAATGTATCTACCGCTTTTTTCTCGGGTTGTTGTTTGCTGATAGTATGTGTCACACTCCTTTTCTTCTTTTGTCTTAACTCTTTCAAGTTGTACATTTTCTAGTTTCCAAAATTTCTCAATTTGGTCTTCTAATGAGTTAGAATTGTGAGTTTCCGCTACAAAGCACGTAATGTGTCATGTGTTTCCCTTGTTCCTATTCGTCCTGATATAATCCATCCAAATTGTGTGTCTAGTAGTATTGGCAGTTGTGGACGTAGTTTGATATGAGCTTGTTTTAGAATTTCAAAGTATATTTCTGCTCCAATTAAAATATCAATAGGACCAGGAACGTCAAATGTCTCATCTGCTAATACAAGATTCTTTGGTAAATTCCACGTTTCATATGATATGTTTTTATGTGTTAGAAAACATGTTATTTCCTTTAAAATGCATGCTTGTATTTTTGTTTGATATCGATTGATTCTAGAACCTAATTCTATCCATACTGATCCATTTACTTGTAATGATTTGTTACTGATTCCTGCTAAATTTATATTAGCATTTGTTGTTGACAAATTGAGTCGTCTTACTAATTCTGGAGTTACAAAATTTAATTGTGATCCACTGTCTAATAAAGCACGTGCATATTGCCATTTATCATTTGAATCTTTAATTTTCAAGATGACTGTCGCTAATAAAACTTCTTTTGTTTCTGTTGTATTAAAACAACAAGCTGATGTCTTGGATTCTGTTTCTGAATTTTCTTCACTATGTTTCATATTCGTTGTTGTTTCTGCTGTTGCTTGATCTTGATGTATCAATGTGTTGTGTAACTTATTGCATTTAGTACATGTACGAGCATGGCATTGTTTGGCTGTATGATTAGGTTTCAGACAGTTGAAACATAAATTGTTATTTTTAATTGTATTAATTTTATCATCTCGATTTGAGTTTATGAATTTAGAACAATGATATAAGTAATGATTATTTTTACATATTACGCATTTATAATTAGGATTACTTTGTAATTTGTTATGATTATTATTGAATTTATTGGGTTTATTTGCTGAATTATTATTAGTGATATGAAATGATTTAGGTTTAAATTTAACTTGTTTAACTTCTTGCTGTTCTTGATTGTTAAATTCTAAAGAGCCACAACGATGTTCCAAAAAATTATACAAATCTTGTAGAGTTGGAATTTTGTTTGATGACCTTTGTAAATTCCATGCTTCACGTGTCCGCTTGTCTAATTTTTGTACGGTAATAAAAATAATAATAGGATCCCAATTTTCAATATTAATGCTATGAGAATGAATAGCACGTAAATGTTGTTTTGTTTCAGCAATTATTGTTCTTGTTTCTTTGAGATAATCCTTTGACACATGTGATATGTCAAATAGTGCCTTTATATGTGCATTAACAATGTAATTTGGTTTATCATATCTGTCCCTTAACAGTTGCAACGATTCTTCATAATTATCTCCTGATATTGCTTCTGATGTTATTACTTTTAATGCTTCACCAACCAAAGAAGATTGTAAATAAATTAACTTCTCTATGCTTGATATTGTTGGATTTTTATCAATTAGTGATATAAAAGATTCATAAAATTGTTTCCAGTTCTCATACTTTCCATCAAAAACAGGAATTTTCAGTTCTGGCAGCTTTACTCTTCCAGTAGTTTGTTCTAAATCAGCTGGTTTGTAACCATTGTTATTATTTGAAGCCGTTTCATCTTTGTTATTATCCGTTGCAAATAATTTCTTGATTTGTCTTATTCGTGCATGAGTTCGAAAACATTGATCTTCTACTCGTTCACGGCATACTTCATTGTCTTCAGCATCTGGTTGTAACACTTCAATATCTAATTGAACAGAATCAAAACTTTCCCAGAGTTTATCTAATTTTTCTTCTCGTACATTTAGTGCCTCTATACCTTCATCATTTGTATACGCTTCACAAACATATCGGCATATATTTGCAATTCTTTTCTCAATTGAGGTACGCGATTGTATTAATTTGTCTAACTTCATGGTTATAGGAAATAAGGATTCAATGACAGTGATTATATTGAATTTTTCTTTATTGGATATAGTACTAAGGAGTAAACTGGTCTTCACTTACCTTAAAAACTGTTGTAATAAATGTAAAAAAACTTCTCACGCCACCACTGGTCTGGAATGTTGTTGTTATTCGCTCGCCGTATGCTTTCAAGGCCGTTGGATGATACCACTAACAGACTATCACGCGTTGATTTGCCGCGAATTGCTAACACATTGCATTCTACGTACGAAATGTTCACTATTTTTTATTGTTTTATATTCACGTATTTGTCTTCTCGTTTTAAATAACGTAGGTATGTGCGTTATTATCTTCTTATTCACTGAATTAACCAAATGTTTATACGGTTCGAATGACCAAAAAATGTTATGTCTTTGTTTGTCCTTTTGTAATTGTATCTTATGCTGGTTCGTTGGTTAATTGTTTGTATTTTTATTGTGGACTGTATTGAAATTACCATAACCTTTGTTTTGTCACGGTAACGATCACTTTTTTGCACTTTTATAACTGAACTTACACACACACTGCCTTGACGCTTGACTGCCTTTTCAACTTGTATTGCGCACTTGTCCCTCTGGTGGAACATTCTGAGACGAACCAGGGTCGTCCCACATTCTTCTCCTAACAAATTACAAATATGATATTATATGATATATTACTAAAAATATTTTTTTCTCGCTTTCTCGCGTGCGAAATTATCTATTATTTTATCCAAATCTAGTTGGGAAGCGGCTGTCTTCTCAATTGATAAAGTTGCTAGTGAGCTAAGGCGATGTTGCGACATACTGCTTCTTAAGTATGTTTTTATTAATTTTAATTTAGAGAAACTTCTCTCTGCTGCCGCAGTAGTTACAGGTAGTGTTAAAAAAGTAGGCAAGCTGTAATTATTTCCGAGAAACTACTTGAAGCTGGTATGTGAATTAAAACTAATTCAGCAACTTCCCTTATAGATGAAATTTTTTCTAACTGGTTAAAAAAGCAAATTTTAAAACGAAGTAATTGGGGTCCAATGCTCAGAGAAATGTCATTTGGATAAGTTGAAAGCAAGATTTCCGACTCTTTGAGAATATTTTCTTCGCATGACGTGATGAGATGTTTTGGTGATAAATACTGAATACATTCGTCGAACGGACGCAAACCTAATAGTTAATTGATTAATAATAATATCCATAACTGTATAAAAAACTTCAATTTTAAAACACTCTTCGGCCTTTGTAATCCGTTCATCTACTTGTAACTCATCATAGAATTTTTTCACGCGACCCAATCTTTTATTGGGAAAAATCGGCTCAATTTTCCATTTAAGTGATAATTCCAAAGCTTCGTTTTTAACAAGTTCCCAATTATTCCTCAACTTTTGGAATTCGATTAGGAGAGACGATATCATATCTACAGATTTTTCAATATCTTCTTGGGTTCCTTGTTATATTTTCGACAGATAATTAATAGGTTCTAATATTTTACTTTCTACTATTATTAATATAACTGTCGAAAATTGTTCAAAATAATTTCTTAAATTTTTGGCTTCACGTTGCTCATCATTTTTTCCATTTAATGATAAATAAGTCAGAATTTTGATAACATCAAAATAGCGTGAACGCAGTGCGCGTCAAGAGCTTGAACTCGAGAACTCTTGAACTCTTGAACTCTTTTTAAAGTTTTTGCCATGTTATTTTGCGTTGTTTCCATTAACATCGCCCAACGTCTAACGGAACTAAAAAATACGTACATTTTTTCCAGTTCTTCGTAAAATCTGCGGACTTCTTGTACATTGGCAACACTATCGTTTATAACTAAATTTAATTTATGTGAACAGTGAACAAATTTAGCAGCAGGGTTTCGTTGTCTGAGTCTCGTTTGAAAACCTGAATAAATACCGCTCATATTCGCAGCTCCGTCGTACCCTTGGCCACGCAATTTTGACAAGTCTGTAAATTTTTCAATAATTTTTAAAACTTCTGTTTCCAATCCACTTGCCGTTTGATCGGTAATCTGGGAAAATCCACAAAACGTTTCCTTTATTTGAATATCAGTTGGTTTTTCATTTTCATCTTTAATTATTAAAACGTAACGAAATACAGTGCTTAATTGGTCAATTTTGGATAAATCTTGTGTTGTATCAGTTATAATAGTCACGAATGCTGCTTCTTTCAATTCGTTTTTAATTTCATTAATTTCTTGAGAAATCAAATTTATTAATTCATTTTAAATATCAGGACACGCTTGGCAAAATAATTGTTTGCGTTCGTATTTTAATTCCTTGTATTCTTTGATCCATTCCTCTATAGAAGATTTTCGTTTTGGCATTGTACTATGAATCTATGAGCGCACTTTACACTGTCATGTCATAATTTCAACTCGTTCAACTGCAGTACTGCAGCACAACGGAGTGAATTTAAAGGCCGCTTTACAATAAAACGGGAACAAGAACGGGAACGATAACTAGCGTCAAGATTCACAACTGAACGACAATAACATCCGTCGAAAAAAAGCAAAATGGATACAAATGACGAGTTAATAACTATATCATTTGGATTTATTTTAATATTAAGTTTAGATTTGTTGCAAAAACATGAAAGAAGGTAAAATATTTGTTATTCACTTTTTCATGTAATTTTATATACAATTTATGAATAGGTGGTAGGTGTGACCAATATATGAAAAAAGAAATACTACATGTGTAAACATTTTCAAACATATAAAAGAAAACGATCATCAAATGTTTTTTAAATATAGCAGAATGTTTCCGGAACAGTTTGATTACTTAACGAATATTTTGAAACCCAAATTATTAAAAAGAAGCAGAAGAAAACCTTTATCTGCAGAATTACGTCTAGCTATGGCATTAAAATTCCTTGCACATGGAGGAACATTTTTAAATCTTGCCTGGGAATTTAGAGTTGGACGAGCTATTGTTTTTAAAGTTATTTACGAAACTTGTAATGTAATATGGGAAGTACTCAGTCCACTTTATTTAAATATGCCAAGTACTGAAGACTGGAAAAATATAAGTAAGATTTTTTTGGAAAAATGGAACTTACCAAACACTGTAGGAGCGATGGACGGAAAACTGGTTCAATTACAATGCCCCGTAAATAGTGGTTCACAATACTACAATTACAAAAGTTTTTTCAGTTTGATTTTACTAGCTTGTTGCGATGCAGATTATAAATTTATATGGGTTGATATAGGGGCATACGGTTCAAAAAGTGACGCAGGAATATTTAGAAGATCAAAAATTGGTCAGATTATTAGTAATGGAACTTTGAATTTACCTGTAGATGAAAAACTTTCGAGTAGCGATATAATTATGCCATTTTATTTTATTGGTGATAATGCACTTCCTCTGAAAAAAAAATATAATGCAACCATTTCCAGGAAAATATTTAGATATTAAAAAAAAAATATTTAATTATAGGTTATCACGCGCTCGTAGTCGGTGGAGAATATACAGACAGCCAATGTTTTGTTCTATTAGTTGAGCCGAATCTATTGTAAAATCTACGGCCTGTTGCACAATTACTTGAGAACTGAAGTATGCAATCAATATATGCCGCCGAATTTTGTTGACAATATAGGAGAAAATAATGAAATAATATCTGAAGGAGAGTGGAGAACTATTGTTAGTAACGACAGTAACTTGACTCCGATCAATCATGTTGGAGCAAACATAGCACCTAATGAAGTTTATAATATAAGAAATAAATTAGCCGATTATTTGGTATCCCCAGCTGGTTCAGTCTCCTGGCAATGGAAATATGTAAATCGCGGAAAATAAGTGTTATAATTTTTATAATATAATATTAATTTATAATCTTTTGTAAAATATAATATATATATATATATATATATATATATATATATATATATATATATAATGGCGAGCAGAAGGATTAATAAAATAATATATTTTAATTATGATTATATTAAACATAATTTATTGGACGTTTCGGGTCAGAATCGAACCCATCTTCAGCAATCTAAAATTCAATACAATAATATTACAAATTTTATCTATTCAATTTATAAAATTTTACAATAATATGATGCCAATATACTTATTTTTACATACCATTTGCATATTATGTTGTTATTTTACAAGAATTATATTCACATTTTTTATACGTCTTTATTGAATCACATGTTGCAGAGACTATTTAAAACAAGTTTTGTTACTGAATATCAAAGTTCAAGTGACCGTGAGTGACCTCTATTGATGAAATTTCTTAATTTTGTTTAAAACTGGACGCGCGATAGTTGCAAAATTGAGAAAATCAGTTTTGCTGTTAACATGTAGATTTTGAGTTGAATTTATATAAAGTTATTTTAAAGTTAATCTTTTATGCCAATTATGTTCATAGTGTAAAATGCGCGGTTCATCAAATTTAAATTTGTGACCCGTTTCACATGAGTACAACAGTCGACTGTGATAATCATGTTAGTATAATCTTTTGTTCAGAATTTGTGAAGTTTTACCAATATAAGATAACTCACAACCACCACAACTTACTTCGTACACCAAGTTGCTTTGTTGTTTTGAATCTGTTTTATCTTTAAGTGTAGTGTAAAGAGATTTTGTGTCATTTCATGACTGTGTAACAATATTATAGTTGTATTGTGATAGGAAATATTTTATTGTAGGTGCAATGTTTTTATTATATGGAATAGGAATGTAATGTGTATTCTCTATTGTACTACTCTGAATCATTGTATAATAATTACTTATGTTAAATATAAAGGAAAATAAACTTATAATTTCAAATAACAGTAAAACTTATTACTATATATATATATATATATATATATAATTATAGTATACTAAAATACTATATATATATAAATACAATGTACACATAGAAATCTAAATATAAAAAAAATTAAACAAATTATTGATTAAAATAATACATAAAAATTATATAAATATAAAAGAAACACAGTTATTCAGTTGCATACTTTTCTAACAATTGCAGAACCTCTCTTTTAAATTTTAATCTATTAACTGGATTTTTAATCAGTTTCATGTCTACGACAGATTTCATAAACAACATATCCGGATCGTCAGTATTTGATTTGCTTTGAGTAGATGTATCAATATATTTAGTGAATGGAGCAATAGCACTAGATAAATGCTCCTGCACATTTTACTTTTTAGTAGGTTTTGTCTGCGGCATATCTGGTTCTGGCGATAAAATTGTAGATGAACTTTCATTCAATTCTTCGGAAATTTGAACAAAAAAGAATAATTCGGGACTATCGACTTCTTGCAATACAAATACAGGTTGCTCGACGCAACTGGTGCTACTGACGTTATTGTTCTGTACGAAAAATAATATTAAATGTAAAATTATTTTAAACAAGTTACACATTCAATATATACTTTTTCTTTCGAATAAAATTAATCAATCATTCCATTATATTATAATGATTAAAATTAATTTTGATTTCTTTATATCCTGAACCGGACGACACAGGATCAGTCTTTTCTCTGTAAGTACGAACAAATCTGTCCCGTAGATTTTCCCATCTTTTCTTAACGGTTTCAGCTAAAAATAATTTGTTAAATAATTATTTAGATGTATTTATTTATAACTGTAAAGTTAGGTTAAAATAAGGAACTCAAATTTATTTCAAAGTATAAGATTATTTTATTATAAGAAATATATTTATAAATAAAAATACTTACGATCCGAATTCAAATTGTTGGCAATTACAAACCAGGTATTTTCTTTCTTCTTCTCATCTTTATGATCTTTTAAAGATTTGTTATATATGTTTTCATATTTTTCCACATTAATAATGAGCAGTTCATCAAATTTCTCTCTTTCCATTATTAAAGTAAATGATCTCAAACACTAACCTATAAAATAATCCAAGAACAACATGAACAATTTGACAGTTGAATTTGTAATGCGCATGCTCTGACGGGAACGAGAACGGTAAAGATGAAACATGGGCAAGTAATTGTGTAGCTATACATAAAAGGCCCCATACACCTGCAAACAAATTGCGCAAACTGGTATTGCACAACAGGTCGTTGTGCAAACAAGGCAGCCCATACATTTAAATGCAGTTTTATGCAAACTTCAGTTGCTTTTATCGTGTACTCGTGTACGTACAAAACATGCCGTCTGAGGACGCAGCCTGTTTAGCTATTATAATTGCTGTTGCTTTGGATGAAGAAAAAGGAAGCAGAGAGTCTGGATGAAGGATTGGTTAAAGAAACGGTTTCTTTTTAGCCACGAAAATCTCCTGAAAGAACTTCAGTTGAGTTCACCACAAGACTATAAAAATTATTTACGAATGGACCCTATTATTTTTGGTGAATTATTGTCTATGGTCACACCATTTATACAAAAAGAAGACACGATATTGAGAGACGCAATATCACCCAAGCAAAGGTTGTTTGCTACTTTAAGGTACCTTGCATCTGGACTTACCTTTGAGGGTTTAAAATTTAAAACAGCGATTGCTGCTCAAACACTTGGAAAGATTGTTATTGAGACCTGTGAAGCAATAATAAAGGTGCTGAACAAAGATATAAAAGTAAGTAAATATTGCTTTATTAATTTTCAAATTTTTACAAAAAATACAAATATGAACTGAAAAATAATATAAATTAAATATTGAAATGAAGTAGTTGTCGAGGTACTTATTGGAATTGTGTCTGAGAGTAGATCCGCTACTACAGAGTATTGTACTGGCGAATTTTCTATTGTAGTTACCTGTACTGGAGTTAGAGGATATGAATAAGATTGGCTATTATTTGAATGTAGGATATTATTATTTGAATAGAATAGTAGGATGACATTGCAGAGGGGGAACGTGACATTGGTTCATTCATACTGACTGAATTTCTATGCACGGTTCCCAAGCGTCCTTCATATAAGATATCATTGATAGCTTTCTTGGCATGAATTTGCTGAACTGACGTGAGCTTCATGAATTCCAGTGCCCAACTTTTTGCTAAAACCATCTTCATCCATCTTCAATAGCTCATTTCGTTCCTGAGATTCCTCAGAAGCAGTTTCAAAATCATGCATCATATTTTTCAGTAGCTTTATTTCATTATTTACAGACACCAACTGATCGCTTTTGTCGATTAATTCTTTTGAAATAGAATCATTTTGTATTCTTAACTTGCTTGTTTCTTCTTTTAAACTATTCAGTTCGGTCAAAGTTGTTGTTAATTGACCCTTAGTTGAATCTAATTCGGATTTTTGTTTCTTGTTCTGACGAAAGCACTCTGAATATTCTTCTTTTAGTTTAAAATGTTTCTCTTTTAGCAAATCGTATTTTTCTTTGATAGAAGTTGGCATTAGAGCACCGTGTCTTTTTATTGGTTTTCTATTGGTGAAATCTACAAAAAAATTCTTTATTAATATACATTATCAATTAACATTTTAAATATATAATAATTGTTTTTTTTTGTATGTAAATGATTAGAATTTCATGGAAAAACAAAGTTGCAATCAAAGATGCATTCAGAGATAGATATTTAATTTAATTTATGTCTGTCTTTACGTGCCGAATATTGTATGAATAACAGCGGATTACTGACTTAATAAAATACGAATAAATATAAATTATAATAAATCCACTATCAATCTCTAAATCCATCTTAAATATTTAAACAAAATATTTGTGAATATATTTCGATGTTTTTATATATAATACTAATAAAAAATGTGTATAAATATTACCTGTCGAAGTCGTAGCCATTGCACAGAATGGCAACAATGGATTCTGCGACGTGCCTGGTACATTAACTTGTGCTTTGTCGCTAGAATTTTGAAATGTTTTTTTAATTAATATAGCTTTATTTGATTGTATAGTTTGTTTATTAAGACGTTGCGGCGATATTTTGTCCCTGCGGCATCCCGGACTAATGTCCAGCAGTAATCAGCAAGCATATTTGGACTCCATTTGCCTTGGTATCGCTTTTCCATGGTTGAAACGTCCTGGTGGAACCGTTCCCCATGTTCATCACTTACGGCACCCAAATTTTCCGGAAAGAAATCGAGATGAGCATCCAGAAAATGAATTTTTAATGACATGTTACATCCCATTTCTCTGTAGGCACTGAGTAATTCAGTTACAAGAGCTTCGTAATTTTCAGCTTTGACATTTCCAAGAAAATTAGTCACAACTGTTTTAAAAGCTCTCCATGCTCTTAGTTCAACTTCAGTCAGCCTGTTATCAAATTCGTCGTCTTTCATAAGTTCTCGTATTTGTGGTCCCACAAATATGCCCTCTTTAATTTTTGCCTCACTAACTCTAGGAAATTTCAGTTTCAGATACAAGAAACCTCTACCGTTCCGATCTAGTGCTTTAACGAAATTTTTCATTAAGCCCAATTTAATATGCAGTGGTGGTAGAAATACGTTTTTAGAATCAACCAATGGTTCGTTAGTAATATTTTTTAGACCCGGAGTTAGTGCTTGGCGTAGTGGCCATTTTTTCTGTATATAATGACGATCTCGTGCACGACTGTCCCATTCACACAGGAAACAGCAGTATTTCGTATACCCCAGCTGCAATCCAAGAAGAAGTGCTATCACTTTTAGGTCCCCACAGATTGACCACTCATAGTCTTTATACCGGATGTGTTCTAGGAGATATTGCATATTCTCGTACGATTCCTTCATATGAACGGCATGAGCTATAGGTACAGATGGGTATTTATTTCCGTTGTGAAGTAAAACTGCTTTTAAGCTAAGTTTAGAAGAATCAATGAATAGGCGCCAATTTTTTGGTTCATGTTTCTGTCCTAATGCATCAAATAAGTTGTCAACATTTGTGCAGTACACCAAAGTCCCTTCTTGAGCGAAACAATGTGTAAGTCCTTTGTGACGTTTTCGAAAGTCGGTTATATGTACGTCACCTTCGAGGAGATTCCATCCTTTTAATCTAGATGCTAGGAGTTCTGACTGTAATTTTCCTAGTTTTAAATCTCGAACTAAATCATTCAGTTCAGCTTGTGAAATCAAATGTGGTTCTATTGAACATTCTGCAGCTTGAAAGTCTGGATCATTGTCGATTTCCTGTGTGAATTGTGTAGCACCACTTAAACCACCGGCACATTCGGTTTCGTCTTCGTCCAAATTCCACGATTCTGGTGGTGCTGGGATAGGAAGTTCTTCACTATGTTCAACAGGACGTAAAGCTGATGGTAAATTGGGATACTGCACAGTATGCTTGGACTTCGGTCCTATGCCCTGTATGTTAGTGAGGCAAAAGTAACAATCTGTGAAATGGTCTTTCGGTTCTCTCCACACCATTGGTACTGCAAAGGGCATTTTACGTTTTGTACCTTTCAACCAACTTGTCAACAACGTCACACAAGTCTTACAACATATGTGAGGGGCCCATGGCTTATCTTGATCTCCTACTTTGACTCCAAAATAAAGTTCGTAAGCTTTTCGTACAAGTTGGGTAAAAGTACGTTTTTGGGATTTAAAAGTGATTTCCCCACACACATAACAAAAACTGTTAACATTATTTACACACTGCCTAGGCATTGTACTTATGTTTTAATTCACAGTCAATCACAGTATACTTTAATAAACATAAATCAAGTTGTAGAACACTAACACGTTAGTAACGACGTTTCGCGGCACAAACATAAAAAAATACAGTAACTTCTTACGCCGCTAAATGCCTACTAATAAGTACACAATATCTGATTTGGGTGCGAATTTCTTGCAAGTAATGGACAGGAATGAACTTGTCTTAACACGGTATATTCGTCACTGCTGATACATTACACAATGTGGTGCAATACTTATTTAGATAAATCCATGTAGCATACGTTGCATACTTATGAGTTTATATAAGTATATATATATAAAAATGCTTGTTACTAAAAATTTGTGGGTGATAGGCAATTTCTGATTTAAAATTCGTTTTTAGGGTGCCGAAATATATCAGAAACACCTAAAAATTTCCATGTCACAAAAAGTGTGTTTAACAGTGTTATTTGAGAAATAGTTTACATCAAAATTGTGTAATTTAAGCTTATTGTTTATTGAAACAGAGTTACAAAAATCCATCAATAATGATAATATTGTTGATACGGTTGCTAAGGTAAAAGCGTGTAAAAAGTTTATTTAAGATTATTA
Organism: Clivina fossor; assembly: GCA_963966155.1. NCBI lineage: Eukaryota > Metazoa > Arthropoda > Insecta > Coleoptera > Carabidae > Clivina > Clivina fossor. The sequence goes on along the minus strand of OZ014552.1, from coordinate 5,423,751 downwards.
TTATATTTATAGCCATGTGTGTATTTTCCTTTTTTCTTATGTACCTATACATTATTTTGTTTTGATTTTGCTGATTTCTTTGATCTAATACCAATGTATAAACAATTTAAACAAATTAAAAACATTTTCATATAATAATAATAGGACTAAAACTATTTTTTTTCCACTGACAATTCCTTTTCAGTTGAAGAATATCTACAAGGGGGCCTCATATTTCAATTGTGCCTGGGGCCTCATATTTCAATTGCGCCTGGGGCCTCGAAATAGGTAAATACGGCTCTGCAGATACAACACCCTATATTAATGACATAATAATGTTATTTATATCGTTGTTTTCTGTTACATGTTTCGCTTGCCAGATCAACAGTCGACACTGGGGTCCCCCCCCCTAAAATTACATATTTTCTATCATACAATATTGAAATATTTAGATCTCATAAATAAAATACATGTGGTTGTTATACAAATCTCTATGGTATTTAATGTACAGCATTGACAAATAAATGAACTTCACAGTTCAGGTTTATTTTTGACTTTTATTTCCAATAACTTTAAGTTCCGAAACCTCGCCATTTCACGACTCCTTAGAATTTGGGTTACTAGTATTTTAACATAACGTCGGGTCCTTATTTAGACGATCATAGCCAAAAGTAAAATAGTAAATGTAAATTCTTTGTTTAGAAATTTGTAAAAATCAAATAATGTTAAACTGCCGCGTTACAGTGTATATATATATATATATATATATATATATATATATATATATATATATATATAAGTTACAGAACGCGTTCCCACGTAAAACTGCTGAGTTGCTGATAACCTAACTCCTGTCTTTACGTAACGCGCTTGGCGCTACTTAGAACTTTAATGTTTTTTATAAATTAGTCAGATGTTAATCTTCGAACAATAAATACGTAATTATAATTATTGTTATAAAATATAATTTTGAATATAATATAATAAATATCATTAATAAAACAAATCTATAAATATAATTAAAATTTAAATATTCTGTATTAAAATATTGTGTAATTTCAAATAAAAATCTCTTGATAATTGTAATTTTAAAAAATAAACATTTTTTAAAAACACTATTTATAAATAACGAAATTTAACTGGCGCAGTTGACTGTAGGATTCACAAACGAAGAAAAATCGGTTCGTTTCAACGATTTATTGTGAATTACGAATCTGTTAAACAAAACAGTGTTGTGAAAAAACAATAACTTAGACGCGTTCTCAACGTCCCAACGAATGTATATCGTGAAGCCAAGAGAACACCAGGCCCTGCTGAACACAGAGTCCCAGCCGAAGTTATTCTGATTGATTTCTCCATCGCGGAAGAACCAATGAACACGCTGAACGTTTTCCTGTAAGTAGCACTTATGTCATCTAGAGATTATCGAGCGCAAATCGATTCAGAAATAGACAGTACAGATACAGAATCAAACTCATCTGACTCATTAAGTAATATTGATATCACTAATAATATCGATCAAAATACTGATCAAAATCTTATTTTATCAATTAATAGTTTAAATTTAAATTCAAATTTAATCAACATGCCACCACCACCCGTTCTCAAACGCGAATATTTGGACATGATTCCTGAATTTCGGGGCGATAATAAATTATTAACACGGTTTATAGAAACTTGTGAAAAATTAGTAAATAAATTTTATAACAATGAAGACCCCACTGATTTCCAAAACGACTATTTAATGTCTAGCATTGTAGCTAAAATTAAAGACGATGCAGCAGTAAATATAGCAAGTTGCCCTATTACATGCTGGGCAGACGTAAAAGCAGCTTTGTTGAATACGTATTCTGATAAACGCGATTGTTATACTTTGAACATAGAGTTAACTGAATTGAAACAAAATCAAAACGAAACACCATTTGAATTTTATCACAGAGTTGTAGATCTTTTAAACCTTCAAATATCGTACCTAACTACACACATTAAAATCGAACACTCTGCAATTTTAATTGCATATTTTAGAACGTACGCACTTACAATTTTGTTGAGAGGTCTTAAAGAACCTTTAGGCACACTTATGCGCACCAAAAATCCACCTGATTTAAATTCTGCATTAAATATGATGACAAACGATTTCCAATTAGATTCAGTTATGAAACAACCAAAATCTAACAATACACATAACAGCAATACATATAACAACAAACCTCGTCAAATCATAAATACAAATACAAACACAAACGCTTACAGAGTAACACAACCCAAAAATTTTCCACAATTAACACGTTACCCAAATCCACAAAATACTAGTAACAATTATCCTAGAACTACAAAACCATTCACTCAAAACACACCAAATGTTTTTAGACCCGATCCTAATAAAAAATTCCCTCAACCGACACCCATGAGCATTAGCACCCGGCAAACATTTACACCCAGACCCGGACCTAGTAATTACCGTCCTCAGAATTATTTCCAATCACAACGCAAACCCGATATAATATCGGAAGAACTGTTTAACACTGAGACAAATGAAATATTCACAGACGAAGCTGAAGAACAAATAATTACTGACGAAAACACAGACAATGACATAGTAGATATTACACCCACAGAATACGAAAATTATGACGGCAATGATTTTTTATAAATAATAGCCTCGGAACAAATGTTGAATTTATGAATCTAACTCACAATAACAGCGAGTTACCATTTATAATATATCCCGAATTTAACCTTAAAGTTTTGATAGACACCGGCAGCACACGATCATTTATAAGTCCAAAAATTGCGGAAAAATATTTTAAAAATAAAATTCAAAAAGATCCATTTCAGATAACAACTGCACATGGCACTTCAATTGAAAACTTTAGTATTATTTTACCTGCTTCAAAATTATTCAACAAAAATAATATTTTATTAAAATATCACATTTTCGAATTTCATAAAAATTTCGATATTTTACTTGGATTAGACAATTTGAAAATTTTGGAAACAAATATTGATTTTATTAATGACAAAATTATAACACCCACTCAAAAAATCAAAATTCATTATCAAAAAACACTGCCAAAATCTTATTTTGTCAAAATTCCTCCGAAATCTGAAAAAGTTACTAAATTATTTATTAATAATATAGAAAACGGCGAAATATTAATACCCGAAACTATCATAGGTAAATTAACTATTCCCGAAGGTTTAGCTAAAGTCGAAAATCGCGAAATGTTTTATCCTGTAATTAATTCAAGCGAAAAAGAACAAATTTTAAATTCAGTAAATTGTGTAAAAGGCCAAACTTTAAATAATTTTGAAATAAATACTTTAAATTTTAATAACGATGTTTCACATTCAAAATTTAATTTAAACAATGTCAGAACAGAACACATGAATAAAGAGGAAAAATTCGAAATAACAAAATTATTAAATAATTATTCAGAAATTTTACACGCAGACGATGAACCGTTAACATTTACTAACGAAGTAAAACATTTTATTCGTAGTAACGATGAAATCCCAGTATATTCAAAAATTTATAGGTACCCTGAAATACATAGAAATGAGGTTAAAAGTCAAATAAAAAAAAATGCTTGACCAAAACATTATACGTCCATCTCACTCTCCCTGGTCCTCTCCTTTATGGGTCGTACCAAAGAAAATTGACGCATCCGGCAAAAGAAAATGGCGACTAGTCATTGACTATCGCAAATTAAACGAAAAAACGATTGATGATAAGTATCCGATACCCAACATCAATGCGTTATTAGACAAACTCGGTAGATGCCAATATTTTTCTACTTTAGATCTTGCGTCTGGATTTCATCAAATCGAGATGAATGAAACAGACATACAAAAGACCGCGTTTAATACTGAAAATGGTCATTATGAATTTTTACGAATGCCATTTGGTTTAAAAAAAGCGCCTGCAACCTTTCAAAGGGTTATGGACAATGTTCTTCGAAATTTAGTTAACGAAATTTGTTTAGTATATTTAGATGATGTAATAATATTTAGCACGTCTCTTCAAGAACACATACAAAATTTAAAAACTGTTTTTGACCGATTAAAGAAAGCCAACCTAAAAATACAACTCGATAAATCAGAGTTTTTACACAAAGAAGTCGCGTTTCTCGGACACATTGTAACAACTGACGGAGTTAAACCAAATCCTGATAAGATCCAGGCAATAAAAAATTATCCTAGCATTTTTAGGCCTGTTAGGATATTACAGAAAATTTATAAAAAATTTTGCTCATTTAACAAAACCCCTCACTAAATGTCTTAAGAAAAACGCCGAAATAAAAATTACAAATCCAGAATATATCAACTGTTTTAACACTTGCAAAAATTTATTAATGAACGATCCCATTCTCCAATATCCGGATTTTACCAAACCATTTATTTTAACCACAGATGCTAGTAACTATGCCATTGGCGCTGTTCTATCACAAGGTCCTATTGGCTCCGATCTCCCAATTGCATATGCGAGTCGCACGTTAAATGACACCGAACAGAATTATAGCACAATAGAAAAAGAATTATTGGCTGTAGTTTGGGCTACTAAATATTTTAGACCATATTTGTTTGGCAGAAAATTTAAAATTATTACTGACCATCAACCCTTAAAATATTTAAATTCACTTAAAGAACCAAATTCGAAATTAATGCGCTGGCGGCTTAAAATAGGCGAATACGATTACGAAGTTATTCACAAGAAAGGAACACTAAATAAAAACGCCGATGCTCTTTCTCGTATAGAATTAAATGTAAATAGTACAAATTCCGGTACACAAAATCTTTTTGATTATATCGAAAAATTTAATGAAACATTTAACCCTGACGACGACACGCAATCCATTGCTGTTGAACCCGATGACGACGATCTAATCGATCCTGAAACTGATCAGACAATACATTCCAATCCAGACAATCCTATTGTAGGTATAACAATAAGTGAATCACCTGTTAATTTTGGGAAAAATCAAATTTTTATATCTCAAGTTAAACATTCTTCATGCAAACCAAAAATAAGAAAACTTCACTCTGACAAAATTAGAATCTTAGTTCAACTTTCTGAAATAAATTTTGAAAACGAAATAATTAACTTTATAAAAGAATTTATTGTACCTAACGTGAAATATTATTTGTACTTTGAACACGAAATTTATGAACAATTTAGTAATGTACTACAAAAACATTTTAGAAATTCAAATATTAAATTTATTAAATGTAAGACTAAATTAATTGACGTAGAAGATCAAGATGAAATCTTACAAGTTATAACAAATTATCATGAAGGTAAAACAAATCACCGCGGAATTAACGAAGTCTATACTCAAATAAAAAAGAGATATTATTGGCCAAATCAACTAAAAGCTATCACTGATTTCATAAATAAATGTGAAATTTGCTTGGCAGCTAAATACGAACGAAACCCAATAAAACCAAAACTAAATCTCACCCCCACTCCTAATAAACCTTTCGATGTTATTTATATTGATTCACTCAGTTTAGAAAATTCTAAATTTTTAACTGTAATCGATGCATTTTCTAAGTACGCTCAAGCTTATAAAGTAATTTCAAATAATGCAATCGAAGTTACAAATAAGTTAATACAATTTTTCTCCCATCATGGTATACCTAGACTAATTATATCTGATAATGAGCTAGAATTTAAAAACAGCGTTATAAAAGAATTACTAACATTACATAAGATTAACATTCATTTTACAAGCTCGCAAAATCCAAATTCAAACGGTTTAGTTGAACGATTTCATTCAACTTTAGTCGAACACATTCGGTTATTTAATCAACAAGAAAACTTTAAAAATGAAATTATAGAAAATAAAGTTAACTACGCAACTTTGGCATATAACAATACAAATCACAGTACAACAAATTTAAAACCAATAGAAATTATTAATGGACACCTTGAAACCGATTCCCCTTTTGATATAGAACTTAATAAACAAATAACACAAGATTATATACAAAACACAAAGAAAAAACAAAATTAATGTACCAAAATATAAATAATAAATTAAATAATAACAAATCAAAATTAATTGAAAAAATTAACGGAACACGCGAAGAACTTCCCGAAATCCCTGAAACTATCTTTGTTCATAATAAACAAAAAGTCAATAAAACACGACAAGCAAAATTTAAGAAAGAAAAAATAAAAAAGTTAAATAAAACCCTAAAAATTGCCGAAATTACGACCGAACCGAACAATAGAAAACAACCAAAAATTCACCTCTCCAATATAAAAAGACCTAGAAAATTAATTAATAAAGATTTGGCAATTCCAGGTTCCTCTACCTCTCATCCTCCTATGGACTAAAAATAAAAGACATTACAAGTAACCCAGGACTGATGACGATAAATCTTGGACCTGCAAAATTGCAAAAAACTGTACACACATTTTACACTATTACGACTTGCAGCCACTCTGGACACAATATAACAATTTAAATAAACAATTTGACACTTTAAAACAAACACTCACATTAGACGAAACAATTCCCCCTGATTTTGAAAATAATAACAAAATTGTCGAATACATTCAAAATTCAATTAATGAAAAAATTAATTATTTAACGATTCACTCAAATAATCATAAAACTAAAAGATGTCTAATAAACGGATTAGGCACAGTAATAAAATCTATCACTGGAAATTTAGATTCAAGCGACGAGAGACGATATACTAATATTTTAAATCACCTAAAAGAAAATCAATTCAAGTTCAATAACCAGTTGAAAAATCAGTACTCTATTAGTCACCAAATAATAGAATACTTCAACAAAACTGTTGACACTATTCAGCAAAATGAAAAAATTTTAAAATTAAAAATCGAACAAATTATGCATAGTGTAATTGGCGGAATTACAGAAATAAATAAACTACAAATAAAAGATATTTACAATCAATTAAACATTTTATATACTTTAACATTTAATACACTGCAAGACATTGAAAATTCGTTATTCTTTTGTAAACTGCATACAATGCACCCAAGTATTATTAAATCACATGACCTTTTTGTAGAATTAAATAAAATTTCAAAATTTTATAATAATAAATTACCATTCGAACCGAGTTTAGAAAATATGTCCAAATTAGAAAAAGTATTAGGTATACAAATAAGTCTCCGCCGTTTTCTATCAAAAATTAGGAATTTATTGTGCAGGAACCGTACATTACTTTTTATTCAAAGTATTGTCCATCACTAGCCACTACTTTTTCCCATCTTTCTGGCAGTATTCGAATACCACGTCGAAAAAATTATTTATCTTTTGAGGCTATCCACGAATCGACCCAATTTTTAGTATCTTCATATGATGTAAAGCGCTGCTTAGACAGGCCATGTGCCATCGACCGAAACAAGTGATAATCTTAAGAAGCAATGTCTGGTGAATACAGCGGGTGGGGTAGGACTTCCCAATTAAGTGTTTCCAATTAGATTTTGACCGGCGCCGCAAAATGCGGACGAGCATTATCATGTTGAAAAATATTTTTTTTTAATTTTTTTTTTTTTAACAATTTTAAACGATGCAAAATTGCTTGTTGAGTCACTTCTAATGTAAGTGCAAGTTCTTCTTGCGTTTGGCATGAATCTTCCTCCAGTAATGCTTCCAATTCCTATTTCGGCCTTCCACTACGTTCTTTGTCTTCCACGTCAAACTCATCGTTTTTAAACTTTTGAAACCAGTCATGACAACTTCTTTCACTTAAAGCAGTCTCACCATAAGCAATCTATGCGCCTCAGCTGCAGATTTCTTCAAATTAAAGAAGTAAATCAAAAGTTCCCGCAAATGACGCTTATTCGGAACAAAACTTGATATGTTCGCACAAAAAAAAAAAATGTGATGCTGATACAGAGTCACTAATACTTTAACGTAATGTTGTTACCAGATGTCCAAACTTACGATATTACGTTTTACATCTGACAATTTCAACATAACCTTTTGGTGGGGCCATATTTTGACAAACGGCGGAGAATTATTTGTACACCTAATAATTTCTATAAATTGCAAATTATCACAAGATAAAATCACTTATTTCATAGAAATACCAATTAACTATGAAACTCAGTTTGAATTATTTCATATTATTTCGCTACCTACCAAACATGAGGCTGACTTTGTAACTGTACTTCCTAATCACGAATACTTTTTAAAATCTAAAGATAATCAAATTAAGTCTCTATATGGTATATGTGTGTACTTACGATAAGGAAAATAGCTATCAGTGTCCCAACAAAGTAAATGAAATAAACGAAGATTCATGCGAAACAAATTTAATACTAGAAAACAAAATCAAAAACTGTCATTTTATTAAAATAAACATCAAGAAGAACCATATCGAACACATAGAAGATATCAATCAATACCTACTCGTCTTTCCAAGTCCAGAAACAATACACGCAAAATGTAAACAAGGTGACGTCATAAAATCTCTCCAAGGAATATTTTTAGTGAACGAAAACGAATGCGAACTAGAATTCCGAAATCAAAAATTAACATTCAAACACGGAACATTCGGTAAACCAACTATTATAGAAAACTTCGCAATAAATTTAAATAAAACACAAGTTCCTAAAATAACAATCGAACTAAATAATTTCAACGATCTGAAACCAATCAACAAATTCGACAAGATAATCGATGACGAAGAAATCAACAAATTTGATGACAACTTCAAGATAAACTACCCGACACTGGCGCTTTACATAATAATCGCCATTGTTGCCATTATTTTTCTTACGTTACACCTGAAGAAGATGTTCAAAAAGTCTGCACAAACACCAAATTCAAAATCCAAAGAAGACATTGAACTTCAATCGAAAAGTTCAACCCCTAGGTCGGTGCTGAAACTTCCCGATGAAGCCCAAATCTAGCAAGGGAGGAGTTACAGAACGCGTTCCCACGTAAAACTGCTGAGTTGCTGATAACCTGACTCCTGTCTTTACGTAACGCGCTTGGCGCTACTTAGAACTTTAATGTTTTTTATAAATTAGTCAGATGTTAATCTTCGAACAATAAATACGTAATTATAATTATTGTTATAAAATATAATTTTGAATATAATATAATAAATATCATTAATAAAACAAATCTATAAATATAATTAAAATTTAAATATTCTGTATTAAAATATTGTGTAATTTCAAATAAAAATCTCTTGATAATTGTAATTTTAAAAAATAAACATTTTTTAAAAACACTATTTATAAATAACGAAATTTAACTTATATATATACAGTGGACACTCGCTAATCCGAACCCTCAGAAATCCGAACCCTCAGAAATCCGAATTCCCTTGTAATCCGAACAAAATTAAAATATTACCCTTTAACGTTGGGTATCTTGTAATCCGAATCGCTTAGGAGTAATCGCAACCAGACAGTCGGTCGTGTATTCGTTTGTTTGTTTTTACCCAAGCTACATACATACGTCGGGGAATCACCAGAATAGTTTAACCTATGTATTATGACGTCTAAACGAGCGGCGCATAAAACCCTAACGCTAACTATATATGTATATATGTTTTACAAACTGTTTTCTTATTAGTGATGCTTTAAGATGTTATGCATTATGCCGATGTCACACTATCATTCATATGAATGATGGTGAATGATAAAGAAGAAGAAGTGATCCGTCACCGATGAAATTTTTGCGGGCTGCGATTTTTCGTCAGTCTCGTATCATTCACGGCAATATGCGACTCACTTCATTATTCTATATTCAGACAGGTGGTGGGAATTCAAAAATGAATAATTTTACATTCGATTTATTCGTTTAATACTTTATATTTATGGTAACTATTTATTAGAAAAATTAGCTAATTTATGTACAATTAATAATTTAATAACAATTTTTACATATTTACAGAATTAGCATATAAAAAAATTAATCAAATATTTAATTGTCTATATTTTCTTTGTTTATTATTATTTTGATTTCCAAAAAATATATATGTTGTTAATTGTAATAAAGATTAATCATAATTTTTTTCAAATGAAATATATGTGTGAAATAAGAGAAAATCGCATTTTTCAAGGAAAATTATTATAACATTTTCTCTGGTACTACCACTACCACCATTTTTAATTCAAATCAGTTGTAAGTCAAAGGAACAAAAACTTTTTGAGATAAGATTAAGAACATACCGTTGTTGATATACTTCAGTATAACATAACACTCCGTAGCAAAAAATCTATGGGTGATGGAGAAATTCCAAGGTCATTTTCTGCTTTCTAGGGTAAGTTTACACAACATATGCCGTGTTTCATCCATGTCACAAAAAAAAAGTTGATTTTTGTTTACCAATGTAATTTTTCACTCATTTTAAAACTGAAAACGAACGTTCTCCAGATGCATTCGTCACTGGTTTATAAATTTGTACGTTTCGAGAGATTCGTACGATTTTCTTGTTTCACAAATTTTTAACATTGCATAAATTCTTGGAAAACAAGTAGCAATAGCAACTAGCGGGTAGAGAGAAAATAGACCCTTTTGTTACAATAGCCATTTGGCTATTTAGCCACCCTACTTAATATGCAGGTTTTTATTATCTTATTGACAATGACAGCACCAGTACTTCAACATTAGAAACGTATTGAAATATAAATTAAAACTAGAAACTAGAAATTAAAATAATTTTCAAATTGATCGCAGTGACTGATACCTGATTTAAAATCTGAGGCCCCTTAGCTACGAGGCCCCAGCTTGCGCCTCATGCGCCTGTGCATAAATACGGCTCTGTGTGTCTGTGTGTAAATGGACCTTTCTTCACACAATCGCCAACGCTCGTATCTATAACGTCACTGGCCGAGAGTATGATGGTCAGTCAGAGTGTAAATAACTTCACAAACACACAATTGCCAACGCTCGTCTACATGACGTCACTAGCCAAGAGTATGATGGTCAGTTAGAGTGTAAATAACTTCACAAACACACAATTGCCAACGCTCGTCTATATGACGTCACCAGCCAAGAGTATGATGGTCAGTCAGAGTGTAAATAACTTCACAAACACACAATTGCCAATGCTCGTCTATATGACGTCACCAGCCAAGAGTATGATGGCCAGTCAGAGTGTAAATAACTTTACAAACACACAATTACCAACGCCAGTCTATATGACGTCACTAGCCAAGAGTATGATGGTCAGTCAGAGTGTAAATAACTTCACAAACACACAATTGCCAACGCTCGTCTATATGACGTCACCAGCCAAGAGTATGATGGTCAGTCAGAGTGTAAATAACTTCACAAACACACAATTGCCAACGCTCGTCTATATGACGTCACTAGCCAAGAGTATGATGGTCAGTCAGAGTGTAAATAACTTCACAAACACACAATTGCCAACGATCGTCTACATGACGTCACTAGCCAAGAGTATGATGGTCAGTCAGAGTGTAAATAACTCCACAAACACACAATTGCCAACGCTCGTCTATATGACGTCACCAGCCAAGAGTATGATGGTCAGTCAGAGTGTAAATAACTTCACAAACACACAATTGCCAACGCTCGTCTATATGACGTCACTAGCCAAGAGTATGATGGTCAGTCAGAGTGTAAATAACTTCACAAACACACAATTGCCAACGCTCGTCTACATGACGTCACTAGCCAAGAGTATGATGGTCAATCAGAGTGTAAATAACTTCACAAACACACAATTGCCAACGCTCGTCTATATGACGTCACCAGCCAAGAGTATGATAGTCAGTCAGAGTGTACATGTGTAGGTATGTGTGTGTGTGTGTAAGGTGCCATGGGACTAGAGATTCCGATTCTAAAATCAAAATCCTAATCCTCGAGCCAGCCCGCTGTTAGCTCTTATAATGGCAGCAGGCTCCCCACTTCTTTATGCATGCGAAGGAACATCGCCAAATATGGTCACAAAACAGAATGCTCCCTTCCTATTGGCTGAGCTGCCTGGCCCAGGAATCATGACTGCTAGAGAGGGAAATCTGCCCAGGACGAAACGCTGCGTAGCTCTAAATAGTGACAAAATGGCTTATTAAACACTCGTTAACTTAAAGAAACATTACATCTCAATTTAATTATTATAATTGCATTCCTCATCATTTTCTGATTAATTTGATACTAAACAACATGTATTTATTTAATGTACTAACAGAGTTAACATAATTTCTACATTACATTCATAATTCTAAATTGTTCACAAAGAATAATATTATAACATAAAGAAATATTCAATAATAAAATGAATAGAAAAACATTTATCTATTGTCATAATTACATAGCGCAAATACGCACATATACATCAAAGCTAAAAGATAAGACAAATACAAAAACAATTAGACTCCACACAGCGAGGAATTTGGATGGCAGGTGCAAGTGCGTTATCTATTCTCAGCGCCGGATTAATTGCAATTTTCTAATACGGAAGAAATTCTACAATCTTTACTCATAAACACATGCAGATATAATACAGGACTAACATTGTAAGCTACTGTTTGATAATTATAACATAAGTAAATACTACTTGTTGAAAAGAAGAAAAAAACAAAAAATTCTCCACCAGGGTTGGTCCCGTTTCAATACTTTAAGATATAAAATTAACTAAACCTATGAAATATTGATATGCTTCTTCAACGTCGTATTCTTGACAAAACTTCAATAGTTCACTATCTTCCTGCACTAACAAGGCGTCTGTACATAACAAGTATAGTGACATTTTTATTTAAATGGGATTCCAAAGCCAATTAGGAATTTTTAATAATTGACCTACGTCTCTACATACTAACTGCTTTTAATCCGTTCCGTTGAACGATGAAAACAAATTACTTGTTTCGTGGCTTGATTCAACCGAACTAGCTTGTTGCTTTCAACGTGCTACGTTTATGCACAGTTATCCAACGTTTAAAAAATTATAACTGTCAATCAATATAAATGGTAAGTGTGCTTTTATTTTTTTTCCCATATCTGACATACCTAAACTCATATCCTAGCAACGAAACGAAAAATAAATAATGTTTGTTTTTTTCCTAAACGTCAAAGCTTCGAGATTTTGTGCGGTTTTGTGAGGTGAAAATTTTTACAGGGTATCATGTAACCGTAGTAAATGACTCATAGCTTTGGAATCCGATTTGAATAAAAATTTCACTATAGCACTCTTCCATAATACATAATAATAAACCAAATTCAAGAATTTATTAAAATAACCAAAAAATATATTAAAAATGTACCACAGAAACTATGCATACGATTCAACGATAAATAAGTTATATCAAACGTTTAAGTTATATCAAAAAATTAGTTTTCGAATCAACAAAACTTTTTTGTATTAAAAGCATTCGTTTTTCATTCAAAATTGAATTGTTAATTCAAAAAATATTTTTTTATACTAAAAAAATTATACTTTTGAAATAAAAGTATGTTACTTTTAATTCAAAAATAATTTCAAAAGTAAGATTTGCTATATATTTTTGACTTTACATGCAATTTTTTTAAATCAAAAGTAAATTCTCAAAAACTTGTTCAAAAACGATATTTTTTGAATTTAAAACCATACATTTTTTTCAGTGTAACAACATAATAAAGTAAAACTAGTCAACTTATCTGCTTAACATACAAAAATTATTGTAATAGATAATTTAAATAGTTTTGACACATGAAAATATTTTATTTTATTCGATGATACTGTATTATGTGTATTATAAAGAAAAAAGATATTTAATAATTGTAATAATTTTACATTTAATATTGTTAAAAAATAGATATAATGCATAATAGATATAATGCATATAATTATATAAGTATTGTATAGTCGTAGAAAAGTATAAAGTAAAACTCGCACAGCATGTTCACTCGTGCTGTAAATTTTTATACTCTTAGGAAATTAGTACCATTCTGAGTTCGTTGTACAATACACTATTATAAAATAAAATACATTATTCTACTACTACTACTTCTTGTCCCATACATTTTTGATATCGTTTCAACCAATTTCTACCACCAGTACTCTTTTCCATTGGTTTTTTACAGCCGTAACCTCCGTTAAAATTAATCATCATGAAATCATAGCAGTCTGTTACGCCGTTGCCGTCACAGTCCTGAAAAATAATACATTTATAATTAGTAATTTTTTCTTTATTAACACGTTGTATGCGGGAAGCGTATTTATAACGTATTCGTTGACCGGTAGTAGAGCGCGGGTCACGTATTAATACGTATTTTATACACAAAGATTAGCGGTAGAATGTAGATAACTTATAAATACGTTTATTTTCATACTTTTTTATTACTCTAAAGGGATGCTAACATGCAGATATACGAATTCCAAAGGACAAAATTTTGGTCTCTAACACATACAATGGTGAATTATCAGTACCGGCAAAAAAAAAATTGCTCAAAAGCAATGTCAGGTTTGCGCAGCACGCAAAAAACGAAGCGAAACAAGTTGTATGTGTAACCAATGTGAGATTCTCCTTCACAGGAGAAAATGTTTTAACAATTACCACACAAGGAAACAGTACTAAAACTTCATTCTTTCTTTTTTACATTTTTTTTTACGTATTGTACTTTTTTCAAAATATTTTCAATAAATCGGAATTTTTACATATTTTATTACTTTTATTTCAATTTCCAGTAAGTTTCCAGTATTTGTCTGTTTAAAATTTAAGAAAAATAATTCAGTATACATTTTATAGTAAATTACAAAAAGATTCATTGAAAAAAAATATGTAAAACTAAAGTTATCGTAATTTTACTGAACGTTGCCATTTTCGCAAAAAATTTGCAAAAATGACCCGCGCCACCCATTAGCGCGCGATAAAAACTACCCGCATAGAATGTGTTAAGATCATAATAATGACATTTTATTTTGCAAATATGTTATTCTTTATTCGATATTGGAGATTATGAATGTGGATGAAGCGAAAGGTGTCTGAATAGGAATGTTTGGCAGAAACAAATTTCTGCTTCAATTGAAAGAGTTTGTGCCATTCCTTATGAGTACATAGCGTAATTGTATCATGTATGTCATTATTTATTCAGTTTTTAATGAAATAGTTATAACATAGTATTTCCCACATTTCATAGAATTTTTTATTATTTTTTACTATAATCAGACTTTTAAACAAACTAACAGATGTGAAACAATGTGTTTTGTATCTGTTAGCTAAGCCACACACCAGAGAAACTAGAAACGTGAAACATGAAATATGAAATACGAAACTGAAAATATGAAACTTTTTCTACAGTAATATACAAATTGAAGAAACAAAAATTAAATTGGTTTCAATTTGAAATAAACTCGAACACCGACGATAGTTTGGATAACAGTGATTAAAAAAAATGTTTCTTAAATGTTTCTATATTTAGTAGCAATTTGGACTTAAATATGCATTTTATCAAAAAATTCTATAGAAATAAGATTATAGGCAATAAAATTTCCTACAACTTTTATTTGCATCACTTTTTAATAGAACTTCCGGTTTAGAAGCTGCGCGTTTTTAAATATCAAAAAATTTATTAATTCTAATGCACAGAAATATAAATGTTAAATTTAAATGTTTCTATATTTAGTTCAATTTGGACTTAAATATGCATTTTATCAAAAAATTGTGTAGAAATAAAATTATAGATAATAAAATTTCTCACAACTTTTATTTGCATCATTTTTTAATAGCACTTTTGGTTTAGAAGCGACGCGTCTTTAAATATCAAGAAATTTATTAATTTTTATGCACAGTGACTGAAACCACACGAAACGTGAAACAAAAATATAGAACAATGTGTTGTTATTTTGTGAAACATGTTTCATGTTTCTAGTTTCACGTTTTATGTTTCATGTTTCTTTGGTGTGTGACCTGCCTTACAGTTAATATGATAAATTGGTTACCACACATAATAACGGGATATTATGTTAAATGTACAAATATACTTTGATTCAACTTATTGCTAGATAGGTTGAACAAAGTTTATTTTTACAATTTACTTTAATTAATTTTAATTGTTTATAGTAACAGATTAATATGTATAGTAATTTATCATGTTAACCATAACATATCCACCACAAGATCACCACTTACGTCATCGTTACATCTGTAATAAATTGGAAAAAAGTCGAATATGAAGGGTAAATTAATAATAAACATTACACTGAGAAAAATGGATATTTAAAATTGTATATTTAAAAATAAGATATTTAATTTAAATATGCGTGTTATTAAACTAACCCTGCAAATATTTAAAACTATGATACATGTATATTCAATTTAAAAATATACTTATGGTTAATTAATATATACTTAAACCAAATATCTGTATATTTAAAATTTCGTATGTTGCATCTACGAATATTTACGAATATATACGAATTTATACGAATATTAAATTAAATATCTTGTATATTAAATTCAAATATCTATAACATTAAACTGAATATATTATTGTTATTAATAAAATACGCTGTACGGTAACACATCACTTGCGAAGTTTCTGTTCGTTTATTGTTCATAAAATACCTAATATAATAATAATATATAATTATTATAATTGAAATGTGTGACAAATTCGTGCAAGAGTTGTTAATAAAGTGGGACTTTGAAGATTTGTGCCCTAGTTTTAAAGGTTAGTTTGCAAGTAAAGCAGATGCTTGTAAGCGATTAGTAAGGTTAGTATTAAATATTTTACATGCTAGAGGAGGACAACACTAATTCTGTTTTTTTTTATTATTATTTAAAGATATCATTGCTATAATCAGCCAGTTTTATCACAGAAAGATCTAGATAAAGAAGATGAGATTTTCGAATTAACAGCACGACATTTTATAGAAAAATTCAATACAAGTACAAATTTTTACTGTTAAAAGAAAGTATGGTAAGAAATTCAACAGTTTATTCTACATAATATATAGTAAGGTGTATTTGAACAAAAACTAATTTGATTTTTGTTTTTGAATATGTAGCGTGAAGTACCCACATCGGAATTAATGATGATTGATCGGATGTTTCTGGCTGAAGAGCAACAATTTTTTCTGAAACTTCAGTCTGACGTGAATCTTCAAAATGAGTTAGAAATGCAGGAGAATGACGACGCAAATCTTCAAGATATACACAAAAAAGAACCTGGTCCGGATCACCATTCTTCCGATATTAATTTTGATGTTAAACCAGATACGCGAGATTTCGTACCGGAAGAATTTATTAAAGATTTCTATATATTATATATTATAAAATAGTTAATATTAGCTATATGTATATCATTAATATTAATTAAATAAGAAAAAATATTTTAACGAGATTTATCGGTTTTCGTTTTTATTAATGGATTATAAAGTGATCAACATTTCGACAATTTTAAAATATTTATGAATTAATTTTTACATAAAATGTATAAAAACAAATTTAACCTCAAAGTCATATAGAAGAAACGAAATATTTTGAAAAGTTGACACTCTATAGTCAGTTATAAAAATGGAAACCGATAAATTGATACAATGTTTTTTTTTTTAATAATTATTTTTATATTTAATATCCCAATTATTTATTTTAAATATACTGTTATATTTGCATTTATGATATGCATATATTTATGGTAAGTATACCGTATATTAAATTTTATTATACAATATAATATGTGCTAATATATTATATATTAAGAATAACAATGTGTGATATTTAAATTAACAACACTATATTTTTACGCCAACACTATTTACTGCTAACTTTTTAATATACTTATGTTGCTAATTTTAATATCGTGTTTGTGTCACTTTTTTAAATATAAAATATATTTACCGTAAATATAAATATATTTACCGTAAATATCCATTTTTCTCAGTGTATTGAGATAGAAGTATTGATAATAGTAAACAAAAAGATTAGAAGAATATGGATAAACCCATATAGAGACCACTTTGACATTTCTCGGAAAGTTGGCAACACTGTATTTTAATAATATTATAATTTATGTGGGCACTAGGAGAAACTTTTCTGAAAATTTGATCAAAATCGAATAAATGATGTAGCCACAATAAATTTTAGTAATTTTTTCTCGGAAAGTTAGCAACACTGTATTTTGTTAAAATTACATAAATTTTATGAATACTAGGAGAATCTTTTGTGAAAATTTGAGTAAAATCGGCTAAATAACATGGCCATAATAAATTTTTTAAAACTTTAGTAATTTTTTTTCTCGGAAAGTTGGCAACACTGGATATTAATAAAATTATATAATTAATGAGAGCATTAGGGAAATCTTTTCTGAAAATCTAAATCGGATAAATAACATAGCCAATATGAATTTTTAAAAACTTTAGTAATTTTTTCTCGGAAAGTTGGCATCACTGGAAAAAAATAAAACCACATGACCATCTTGAGTACTAGACAAATTTATCCTGAAAATTTCATTAAAATCGGTTAAACCGTCTAGGAGGAATTGCGGCCACAAAACTTTGACTTACGACCGAGCGTGCGAGCGAGCGAGCGAGCTGACGTCGCACACACATACACCCACATAAACTAATTGTAAGTTTAGATTCATCATCTAGGGACTATATGAAGGATTTCTATACACAATTTTTTTTTTTTGAAAATGTTACAGACACCGTACCAAACGCTATACCACTTTTTCCTTGCAGTCAAAGTGGTAAAAAAATATTAGTGAATTAGAATAAAGTGAGTGTGTAATCTGTAACATAGGGTTGCAAGCAACGTATTGTACAAGCCTTGCGAATATGAAATGCAAAAAAAAAAGAAATTTTATATTAAATTAAAGATAATATAAATAAATCAAAAAAATTATCACAAATTTGTCAAGTGACAAACTCGAAAGCGTTTGTTAAATTAAGAAATTGACGTATTTTATTTTAAAAATAATTACTTTTATAAGTAAATATTCATTATAACGTTTTGTAATTAGTTCCTAAGTATATTTATATTTCTTAATTATGCCTCGATTAACAGAAATATAATACTTTGGACACAGTTTAATCAACAATAATTCAATTCTTAATTTATATTAATGATAATTGTATTAAACCACTGACACAGAGTTTTTGTTTTAAATTTGTTGTATATGCTCGTTATAATTATTATGACATTTAAAAAAAAATATCAATAATATTATTATTTAATTATAATTTTCTAATAATATACTAAAAAATATACTTGATTTGCAATATATAATAATTCTATATCATAATTTGTATTTCGCAGAAAACTGAAAACTGTGATAATGGCTGTATGAGTCAGGCGATCTTCACCGAATATTTACCATTATCTCTTTGAAACGAAATCTAAACACAAATAATCTTTAGATACAAATTTATTTTGTAATAATTATTTAATAAATGGATTGTCAATATATGAACTACAAAATTTAAAGTTGCTTTGAATTCATTTAGATGATTTATGCAAATTAAAAACAACTACTTACATATTTTTTTACCGACAGATTTAAGTAGATAATTTATGGATTCAGTGTTTTATATAAAATTATGTCTGTTTCATTAGTATGTTTATTTACCTGTCCAAATTTCTGTAAATATGATTTTGTAATTCTTCCTGCACAATAATACTCATTACTGCATAAGCTAAAAATAAAAGAGTAAATTTCAATTTTACATATATATATATATATATATATATATATATAGCCTGCTTCAGAGTAAGCGTCTTATTTTTTTTAGCCACACTATGGGTACTACTTTTAAAATATTTGGCAGTAATATGTTTCAGGACCTTCTCTACACGATGGTATTGAGATCCTAAAAACATTCTTTTTACGATAGTATTTCGTTTTTCTTAAAAGTTAATTTCTTTCCCTATCAAAAAGCAAACTAACATTTTAATCTAGTAGCGCACGAATGTTTTAGACTCGATGTTATTTTTGTCCAAATATCAAGTAGCGGTAGACACAAAAAAAAAAACAATTAAACTTTATTTTGTAATAAACATCTACTTTTTGAAATTCAAAATTAAAAATTTACATCAAATAAAAATTAGGTATTTACAAAAAACGCTCGAGATGTTTTCCTTCTTTTTCAATACATAAATTGAAACGTCGTTCAATGGAGTTAATAGATCGAAGGATAATTTCCGGAGAAATTTCGTTTATGCAAGTACGAATTCTCTCTTGCATATTTTCAAAAGTTGTTGGTTCAACGATGTACACCTGGGATTTTACATACCCCCCACAGATAAAAGTCCAGTGGTGTCATATCAGTTGACCTATGTGGCCTAGGGCTGGGAAAAAATCTCGATATATCGATAATTTATCGATATATCGATAATTGATATTAAAAATAAAAATTATCGATATATCGAAATATCGATATATCGATATATCGAAATATCGATATATCGATATATTGATATATCGATATTAGGGCTGGGAAAAAATCTCGATATATCGATAATTTACCGATATATCGATATATCGATAATTGATATTACAAATAAAAATTATCGATATATCGAAATATCAATATATCGAAATATCGATATATCGATATATTGATATATCGATATATTGATATATTGGTATTTCGATATATCGATATTTAAGATAGATGATATCCTCTTTGTAAGCTACAAATATTTGATCTCGCATATGGATGAGACAGAATAAAAATGATTGGTTTTAATTGAAATATATAACGGTTTACAATAACGAGATTTAATATACAAGATTAATCATTTTTATTTGCGCTTGATAATAAAGTGTATTTTAAAATCAGATAAAATTAAAATTTTCTATCTATAAATTTTTGTTATAATTAGTTCACAAGTGTAAGTATGATATGTCAAAGTAATTATGAAACGTTTTATTTATTTTTTAAATTAAATATTCCAAAATTCCAAAATCAATAAATACCGTCAGCGACTTATGAATTAAGTACCCGGCTCGCTAAGGATAGATCAATGTTATCGATATAATGATAATTTTAAAAAATATTGATTATCGATATACCGATATATCGATAATATCGATTTATATATATATCGATTTATTGATATATCAATTTATCGATAATATCGATATATCGATAAATTGATATATCGATATTATCGATATTTTTTTAATATAAAATATCGATATTGAAATTCCAATATCGCCCAGCCCTAATGTGGCCAACCAACTAGGCCTCCACGACCAATTCAACAGTTCTCGTATCGATTATTTAAAAATAATGTGCTGGAGCGCCATCTAGCTGCCACCACAAATTATTTCTGATATTTTGTGGGAGTTCGTTTAGATGATTTTGAATTTCATTTTCATACAACGTGATAACCTCAACTAGCATTTGATAAATTTTTCAATATATTTTATCATAATTATATTGTCGCTTTTCCGCTTGTTAAAATGAAAAAATATAGCTGTAATGTTTTAAAAATAAATTGGTTTACGGAAGAACTAAGATCTAAACGAGATACACTTCAACTATTAAATGAAATGTACACAATTAATAAAAATAAAAATTAAAAAATTGTTATTAATAACTATAGGAAATATTACCGAAGTGAGATATCGAAGGCGAAGCAAAATGCTAATTCTAACTTTATAGAGAACATTAATAATAAATTAAATCATTATAAATCAAAGAAAAACTTCTTTACAGTGTACAACAGTTCAACAGCGTACAACAGTTCTTACTGCCGATATGTTAAATAATTATTTAGTAACAACAGCAGATAATTTAATAAAGCAATTGTCTGTAACTAATGAACAATCGACTAAGTTATTGCAGGGATGTAATAAAAACATATCACAATTTTTATTTCTAGAACCAGTCACAGTAATCGAACTATATAATACTTTAATATAATTATCAAATAGCAGAAGCCAGGACATATATGGTATTTCTTCTTATGTAATTAAATCTGTTGCTGAACAAGTTTGCTTTCCGATATCACATATAATTAATTTATGTTTTGAGAATGGTCACTATCCCACTAACTTAAAACTGAGTAAAGTAGTTCCGATACATAAAACACGGAGTAATTTCAAATTGGAAAATTTCAGAAGTAAAACTAAAAATAATAATAATTAATTGTGAATTGATATTCAATTAGTTGATTGAACTTCATTACAGACAGTGTAATATATGCTTTTTAAGCAATACAAGACAATAGTCATGATATTGGAATGAAAATCTAAGTACAGGGTCATCTATGTTATCTTAGTAATTGGTCAGTTTGAGAAGCCCTACCTGTGGCGCGCAGAACGGCAACAAAGCCAACTACAATAGTAGTATTAAAAAAATAGATGATATTAAATTGATGATATTTGTCAATAGGTTATACTAGTTCAGAGTTATAGAATCCCAGCCTTGGTCTGTCAGTTACATAACTGCTATGAAAATGTATCGAAGTGTGCAGTAAATTCAATATACACGATCTAACAAAAATGGCTTTCAATCAGGAAAATATTTTCTTCGTGTAAATGTTTTGTCAATAATAAGTTTAATGCTTACAACCAACTCGTATCGGATCATCTGTGGGTAGAGTAACATTTCCCGCTTCAATCCAATAAATTTTTGAAATTTGATACGGACCACAGTATCCAGACAATACATCACAGGCCCGTTCCAGATCACATCCGGTGGCTGCTTCGCATAGACACCGCAAACATTTGCCGTTCAAGTTTGAGAGACTAAAGTCTTCTGCAATATTAAAACATAGAAAATATTACATATTTGACATGTCACAGTGTTTTGGGAATTCTGCATCACATAAATGTATGTAAATACATATACCGTGTGTTGACTTGGAGCGTCGTACATAAGGATTTAGCATGTAAAATCAGACATGTGCGATTTCCTGCTTCCCAAATTATTTCACAAAAAAAACTTATGGATAAATGTTTTAGGAAACACTTTTTTACATGTAAATCAATCAACAAAATTTTTTTTGGAGCCATTCCAACGTCAGGAATTAGCCCTAAAGTTGTCAAGAAATTGACTGAAAATGGCATTAGCCGTGAAATTGGAACAAAAATAAAATAGATGCTAAATGCTATATGCTATTTCACGGCTACTGCCATTTTCCAGTCAATTTCTTAACAACTTTAGACCTAATTCTTGACGTTAGGAAGGTTCCAAAAAAAATTTTAGTAAATTGATTTACATGCAGAAAAGTATGCCCGAAAACATTTATCATAAATTTTTTTTTGTAAAATAATTTGAGAAGCAGGAAATCGCACATGTCTGATTTTGCATGCTAAATCCCTATGTACGACGGTCCAAATCAACACACGGTATGTATTACACACAAGTAAAAAATGTTGGATTTGATGTTAAAAAACATATGGAAATGACATATGTATAATATAATATGTTACACGTAATATGCCTAGGGATCCCATCCGTCCCGTTTTGACCGGGACAGTCCCGTTTTTTATGGATATTGTCTTAGTGTACCCACAGAATGCACCTGAACTTAAAAATGTCCCGTTTTACACAAAATTCTAATATCGTCTGTGAATAAACCTAATAGTTTAGTAAATTCATTTAGATTATGTCTTTCTATTATTTTCAGTGCAACAATGAGTTTGAAACTTCATTAATGTAAATGTGTTTTCAATGTTTAATTTATTTAAATGCTTTGTTTATGGATATTACCATATTATCATAGTTTTCAAATAATAGATAGAGTCTATATTCACATTTAAAAGCATTTTAAATATGTTTAAAATCACAGATAATATTATCATTCGAGTACTATTATCAGAGTCGACCATATACGACTAAATAGGAAAAATATCGTTTATAGTAATTATAAATTCGATTTATGTTATCAATTTTTTCTTAGAATTGTTTCCATGCATTCTCAAGGAGTGTTGAACTGTTTTCTCTGATAAAGGCCGTTTGATATATAAATGTAACACTGCATATAATTTTATAAATTTTTATACAAAGAATTCCATGTGCTGTATGTCACTTGTGCATAATTTGATATATGTATAATTCTGAATACGCACATGCGCAAACCGCTGTTTTAATGTGATAGCTTAAGGCAGCGTTTCCCAACCAGTGCTCCGCGGAGCCCTAAAAAATTCTGGCATAAATTACAAATAGATAAAAACAACAAAAATTAGATACATGAATATTAAAAAACCATTTGCATAAAGAGAAATAGACATATAGTGCCATTATTAGTGAGGGCAACAAAACTACAATTCAGTGTATATTTCGTAGGATAAATATATACTATAAGTGAAATATTCAAAATATGAATTTTTCATGAAAATTTTTTTTTTAATATTACTTTAAAACTAATGCATAATATATATATAATTAAAAATTATGGTAATAAATAAGTTGCCCTAATGTAAATTAAATTTAAATAAAAATAATACAAAAGTTATCAGCAACACATGTAGTATTATGTCGTTTATATTATAAAATTAAAAAAAATATTTATAAATAAAATTTAATATTATCACTTATCTCAATAAAATAAACTTATATGTAAAATAAAAATTTGTGTGTCTCAGAAACTTTTATTTACACTATAATACTTTATTTACTACAAAAAGTTATTTGCTATATTGACAATTTGTAAAACAGGTTTACTATATGGTAATTGTTAGATGACCATCATTGTAATCAAACTAAAATGAGATTTATTGACAACTGTCACCAGGACCGGATTTACGTGCAAGCGGAACAAGCACGTGCTTGTGGCCCCCAACCCAAGGCGGCCCCCGGTTAACAGAAATTATTGGATAATCATGATAGTAAACTATGAAAGACCTTTTTTTTGCTTGATATATTTTTTTAAAGTAGAAATAGGGGCCCCATCCCTACCTCGTGCTTGTGGGCTCCACAAGCTGTAAATCCGGCCCTGACTGTTACATCAAATTCTAAACCGTCATATTTAAATTTGTGTGATAATACACTCACATATTATATTGTAAAACTTTTAAAACATTATTATGCACTATGTAATTAATTTAAAATGAGAAATTATACAAAATAAGTAGATATGTTGACAATTCCACAATGACTGCAAAACATTTCGTAATGCCCGTTTTACACGACGCAACTTTCTGTGCGATTTTCTTGCGCAACAAAATTGCACAAGAAAATTGCTCGTGTAATACAGAAATTACACACGCAATTTTGTCGCAGCGACAAGTTGCACGGATTAGAACACGCTGTAATTTAATTGCATGGCCTTGCAATTTCTAGTTATTTTTTTAGTAACTTTCAGTCTTACCAACTTTTATTATGAAAGGCACAATAGCAGTATTTTTTTTATTTATATTTGATTTTCCTATGAGGTGTGTCATACATTAAAAAAATAAATTACAATAAAAATTATTTATTTATTATATATATTTCGTGTGTTTATTTTGAAGGTTATACAGTTATGATATACTTTAACGTTTAGTTATTTTTTTAATTAGTTGGCATCCTGGAATGAAATAACCAAAATCGCAGTGCAATTTTCTTGCATTGTGTAAAACATACATATATTTTTTTTCAATTTTATTGCGCAACTTTCTTGTACAATTTTGTTGCGCAAGAAAATCCCACAGAAAGTTGCGTCGTGTAAAACGGGCATAAGAAGTATACATTACTGTATACTACAATCTAATTCACAAAAAAAAAATTGTAGCAATGTTTCTCACTCGTTGTGCAACTAATCTATTAATATTATTTATTAAACATGCTACGTAAACATAAATAGTATAAAAATGTCATACTTACGACACTGTACAAATATTATAAAATCTATCAAATATAACAATATGAAACATTTTAATTTGTACATTATATCTGTACTAATAACAACACAGAATTTAAAATTATATTAGATAAAACAAGAAATATTTCAAAGCTATTTTCGATGTTTTCACATAAACAAATCGATTTTGACTGTTTGACATGTCTTAACGAAGAGCAACGTCATTTATTCGTACAACAAGGCCGGTTTTACAAGTTCATTAAATCAAAAACATTTATATTGCGCTATAATATATAATTTAATTTAAGTAAAATTGATAATTTTTATTTACGTTGTGATAAATCTGTATTTGTCTCGGCATATTTAGAATCAGTTCATTGCACTCCGAAAAACACTTTCGTAATCTTATAATGCACTATATTTTGACTTAATTATACATTTTAAAGAACAATTGTAAGCACCAGGTTAACTATCAAAGTACAACTGTAAACAAAGTCACATGACTTTTGACAGTGACAGTAATTTTTATTAAAATGATACTTCTCATTCCATCTATGAGTAAAATTTAAACTAAAGTTGAGATTTTTCTCAAAATTTCACAAGTTACTCAGCCATTGAATCGGCTAGCTAAGCTAGTTTAAGCATTAATGAAAGGCCAGTTAACCATAGACACGTGTTTCGATCTTTAGGATCTCATCAGTATGGTGCAATCGGTTGCTGCAGAAAACTGATACTGATGTTAATTGTGGTGGCTATTTAAATCAAGTAAATCAAAAAATAAACAAACGTATCAATAAATACGACTAACGCCATCTATACAAAATTGCACCGAGCATTTATAATAACATTAAACAAAAAAATGTTCATAAGTGTATATCTATGAAATAAACTAATATAAATACTAATGTCAAAAGCTTATGAGTTTGTTTTTAATATTAAATTGGATTGAAGTATAAAATAGTATGGCCAACTAAAGTTTAGACAATACTGACAATAGGGAATACTTCTAACATTTTTAAATTTATAAGTGATAAAATAAAACATGGCCATAGTTTTTTTAACATATAACTGTTAAAAATTAGTTTTTTTTTTATGTATAAAATTTTATCATAAAAATTTTAAGTAGAGATGTTGAAATAAACATGTTAAATAATTAACAAAATTTTTATATTTTGTTAGATATTATTAAAGCTTTTTGCACATAAGA
Organism: Clivina fossor; assembly: GCA_963966155.1. NCBI lineage: Eukaryota > Metazoa > Arthropoda > Insecta > Coleoptera > Carabidae > Clivina > Clivina fossor. The sequence continues at coordinate 5,396,881 of OZ014552.1, read as the reverse complement.
TTATAGTTTAATGTCATCAATATAAATTTATGTTGCTGTAGTAAAAGTGATTTTGTCGTCACATTAATTTCGTCAAAAAAAATTTTATATTTATAATAATTTACAAATCGCCCAATTTTCATGTTTCTGGATGTTAGTGGCGTTTTAAGTTATTCTAATATAAGCACGTACATTTTACTATTTAAGCTGCATGTCGGTATTTTAGTTTTTAAAATGACGCTCAATGATTCTAATCTCAAAATATTTAAATACTACAAGCGGCAAGCTCTCAAATAAATTTTATTGCGAATTTTACCCAAACGTGACAAAACGGTTAGGTTCGAAGATTAAGCGAGCGAATTCTCACGCTAGTCGGCGCCGTATGCAATAAACTAATTTCGCTAGGAAAAAACCTTTTTCAAAAAATAGGTTTCTAAGTAACCGACCAAAGATCTCTATCGTGTAATGTGATTGGTTGCTGCATTTTAGTTACACACAATTCACTTTCAAACTTTGAATATTTACTTAAATTCAAAAATATAAGTTTGAAATCAGTTAAGTTTCTTATTTCGCATCTTAAACAACAATTATTCAATATTAAGTCGTGTCGCGAGATTTATCAATATATAGAATTACATTGAGCGTGTACTTTACAATTTTATTTTGTATTTATGAAATATATGTGTCTGTGGTGTTAATTTAATTTAAGATTTTGTATAAGATTTTATATGTATAATTCGTTAGTGTTACAAATAACCATAGTGAATAAATATTAGTTATCAAAGTTATTAGTTTATTTATTATTTATGAGAAAAAATCCTGTAACATCAATCAACACTGGAAATTACTTGAAAATAACTAGGCTAGTCACAAGAAAATAACAAACTAGAATTTACAAGATTTTTGTAATTTCACTAATAAAACACTTTTTGCATACGTATATTTGTACATTGTAATTTTTCAAATAAAATTGAATAAAATAAGTAAGGTTATATGTAAAAATTGATATTGTAGAAAAATAGTTAAAATTAAAATGGGTAGAAAAAATTTGTACAAATATGAATGTCAAAAGACTTTTGTTCTTGGCTCCTGAACCTGCGTTATGATTAATTATGTTATTAAATTCCCTATCAGGTTCGTTATTGTTTTTAGCAATGACGCGTTTCGACTTTTCAGTCATCTTCAGAGTTTCTGAGTTTGGTCGGTGTTGTGGCTCGAAATAGTGCCAGTTGCGTACGTGCCAGTTGCGTACAGTCATTCAATAGTGCCATTTGCGAACAAATAAGGCTCGGGTCAAACGCAGGTAGTGAAGCTAGTTAGGCCGAGTACCAGATGCGTACAGCGGTTTGGGAAGGGTCGAGTTGTGCTTATATGGTCAAAATATAATATTTATAATACGCTATAATATCATCGCACATAATTTTTACAAATAATCAAGTCAGTATTTAATTTTAAAATTGACCAAGTTTATATTTATTGATTTAAATTTGATTTGTGTAGATTAATATTAAATTCATTACTTTTTACTAGGTATATTATGATAAATTTATTATGCTTAAATTCGTGATGTTAATCATGGTATACCTAGTAAAAAGTAACGAAGTTGGTAAACGATATGAATTTATTAAATATTAATCTACACAAATCAAATTTAAACCAATAAATATAAACTTGGTCAATTTTAAAATTAAATACTGACTTGATTATTTGTAAAAATTATGTGCGATGATATTATAGCGTGTTATAAATATTATATTTTGACCGTATAAGCACAACTCGACCCTTCCCAAACCGTTGTACGCATCTGGCACTCGGCCTAACTAGCTTCACTACCTGGGTTTGACCCGACCCTTATTTGTACGCAAATGGCACTATTTAATGACTGTACGCAACTGGCACGTACGCAACTGGCACGACACCTTGTGGCTCGAGTGAACGGTTTGTGTGATTTGTGTTGCGGTTTTTATATTGTTCCAAGGAACGTAGTTGATTCTGATTTAGTTTGAATGTTGTTTCTTATTGGCTATTGTTTTAAATATTGTGTCGGGTTGACTATTGATTTGGACATTTATGATTTTATTTTTTATTTTGACTAATTGTAGTTTCAAAAGGCATTATTGAAGACAGTCGTGTGGCACAAGTTATATTTTTAAATAATCAGTTTTTTTATAAAACTTATAAAAATAAATATAATTAAATAATAAATATAAATTTTGTAAATTAGCTATTAACCGGCCGGATATCAGCTGCATCCCTATTTTTTAATAAATTTAATAAAAAAAATAATTCGTACGAAGTTAATAAAAATGACAGCTGGTACTATCAAGTACAAGGTCAATTACATATATGCCAAAGAAAATTATGCATCTTCTTGTTTTGGAAAAACAAAATGGAAGATAAACTTAAATATTCATCTCTCTAATTGACAAATGTTTGTATGTTTGTATGTATGTTTGTATATATGTTTCTGCCCCATCTCCTCTTAAACCCCTGAACCGATTTTGATGGGAGTGGTGTCATTTTAATTGGTTCATTCCCTATTTGAGAATAGGCAAGTTTCATCTTTCTACGATTTCATTTTGGTTCTCAAAAATTTGAAAAACTATGTTTATAATGCAAATGTCAAAAATAAACTTATTGTTAGATAGCTATGAAAAAAATGAATGAAAATAAATAAATAAACAGCTGTCACAATATATTGCAAGTACATTTTTTTTACATATATCAGTGCATTTACTTACAGTTTTTTCATTAAAATAAGAGTAAAAAGTACATTTCATTGATATTGTTGTATTATAAAAATTTTGTATCATGCCCAAAGAGCAAAATCTAATATAAACGGCAATAAAAAGGCCAAGAGAATGAAGACGGAATATTCGAATTTTTCGTCGGATAAAAAAGAAGAGCTTAAATCAAAATTTTTTAATCTATTATTTTATATTTACGTAATACTTTCTACGGGGCGCGCGCATGCGCGCGCCCTTTATTTTTTTATATTTATATACTGAGTCTTTGTGTTGTTTCTTACTATTTTCGACTTTAAACGTGATCCTTTAAGGGTCACGGGTTTCCTAGTTTTTATTTAAAATGTATGCTTCCTGAAATCGTTGATTCCAAACAGGAATGAAACATGGAATTAAGAAACATAAAGTAAATTATTAATATAAATAGATATATATTTTGTTATACTACTCTTCTTTTTATAATTTTTTTTTTTTTTTAAATTATTTTTTTTTTGTTAATATTTTATCTCATTATTTATATAAAAATAATTTTTATATCCTTTTTGACAGTATAGTTTAAAATATAATAGTGAAAAAATCGGTTTGTTCAATTTTGATTATTTAGAAAATAAAAAGTCAATTTTTTATTTCAATTTTCTAATAGTCCAAACATAACAAATGTATTATGGCACTAATGTAATCATTGTAAATTTTTCTGTATGGTATATTGTTATAGTGGTATAGTGTTATGTAAAAGTAATTCATAAAATATAAAACTTACGCTTAAAATATTAAAAAATATTTTGTGGGTCGCGATTTGGCATCTTTGTTAATAAATAAGTTGAAAAGATTGTGTGCGATTTGTATATGACCATTACTTTTTTGTAGTTTAAAATGAATTAAAGTATATCCACAGAACGTAAAACCATTAAGGGTGTACTGAAGCCAGCTAAAAAAAAGCAGTTTTGTAATAACAAAACAGTGTTCACAATTTTTAAGATATTTGAACAAATTTGGTATTTTTAGAAAGATAAAGAGTTACTCCTGGAAAGCTTGAAATTAGTTTTTTGAAATTAATTACTATATTTCAGTAATTTATTATCAAAAATCACTATACTTTACAGTTATATTGACGCAATTTAGAGAAAAAAATGTAAAAAGTACTCTCAAATATATCTGCAAAATTTTCTTCATTAACAACATATTCAAAAATTGTATCATTATTTTTAATAATACGACCGTGATTCTTTTATTACAAAACCTATTTTACGTGTATATTTGCCTACTTTACAGGGATAAGCAATTGAATATTGCGAATGGGAGGAGCTTATTTATTTCGTAAAGGAAAGAGTATAATATGTCTGTCACTGTCGTTCTGTGTTCTTATCGCTTTCAACTTTTTTCAACAGTAAAATTGTAATAACTTTTATAAATTTACTTGTCGGTTTCCAATTTTTTACATAAATATATTATAAACAATTTACAATAATCAAAACTAAGTGAAACACTTTGCAGGGATAGCAATAAGTCATAAATTTATATATATATATAGATATATATATATATATATATATATATATATATATATATATATATATATGTACTTGTGAAATTAACTGTTTGATTTCCTAAAATATGTTTAAATAATAGTAAACAAAGTTATCGGTTCGTGATATTGAGAATGCTTTTTTCGTAATGTTGCTGACTTTCAAAGTACAATTTTTAAAGTATATTTTGGCAGCACTATTTATTAGAATTTAATCAAATTTTCAGAAATAATTTTTTTAATGACCACAAAAATAAATTTGTTAATAACTAGAATTTACTAATTGTGTCATTACATTCAATTTTTTCAAACTGCAATTTTGTAAATGCTAAAGGATCATTTATAGCATTTTAATATTATGAGTTTTATGATATACACTCATAAAGTTATTCATTTTATTATTTAATTAAGTGCCTAGACCTGACTTAAAAATGGTTGCAGAGATTAAGGAATATAACACTTAATCCCTTTCTCACTAAGCAATAAATACAATAGATTTCCCGAGTTCTATGAAAACCACTGTAAAATATCTAGAAATTTTCAAAATAAAATGTAATGTGATTGGTCATCTATTGTATATTTTTATTGTATAGTTTTATAACATTCAAATTTTAGAAAGACATGTTTTATAATGCATTTTCTACACAAACTTAAAAATAGAAAATCCAAAATTAGTGTAAAATTTTTTGCTTATTTTTTTTTACATTTATTACAATATATGCCCTGAAATTATAATTTTGTATTTTTTTATCGATTGATAATATATCCAAAAATAGAATACCTTTAATTTAAAATTTATATTAAATGTTACAAAGTTCTATAAGTATGCAACATAATAAATACGAGTATATTCGTATACATATATAGAGCATTACGCCAGCTGCCAGTAATGGGGTACTTGCACATTTTTTTTTTTATGTTAATACAAAGAATATGTTATATAAAATTATGATGTATCAATATTTTTTGTTATCGATGCATATTTTCGTAGATTTAATGAATTTAATTCAAACGCATAATATTTCGCGCGAAAACGCTTTAGCGCGCGTACCATAGGTACGTGACGTCACGCTTTAGTAAACATTACAAGACGCGCGCTCTGTATAATAGCATACTGTTTGTATTTGATTATTTTATCTGTGCACAAATTAAATTAATTAGAAAAATGTTGAAAATACAACGAACTGATATTAATTATTTGATTTTCTTTGATATTTTTAAGATATTTTGATATAAAATATGAAATACTTTTTATTCATATTTTCAGAACATTAAGGGGGGAAATACATGTAACGACCTAAAAAAATAAGGTTTTTTAGGATTTTTTTTTTGGCCGAATGAAACAAGCTACAATGCTGTAGTTTCTTTTATTCTATGTGACATATAATCAACTACACTTATGAATTTTTTTAACTTTCTGTGACCTCTGGGTGATCTCGGAACCAATCTTAAGTGATGTCGCGTCCGCCTTGCCCGGTCGATTGGCGGGCATTCCTGGAGCCGGAAAATTTTTTTTTTTTTATTTTTAGTCACTGATCATGATTCTCTGATATATTTTGTTCTATGTGAATTCCGAAAACTACAAAAAAACGGATATTTTATCATTTTAACTCATTGTGAAAAAAAAAGTCAAATTTTCAGCATTTTTTTTTACTTTAGACACCCCTAAAAATAATTTAATGTTAATATTTTCGTTATATCAGAATTTCATATAGAATAAAATTCTATTTCCTTTTAAACACACAAAGTTTCAACTCATTTGTATGAAAATTGCTCGACTTATCACGCCCGCCATTTGTAAAAAACCGACTCGAGAAAAACTCATTTAAAGTCGCCCGTTAGCCAAAGCGGCTACCGAGGCGCAGGTAAAAAAATGAATTTTTCTCGCTAAATACATTTCTGATCGGCTAGATATTTTGCTGGATAAATCTTCGATGTATAAGCAATTAATTTATTTAAAAAAAAATCAAAAAAAATTTTTTTTACATGTATCTCTCCCCTTAAAGTCGCCGGTTAGCCAAAGCGGCTACCGAAGCGCAGGTAGAAAAATGCCTTTTTCTCGGTAAATACATTTCTGATTGGTTAGATATTTTGCTGGATAAATCTTCGATGTATAAGCAATTATATCAGCAAAATCGAAAAAAAAATTTTTTACATGTATTTCCCCCCTTAAATGTTGTGCATATATGTAATCATATAACCTCAACGAAGTTTATAAGCTTTAAACTGAAATATGTAAACACTGAAATTTGGTATATTTTATAACTTTCATCTATTTCTATATTATATTATTTTCTATATTTATATTTAGTCCGTTAGCCGTACTGATAATAATTTGTGTAAGTTGGGGCATAAGACATCACAATATGTTGCTAAAAATGAACAACTAGCAAATTTAGTAACTTCAAGCACTAACTTAAATGAAAAATATAAAAAAGAATTTTTTATGTTTAACTTTATTTCAACATATAAACAAATACTGAATGACCTTATTTAGTTACCGTTAATTAAATCGTAGTGAATTTTCCTGTGATGAATGTTCTTGCGATGAATTTTCTATAAATCATGTTTGTCAAATACCTACCTGTGGTTCACCTAGTTATAATATTTGTTTTAATTATAATCGATAATAATTTCATAATTAACGTTCAATTCTTTCATTTACTTAGTTTATGAATATTAATTATATAGGAATAGGTATTATTTTTTTACAGTAAATATATGTTTATAAATAAATTTTATTTGTTTACTTTCGCTTATATAAATTTTTAGTTAAAAAATAATAATTTAAAATTATAAAAAATTTCAAATTATTATATTTGAAACAATTTTACATTAAATCGGCTATCATAAAAGCGTCAACTTTGGGTAGGTTATCCGACTGAGCTTTTACAAATCCAGCGTCAACCATCGTATAATTTAAAAGGGTAATGTTCTTCTTTTACAAATTATTAAAAACAAAATATTAATTTCACCAGAATTTAACAAATTAAAAGCAAATGTTTAACGGTTTAAGCACGTATGACTATTGAATTCGCCGTGTTTACTAAATGGCTACGTCACACTAGCAGCAACCAATCATAGCGCGTTTTCAGTCACGTGATTTTTCGAGTTATTTTAACAATTTTAATTTTCAATTATTTTAAAAGGAGTTAATTATTAGTATGAATTTTACATACTGTTAACTTCTACATATATTTATCCAATAAAATTTGACATTTTAACACCATTTCGTGTTTTACGCAAGTACCCTATTCATGTTTCACGTTTAGAAGTACATAACTCAAAAATTGTACAAAATATGAAAAAGAAATTTAAATAAAAAAACTTCTATGGACATTGGCTCTAAAACTTTGTCGCTTATTATATCTACTTATTCCTTAAAGCCGAAAAATTTCTAACTGTGAGAAAAATTTGCCTTTAAATTGAAAAATATTGCTCATTAATTTGTTTATTTATTTTTTATGTTAATTTATAACAATATTAATATTTGTTTTTTTAAAGAAGCGTACACGGAAATAGATAATAAAGAAATTAAAAAAGAATTATGCTAATAACTTGTATAGTAACCGAGATATGATCACTTAAAGTTATAAAAAAATTAAATTAAAATTTTAATTTTTTTTGAAAAACTGGATTTTTGAAATTATTCAAAGAAATAAAAAGTACGTTTACCCATCATCAGATCGGGCAGAAAATTCCTCTAAAATGATGTATTCAAAAAATATATACTAAAGAGTTACAAAACACGAACATGACTTTAGAAATTCGATTCTACACAGTTGTTTTTGATTGACGGCTGTCTTTCTCATTAGAAAAAGAAAAAATTCCTAAATTTAGCAGTGGGGTTACTTGAACGCCACGCCTATAAGCTACTTCGTCCCTCACCTACAAACCCCTTAGAAACTTTAAGATTGCTACAGTACAGCCTTAAACCCATTTCAATATAACTTAAAGTTATGCGAAAATGTTTTTAAATGTATTGTGTTTACGCAATATTTTAGATACAAATTCCCTTGAAACACAATGCAATACAATGGGTTTATAAGAAATAGATAAACTATACTATTATTTATATTAATTTGTGTTCTCTCTTTGTTACATTGTAAAAATGGGATAATAATAATAATATTTATAAATATTTATGCTTTGTTCTATTATTGTAAAAAATACACAAGATTTGTTATAAAATTCTTATTTATAATTGAAGTTTTTTTTAGAAATACGTAAAAATATCTAATTGAATAAATAATATATTTTTACTTAAAATGTATTCTTTTTCCAAAAATAATAGGCAGAAAATTAAAAATATTTAATATAGAAGGTTTAGTTGTTTTACAGTAAATTTGAAAAAAAATTGCATTTAAGAAATAGGTTGTGAAGAATTTTAAGTTTTATTTATCTAAATCATTGAAAACTATTTAATAATTTTATAAATTTGAAATATACATATCAGTTGTCAAACCAAACTGTCTATCGAAATTCGGCAATAGTGAAAGGGAAAGGGCAGTATAAGTGTGGAGTAGGGATAAGTCTGCTTGTTTTGTCACCGCCCATAGATTCTGAATTTTGTACCTCGTGGAGAACATTACATTACCCCAATCCGCAACAGAAAGTGTATAGTGAAAGTTTGTCTAGCTTAGTCTAGCTCTTATCATGGTTGTGTTCTCGTTTTACTTGTGAATTATCGTATTAAACTGTAAGTATTCTTTTATTTTATTGAATATTATATTATTTTGTATACCTAGAGTTTTATTAATTTAGTTTATGTACGATAAATATTTTTTGTACTTTAATTTTGTGTGAAACGGTTATGTTTCTGAAATTATCACTATTTGTTTGAGAATTAAAAATAAAACAACACTTTTTTAAAGTAAACGTGTGTATTTTATATAACATTTCAATATTAAATCTAGCTGAATATTAAAAATAGCTGAATATTAAAAATAGCTATTGAAAAAATTTACCGGGTGTTCGTTCGTCAAGTTCGTATGGGCGTTTAACATGTAATTTCGATAAATTGCGATATACTAGTTTCCCGAGTAAAATTTGAAGAAATACTTAGAATACTTTTCGATAGGGCATAAAAGGTACTATTATTTGGTTTTAGTTTTAATTTGCTAGCATGTGCCGTTTGGGGGCTAGAATTTTTTTTGATTTTTTGGTTTTTATTTTTTTTTCCTCAAAAACTATGAGGTGTATTTGGAAAAATGCGGAATAATGAGTACGATAACTGAGTGAAGAAACCATTAATTATTCTACGATGCATCGTTTAGAAGAAAAAAACTGAATTTTTGAAAATTTGTCAAAAAAATCTGAAAAAATTCAGTAAAATAAAGAAAAAAATTGGCTGCATAATAGCTAAGAAACTTTTTTCTCTAATTCATACTGATTTTGCAGGAAAAATTATTGAAAATTCTAAAAAACATTTTTGAATTTTCAATAATTTTTCCTGCCAAATCAGAATGAGGTAGAGAAAAAAGTTACTTAGCTATTATGTAGCAAATTTTTTTCTCGATTGTATTGAATTTTTTCAGATTTTTTTGAGCAAATTTTGAAAAAAGTTTTTTTTTTGAAAAAATTCGTAGATTCGTAAAATAATTAATAATTTTAATTTCTGGATTTCGAGGAAAGATAATTTATTATTTTTATACTTATTTAATACCTAATTGTAAGAAACAATTTACTGTATTATTATTAGGATTGTATTAAATTAAATTAATAATAATTAAATTATAAAGGAATATCCAAAACTTAATTTTAAAAATCAGTAACTTCTGTGTTAAAATATTAATAAGGAAGACTTTAAATGTTGAAATATTGAAAATAAATTAATCAAATTAAATGTAAATTTGTTAGCAGTAATAATTAAGTATAAAATAGTAATGAATGCATAAAGAGGTATTTTTTTCACGAATGAGAAATTAACTTTTGTCTATAATTGTTAGAATTAACTTTAATAGACATTAAAACATAAATTTAAAATTTGACGATTTTAGTTAGCGTCATTTATATGTTAGATAAATAAAATTACAAATTGTTTTCATTTTCATTTTTTGGAATTTTAAACTGCTCTAAACTGGGTAATTTTAATTTATAGCTTAATTATTTTTATTAAAATTTTGTTTATAAAATACTAAACAAGTGTTGTAAAGGTATTATTTGTATTTAATAAAATTAAAATTGAAATGAAGTAAATCACAATAAGTTAATAGATTATAAAAATAATATGGTATGTATGCGAAATTGGCTATTTATACATACTAAAAAAAATATGTATAAATAGCCAATTGCGTATACATACTGTATGTATAAATAGCCAATTGCGTATACATAACGTATGTATAAATAGCCACTTTCTTAAATATAAGCGTGGTTTTTAAAAAGTTTTTTATATATTTTTAAAATTGACGATTATCACTTTGCTTCATTATGTATCAGGATATTTTTTTAAATAGGATTATTTTGAAATATGCTGCTTATTACAATATCGGATAAAACAGCGTTCCCTGTAATGATAAAATTATAAAAAAGATGGTAAATGCTTTTTAAGTTATTAGACTTGTTTAAAAAAATATTCAATTTTATGTAATTATTACTATTTTATAAATTGGAATTAATTATTACCATATAAGTACATACAGTTTGACAGTATACAGTGGAACCATACAAATAATGTAATTTTTTAATGTTTGGATAAACAAATATGTATAAAATATTTCTCAAATTTCTATTGAGGTCGACAAAATTTTTCTAACATACAGATTAATAGATAATTAATATTTGGTATTTATATTTCTAAAGAAATTAAGTATATTCAAGAATGTTATTTGTAGGATTAGTAGATAATGGTGATTTAACGAGGTATACAACATTTTTAAACGATTCTTAATCGTTTTATTATGATTGATTTTTAGAAAAATATAATTAAGTTTCATGAGAATCAAATGAATATTTTATTATACCTATATTACCTGAAATAATTTATATATAAATATTCAATAAATAGTTTAAATGTTTTCAAATAATGTCCATTATCTTCAGTATTTGTTATTTTTTGTGTTACATTTTTGAATTAAATATGTTTGCAATAGTTATATTTCCTTTTTCTTTTCTTACTGATTTTATAAATAGTTAAATATAAAAAAATGCAATATTATCTATACAATGTATAATATATATATATATATATATATATATATATTATTAAGGAAAATAAACAGTCAACTAAAACCATAAGATTTATTTAACGTTAATTCACACGGTTCTAATTGCTACGTTTAGACAGGTAGTTCAAATACAAAACATATTGAAATTAATATTGAATTTATTCGTTTAATATAACTTATTTATTGTAACTGACTGATCTGAAAATTACATAATGAATGTTGAATTAATAATTCAATAATTAATTTAATATTATTAATTGATTTATATAAAATAAAAAATAATATATTATTTAACTGGCTCTATTTTCTATCGAGCCGATCTTAAAGGTACCGAAAAAAATACCTGAGATATAATATCCTATGTAGAATAATATATATTTTTTTGAATTTTTTCGTATTTATAATTTGGCCAAAAAAAGCAAAAAATGTGTTTTTTTTGGAAAAAAAAATTTTTTTCTCTATTTTCCAAAATAAATATATTCAAAAAAATATATATTATTCTACATAGGATATTATATCTCAGGTATTTTTTCGGTACCTTTAAGATCGGCTCGATAGAAAATAGAGCCAGTTAAAAAATATACTATTTCTTTTTTTATATAAATCAATTAATAATATTATATTAATTATTGAATTACTAATTGAACATTCATTATGTAATTTTTAGAACAGTCAATTACAATATAAATAAGTTGTATAAAAGGAATAAATTCAATATTAACTTCAACGTGATATGTATTTGAGCTACGTGTCTGAACATAGCAATTACAACCGTGCGAATTGACGTTAACGAAAATATAAATGAACTTGTATTTTACAATATAAAAATAAAAAATAAATAAAACATTAATATGTAGAAATAAATTAGACAACATTAACGCACCATTCGAATGCAAATATTTCAAATTTCGATATTTCAAACTAGTTAAGATAAAAAAATATTTTTCAATATTTTAAATCAAATTTAGTAATTCTGACCTCTACCTTTAGTGTACAGTCTGGCATTGTCATCTGTTAACATAAATTCAAGATTAATTAAATTTGCAAAAAAAGAACACAACACATTTTTCTAGTATTTGGAGTAGATTGTCACTAATTCTGTTTGTCTTATATAAGAGAATTTTGCTCAAAACATGATGAAGCCATCAACAAACGGTGTACTTGAAAAATGCAGGCATTTGTGAATTTCTCATTATGTCTTATTTCTGTTTCGTTTAGTATATTCAGAGCTTTAAAGTTTATTTGTATTTTTTCAATTCATTCAACTACAAAATACAAATTGGTGCATTGATTTTGTTAAGGTGTATATTAATGTCTTTTTATAATTATAAATAAACAAGAAGTAAATTCTAAACGACAACTTTCACGGATAGAAATGTGTTGTTACCAGTATTAGAAATATAATACTAGTAACAATAAAATTTAGTACTATATGTGACAGCCAAACGCTTTATTTACCATAACAAAATCAATATGTCTAAAATTTTAATATATAATATTGTTGGGATAGCAATACATTTATATCTCACGGCAACAAAAATTGCGTTACTATTATTAATCTGTATATTAATAATCAATAAATGTATATTTATAGTTAACATATACTTTTGTTAACATAGCAATTTAAGATATTTACTACAAATGAACAATATTGTACTAGTAGCTAATATATATTGAAAAATAAAAATACCACTTATATAATATAATAATATATTTTTTTGAAAAATTGTATAAAAATATATAAAGTGATACAATACAGGATAAAATACGATAAAAAAAATTATATTATATTAAAATTTAACATTAAAATTCCAAACTATAATTTTATGCATTAATATACTTATACATTTTAAATAATGACATTGTTATCAATATTTTGACAAATTTTTGTTAACAAATAAGTATTATTCACATAAAATAAATTTTTTTTGCAATAACGGCAATACTGTCATTAATACTTGCGAAATGTTTTCTGTATTTTCTAATAATATTGTATGATATTTATTAGTATCTGCACAACTTTATAACCACAATAGTGGTCATAAAAACATCCTTCCCTTGTAGTATTTAGAAACGATTCTAAGCCCTAAAATAATATATTTTTAATAAAAAGAAAAATAACAAATTTTGTTCCTTACAATTGGAAATAAACTTGACAAGATAACAAAGCGAGTCATTATTGTAAAATTAATCAGAAATTTCAATAGTATCAGACTTTCTCCTACATTTCATGTATCATACACATTGATGGATTGATGACAATGTCAACTGTTACAATTATATTTATTTATTTAGTAATATTTATGTTACACATATTATATTTTCTCAGTGAATGATTTTATTTATATTTAGTTTAATTTGTTTGATATTGTATCCGCAATTTCGTTGAAAGTTTAGAATATTTTTGAACTTGTTTTAAAATGTGAAACATATAAACGTACAAATTGTTAATATCATAAAATCTATTAACTTTCTTTAATGATAAAATAAAACTGGTTTTGTATAAAGTTCTGTATAAATATTTATTTAAAATCGATGTTTCGCTGAAACTCAACACTCGGTTTAATTAAAATAAATTATATAATTGACATTTTAGTAAATAACAGAACATAGAAACAAGTTACTAGGCGGGGGTTGGGTTGATTTTAATTTTGATTTAAATCACAATTTTAATCATTTGATTTTTGTATATTAATTAATGGTTTAAATCAATTTTAATTAGCTACTTTTTTAACTAAATTTGATTTCTAATAATTGTTTAAGTAAAATATTTATAGATATATCTAGCGCAAAATAAATATTAAAATAAAAATTGATATACATACAAATGAATGTTTCTGGAAGCTTCTTTGATTTGTGTGTGATCCTGCTTTTTTTGTCGTAAATTTTAATGATTAAAGTAATCGCGATTTTAATGCGGTGTATAAATATATATACATATATATATATATATATATATATATATATATATGGGTAATTCCATGTGAAATCGGCCAAAATATTTTCGACCCTCTCCGATTTGTTCCAAACTTCTTGTATATGTTCATTTGCATCTAAAAACAAGTAGGAAGTTGCTCGTTGGGCGTATTCTATTGGTTTTACCATTATATTCCATATATTCATATAAGGCCATTTTAGGCCTTGCGTACAAAGAACTTGAAATAAAAGTATATAATTGTTTTACAACGATACCATTCAATATAAAATTGTGATATTCTGATAGAATGGACTCTCGGCCATCGATTTGAGCCAATAACAGCGAATTCTGTCTGATATATGATGAGCTATGTAGTAAAATGTAAAAATGTTACTTTTTTTTCAAAAATCGATTTCTCAAATACTCCATCTTCGATTTTCTTCAAATTTAGCCTAAATTGAAGAGGACACTTCAAATTTTAATATATCAAAAATTCAGGGATGGGTTTTTTGATATTTTGAAAATATTTCACTTCAAAGTTGACATATGGTTTTTAACCGTAACAATTACATGTAAAATACGAACTCTATTGTTCTGAGGAATTTTGACCAAATTGTCTTTCTCATATTTTGATTTTCTAAGGAATGATTCTTTACTAAAGTCTGAAAAAACTTGATATCCGCGTAGATGGCGCCACGTGTTCCGATTTAGTTTGAATTTCGCGCGGTATTCAACTTCATAATTACTATCTAGGTGGAAACTCAACTATTTTCATCCTTTGACAATATCAGCCATA
This sequence comes from Clivina fossor, assembly GCA_963966155.1. Classification (NCBI taxonomy): domain Eukaryota; kingdom Metazoa; phylum Arthropoda; class Insecta; order Coleoptera; family Carabidae; genus Clivina; species Clivina fossor. The sequence continues at coordinate 5,381,751 of OZ014552.1, read as the reverse complement.
TAAAGAAGATAGAAATAGTACAAATTCGACGCAGATGGTAACGCAAATTTAGGTTTGGACAGACAATTCTGGCCACATAAGTGCGTCCTTTATTATTAGAAACGGTTGTTACTTTCCGAACACACGACTTATTTAGTTCCATCACAAGCTTGCGCTTGTTACGTTCTGTTTAAAAAGTTGTTCCTTCGTTTCATCATGGAGAACCCTCAAATCTGTTCCTTATTCGGTGTTGCTGTTCAGTGCTCCGAAGGAACCGATTTAAAAAATATTAATATATTTTCTGAAAGGAAAGTCAGCGAAACGCAGAAAAACTACACGCGATTAATCAGTAATAGTTGCCCGATAATGCTAAATTTTTTAAAAGTCGCAGAATCATAATAATAACATGTTACAAAGTTAATTAATTTAATGTTATACCATTGATTAATTATTAATAAAGGTGAAAAAATTGCGAAGAATTAATTATTAAAATTATTTAAATCCCATGCAATAAATTCGTATATTTTTGCCGAATTAAATGATCAAATCACGTGGCGCCATCTACGCGGATATCAAGCTTTTTCAGACTTTAGTAAAGAATCATTCCTTAGAAAATCAAAATATGAGGAAGACAATTTGGTCAAAATTCCTCAGAACAATAGAGTGTATTTTACATGTAATTGTTACGGTTAAAAACCATATGTCAACTTTGAAGTGAAATATTTTCAAAATATCAAAAAACCCATCCCTAAATTTTTGATATATTAAAATTTGAAGTGTCCTCTTCAATTTAAGCTAAATTTGAAAAAAATCGAAGATGGAGTATTTGAGAAATCGATTTTTGAAAAAAAAGTAACATTTTTACATTTTACTACATAGCTCATCATATATCCGACAGAATTCGCTGTTATTGACTCAAATCGATGGCCGAGAGTCCATTCTATCAGAATATCACAATTTTATATTGAATGGTATCGTTGTAAAATAATTATATACTTTTATTTCAAGTTCTTTGTACGCGAGGCCTAAAATGGCCATATATGAATATATGGAATATAATGGTAAAACCAATAGAATACGCCCAACGAGCAACTTCCTACTTGTTTTTAGATGCAAATGAACATATACAAGAAGTTTGGAACAAATCGAAGAGGGTCGAAAATATTTTGGCCGATTTCACATGGAATTACCCATATATATATATATATATATATATATATATAGGGTGTATAATATTGAAAAATTTGTTTATGTTATTAGTAGGGATGCAACGGATATCCGGCCAGGCCGGATGATCCGGCCTATTCGGCCAATTAAGTCAAATATCCGTTTTGGCCGGATAATGACTACTATCCGGCCGGATAATAATGTTGTACACTTTCATTCAAAACGAATAGAAATATGTTCATACTGATAGATTTATTTACGAAATTGAAGCCAGTCAAATTATCTACAATGTTTCTTTCAGTAAATATCTAATTTTTGTTTATTAATTTCAATACGATGCCAGTGGAATAGTTATTAATGAAGCTAAAACTTTTTGCATATTTATGAAAAGCTTTCTGTCAAACAAGGTTACTTTATTAATATTAACATTATAAGTTATCTTTTTAGTAATTAACATGTAACTTTATGTATATGTAAGTGATATATGTAAGTGATACTTATTGAAAGTACGTCAGTGTAGGCTTTCGATGAGTAAATGGGATTTTTTTTTTAGTATACATATATATACAAATGTAATAATTGAAAATGTTGCATAGTATAACCACATGTGAATTGTAAATACGAAAATTTGATATTAAAACTTGATATTTATGATTTTTTTATTAATATTTATTATTCGGCCGGATAATCCGTTATCCGGCTTTAAAATTTGGCCGAATATCCGTTATCCGGCTTTTTCAAAAATCGCTATCCGTTGCATCACTAGTTATTAGAGTTAACATCCTGTCCAAATATCCTGTACGCATTGAGTACAAGGAAAAAGATATCTAAAACAGATTAGAATATATTTAAATTAAAATTTAATATATATATATATATATATATATATATATATATATATATATATATATATATATATATATATATATATATATATATAGTGTGTGTGTACTTTAGTTATAACCATATGGAAAACTTTTTTATTATTGGTTTTGTGAAAAAATTTATTCTTGATAAAAAGTTGTGCATGGTCCAAAACTTAAAATGAAACCATCAGATATCAATTTTTTTAAGCCGTATACGAGGTTTGTCAAAAAATATCAATTTTACTCAAGAGTAAAGTACCTTTATTTTTTACAGTACAGAAGAATGTTATAAAGCAGATTTGTTATAATTAAGGTTTGGTGATTATTTACATTTTACATTATAAATTATTTGTAGTTATAAATTTCAATTTCAATTAATGCATGATAATTATTTATTTTAGATATAGGAAAATCCATACAAAGAATATTTAGTAAATTTGCAATTTTTACTGTAATTTTATAAATAGCAACTCACTCTGACATTCACTGTCAAATATTTCATGTCAGTGCATCCTAGATTACGTTAAATTGTATCAAGCCGGAATAATTAATACGGAATGATTAGTAAATAATCACCAACCTGAATTTTTATGCTAAATAGCTGTAATTGCATATTTTAATATAACTTATAATTCAAAATAACTTTACTTTATAACATTCTTCTGTAATGTAAAAAATAAAGGTACTTTACTCTTGAGTAAAACTGATATTTTTTGACAAACCTCGTATACGGCTTAAAAAAATTAATATCTGATGGTTGCATTTTAAGTTTTGGACCATGCACAACTTTTTATCAAGAATAATTTTTTTCACAAAACCAATAATAAAAAAGTTTTCCATATGGTTCCAACTAAAGTACACACACTATATATATATATATATATATATATATACAGGGTGTTTCACAACTTAGAGCAAAAAATTAAAAGGTATATTCTGTACGACGTGCTGATCATGAAACAAAAAGAATTTTTTTAAAATTGCAAAAAAAATTGCATCGTATTTCAAGCAAACATTTTTTTTGCCACTGGTCGATAGTTATTTTTAATAATTGTTTTCAAATCGTCTACAATGAAAGTAATTGTTTACGTAATATCTAATACTAATAAAATGTGTAATAGTTTAATTAATAATTTAATTTAATTTGATAGGTAGTGGGTAGGTAGTCTTTCGTTGACATTGCTGTTAATTATTATTATCTTTGCTGGTGCACTGTTCTCATTTTACAGTGAATAGCAGTGTAGTGTAGTTTTTGTTAAAATGAATGCATTTAGTAACAGTGAATTAGTGGACATGATGTCAATTTATGGCGAAGCACGGCAAAATTCGTTATTGGCACGACGTCTGTATGCTGAACGTTATCCTTTACGCCGATTACCCACTCTCCGTTCGTTTGTGAGGATAGTCCAGCGCCTTCGAGACACAGGATATGTGCAACCTAATCGTGGGAGAGGTGGTGGCCGCCAGCATCAACACGACAATATGGTTAATGATATCTTAGATGCTGTACATGCTGAACCAACTATTAGTACCCGAAGAGCGTCTCAACAATTAGGAGTATCACATAGTTCAGTATGGCGAATTTTAAGAGATCAAAACTACCACCCATTCCATTTTCAACGGGTACAGGGGCTAACAGAACCTGACTATCAGTTTAGAGTACGATTTTGCAACTGGCTTTTACAAAAACACACTGAAAATCCGAATTTCCCCTCGTACATCATATTTTCTGATGAGGCTACTTTTACGAGGGAGGGAGTTCATAACTATCATTATTGGAGTCAAGTAAATCCACACGTTGTTGTACGGGGCAGTTTTCAGCATCGTTTTTCGATAAATGTTTGGGCAGGTATTGTTAATGGAATATTACTTGGGCCGTACATTCTACCAAATAGGATGACTGGAGCTAATTATTTATTATTTTTACAAAATACTTTGCCAGAACTACTTGAAAATGTGTCTTTAAATGTGCGTCAGCAGACATGGTTTCAGCACGATGGTGCGCCATCACACTATGCTCTAAATGTAAGAGAACATTTAAATCAAGTATTTGAGGACAGGTGGATTGGTCGCGGTGGACCTGTAGCTTGGCCTGCTAGATCCCCTGACCTAAATCCGCTGGATTTTTATTTTTGGGGTCATTTTAAATCCCTCGTCTACGACAACCAAAATGCGCCGGAAAACGAAGAAGAACTTAGGCAGAGAATAGAAAATTCAGCAGAAATAATACGAGAACAAAATTCGTGTCAAGACTGTACTAGGTCATTAATTCAACGTGCTGCAATGTGTGTAGGGATGAATGGTGCAAATTTTGAACAGTATTTGTAGTTTTGCGCTTCAGGTATGTTATTTCCCAAATTATCTTGATATTAAATAATACAATGCATTAATATTATAAATTATTTTGTATTCAAAGCAATTATTGTCTCTAAATAAAACTAACATTACATAATGTTTCTTTGATAATTAATTTCATTTAATATTTCTTTCTATGACGTATGCTACTCCAGTGGTTCAAAAAATGTCTATTTCAAGTAAACTACCCTTAACTTTGCGAATTTAAAAAAAATTCTTTTTGTTTCATGATCAGCACGTCGTACAGAATATACCCTTTAATTTTTTGCTCTAAGTTGTGAAACACCCTGTATATACAGGGTGATTTATTAATAATTGGAAATATTTTAACTGGAGTATGTCGGGCTAAGAATATGAAGATTTAACGCAAATCACTTAGATAAAATGTGGCTCCTTACTGAGCTACAGGGTGTTTTATTTAAAAATTTATAAACGATTTTTGCCCAGTACTTAAAAACTATTTGACGTATCCTTATCATACTTGGCAGGAAGTGTAGGTACCGTACGCCATACTAAATTATGTTAAATAAAAGATTCCGGCTACTGCCAGTGGCGTACAATAGAGGCAAGTGAGAGGTTGATCCTTCCTAAATTCCACGCCCCTGGCGGAATTGTCATTTTAGCACAATTTTTCAATTCTCCAATACTTTCTGTGTAAAAAACATACTCTTTCTTCGTAACGATAAAATCACTATTTTTCGAGATATTTAAAGTTAAACATAAGATGCACCCTTGGGATTTTTTCAAAATTTGCTCAAAAAAATCTGAAAAAATCAGTAAAATGGAGAAAAAAATTAGCTACATAATAACTAAGTAACTTTTTTTCTAAGTCATTCTGGTTTGGCAGGAAAAATTATTGAAAATAAAAAATTAAAATGCAAAAAATATTAATTTTCAATAATTTTTCTGCCAAACCAGAATGAGTTAGAAAAAAAGTTGCGTATTTATTATGTAGCTAATTTTTTTTTCTATTTTACTGAATTTTTTCAGATTTTTTTGAGCAAATTTTGAAAAAATCCCAAGGGTGCAACTTATGTTTAACTTTAAATATCTCGAAAAATAGTGATTTTATCGTTACAAAGGAAGAGTATGTTTTTTATACAGAAAGTATTGGAAAATTGAAAAATTGTGCTAAAATGACAATTGCGCCAGTGGCGTAGAATTTAGGAAGGATCAACCTCTCACTTGCCCCTGTTGTACGCCACTGGCAGTAGCCAGAAACTTTTATTTAACATGATTTAGTATGGTGTACGGTACCTACACTTCCTGCCAAGTATGATAAGAATACGTCAAATAGTTTTTAGTTTATAAATTTTTATATAAAACACCCTGTAAATCAGTAAGGAGCTACATTTTATCTAAGTGATTTGCGTTAAATCTTCATATTCTGAGCCCAGGATACTCCAGTTAAAATATTTCCAATTACTAATAAATCACCCTGTATATATATAATATATATATATATATATATATATATATATATATATATATATATATATATATATATACATATATATATATATATATATACATATATATATATATATATATATATATATATATATATACATATATATATATACATATATATATATATATATATATATATATATATATATATATATATATATATATACAGCCTGTTTCAGAGTAAGCGCCTTATTTTTTTTTAGCCACACTATGGGTACTACTTTCAAAATATTTGGCAGTATTATGTTTCAGGACATTCTCTACACGATGGTGATATCAGATTTTCAATTAGACGAATCATTTCAAAATGGCGACGTTCAACTTTTTTTTTTAAATGGGATGCCATAATTTTTTTTTCATTATTGAGATCCTAAAAACATTCTTTTTACGATAGTATTTAGTTTTCTTTAAAAATTCATTTCTTTCCCTATCAAAAAGCAATTTAACATTTTAATCTAGTAGCGCATGAACGTCTTACACCCGATCTTATTTTTGTCCAAATATCAAGTAGCGGTAGACAAACTAGTAGTCAAACGTCAAACACCACCATTGGACGATGTTTCAATTTATGTATTGAAAAAAAAGGAAAACATTTCAAGCATTTTTTGTAAATGCCTAATTTTTATTTGATGTAAATTTTTAATTTTGAGTTTCAAAAAGTTGATGTAGATGACAAAATAAAGTTTCATTGTTTCTTTTACGTCTACCGCTACTTGATATTTGGACAAAAATAACATAACATGCGCTACTAGATTAAAATGTTAGTTTGCTTTTTGATAGGGAAAGAAATGAATTTTAAAAAAAAAACGAAATACTATCGTAAAAAGAATGTTTTTAGGATCTCAATAATAATAAAAAAATTATGGCATCCCATTTAAAAAAAAAAGTTGAACGTCGTCATTTTGAAATGATTCGTCTAATTGAAAATCTGATATCACCATCGTGTAGAGAATGTCCTGAAACATATTACTGCCAAATATTTTGGAAGTAGTAGCCATAGTGTGGCTAAAAAAAAATAAGGCGCTTACTCTGAAACAGTCTGTATATATATATATATATATGTCTCTGTGGATATGCTACTGCAGATGCATAACTAATATAAAATTGAAAATAATACGTATAAAATTATATATGCATTTACATTCATAACAGGTACATGAAAATAATTAATAAATTCTTACTTTCAAAATTAAAAAATGACAAAAAAAATCAAGTTTTTTCTGATTTTTTTGATTTAAAAAGAATCACAAAGAGCCCAACCCTGTTACTAGGTAACAAACAAGTAACTAGATCATACAATTTAAAGATTTTAAATTAATGGAAGTAAATTTTTATTTAACTCAGTGCCTTTCTTGGAATTTTCTCTTAAATTTATGAAAAAAATTATTTTTTTTAGTGTCAAACACGAGCTTAAAGAATCATTTAGCAGAAAGCAGACCCAGTATTGAAGATGAGTTGAGTTTATATTCCGATACAAGTTACAAGTGATCATGAAGATAAAAATATGAATTCTGAATCGAAAAGAAACTAACAGTAATCAAAAATGGAAGTTTTCATGATATAGAAAAAAAAAAATAGGCTACTAGTCCCTGGTGCTGATGGAACCTTAGGACACCACACTTATAAAATAGATAGAATCGAAATCAACGCAGACATTTCGATAATATTATGCATCCTCTCATCAACTTGAATTGCTGTTAACACAAAGGTACATAAATTTATTAAGTTAAATATAGGTAAACTTAAATTATTGAAAATATTTTTTACATACATACATACACAATTACGCCATGTACTCAAAAGGGTGTGGCACAAACCCTTTTCATCATTCCGAAATCAGTCGCCTCCAAACATTCCTATCCAAACAAGCAACTTTCGCTTCATCCATATTCATAATTTCTTTCATACATGCTCTTTTAATCCAACTACTTGGAAACTTTCGCTCACGCAAAACACTCTCAATCATACCACTCCAACTACTCATCGGACGTCCACGCAAACGTATACCATCAAAATCATTCAAATAAATCTTTTTAACCAAACGTTCATTAGACGCATTCGCTCATCATGTCCGAACCATCTTAACTGACTCTTAACACCAATTTTTGCTACAACATTTTTTTCAATTTCACACTCATCATACACTAATCTATTTCGTACTCGATCTCTCCTATTTGAGTCAATTTAAAATTTAAAAAATTTATTTTGAATTTTTTTTTTCTGAAGTACAGTACTTATAGAATCTTTTATATTTAGTGTTTTTATATAAGCGGCATAGTTTATGACTTAAAGCAAATTAAGTATTTAAGTGGGGCAGATAATATAAATATTACAAAAATATTATTTCTGGTTTTATTGAAAATTATATCAACTTTTGTATTTTAAATGTGATATTCTATATATTTTACGTAGTTATATTTTAAATGGATCATCTAGCAAAATTAAAACTAGTATTTTTATAGTAAATTGAAGCTTCATATTTAATATAATAATAAATAATGTTTAAAATGTATGTATGAAGTCAATAATTTGTAAGTTAATATAAGTAATATAATGTGCCTTCACAGTTCCAGTTATGCAATGACTAAAGATGGCGCTGTTAAGAAATACTTAAATGTCAAAATGGATGCAATTTCAATCGTATTTTTAAACCGTTATTTTCATTTTTACGCATGAACTACTAATATTAATGTTTTTACTTAAATAATTTCAAATGTTGACATACATGTCAAAGTGACATCTAAAAGTACTGAAATGTGACAAATTTCATATTTTAATATTACATACATACACAATCACGCCATGTACCCAAAAGGGTGTGGCACAAACCCTTTTCATCATTCCGAAATCAGTCGCCTCCAAACATTCCTATCCAAACAAGCAACTTTCGCTTCATCCACATTCATAATTCCTCTCATACATGCTCTTTTATTCCTACTACTTGGAAACTTTCGCTCACGCAAGCCACCCTCTCAATCATACCACTCCAACTACTCATCGTACGTCCACGCAAACGTATACCATCAAAATCATTCAAATAAATCTTCTTAACCAAACGTTTATTTGACATTCGCTCAACATGTCCGAACCATCTTAACTGACTAACACCAACTTTTGCTACAACCATCTTTTTAATAAAAAGTATTTTATTTCTCATTTAGTCCGATAGTCGTAAATTATTAATTCAGATGAGTTTGGAAGTGCTATGATGTTTTATTATGAAAATAAACAACTACCTACCTATGAATTTTTTTTTTTCTGTATTTGCTTTAATATATAAAAATATAAAAATTGCTGAATGATCATATTTAACAAGGTACTATAAGTCTATTACAAATTTAAAATTATAGACGTTTTATACGTATCAAAATAAAACATAAGCGATTAGATCTATTTTTTTAGAATTAAAAATTTGTTATTGTGTGCGATAAGCCTAATTATGTGTAGTGCAAATTTGTTGAAAAAATGAAAAATTGAAAATTATGACGTAGAAAAAAGATCTGGTCATTCTTGTTTTTGTTTTGATGATAAATGTGTACAAGACAGTATACAATTTGAAATCTTTAAATAAGTTATTGGTTATTTTTATAGAAATATTATCACAAAAATTGGTTTCATTGCACATCTTTTAATTCAAAATTCAACATATTATTCACATATTTAACAATATATATTATTCTATGTAAAATTTGACATCATTTTCGGTATATTGTCATAAAATTTCTATTATTATGTGACCCCTGTAATATTTAGTTTACTCTTGTAAAATTTTATTATATGTATTATATTTATAAATATAAAATATTTGAAGTAGCACTAATTCCGCGGACACTTGGTATAGGTATACAGTATTGTATATGTATATAAATGTGCCAAATATTTTTACCAGGTTCGGAAAAAGGGTTCCATTAATTAAGCTTTATCAAAAAGTAACTTGATGTCATATAATTTGTCTACAATATTAAAAAATGATAAAGGTATATGTACTGTAGTTTCTTAAAATTAACAAAAAAATAATGATATTAAAACATTTAATTATAGTTTCTTGTACAATTCAAATTCGAAGTTTTTTTAGTTTATAATAGGGTTTTAATATTTTTTTAATTTAAATATTTGCAAATTAATTATTTTTAAATATTTTGATATAGGTATATTTTATTATATTTTTAACTTGTGTCTGCGGTTTAATTTTCGTAATATAAATTAAAAATCGTATGTCTACTTTTAAAATTTTCTATTTGTTATTTCAATATTTCTTGTATCATGTTAGCAGGATATATTGATTTAAAATATTGTAAACATCTTTCCTATATGCTATCTGAAAAGTGATTCTAAAGAAAAAATATATAATTATTTTTGTTTGCATTATGGAAACGGGGTATAAAGTAATCAAACTTATCAAATTTTATTTTAAAATTTAGCTTAATTAATAGCTCTTATATATTTAAATTAATTAAAATATCTGAATTATATATAGAAATTTTGGGTTTGTATTCTACAAAAAATTATGTATTAACAAAGGTTTCAAATTCTATTTGTAAGAAAGTGTTTTATCATTTATTATTTTTAAACCTATTGAAATTGAAATGCAGATGAAATTTTTGCAATACTGTATATACAATATAATTCCTGCATGATTTGCATGATCTTACTTTAATCCCTTCCTTATCAACACTTCATTGTAAGAATATTGTTACTCATATAATTTTTGACATTTTTAATTCTAGTTTGAAATATGTTTCATTGAAAATTGTTGTCATTAGTTAAAATTTAATATAAATACATTAATAATAAAAACTAAATAAATAAGAAATAATAATAAAAACTGGTTAAAAATTACAATAAATTAGAAACATTTATTGTAATTTTTAACCAGTTTTTATTATTATTTCTTATTTATTTAGTTTTTATTATTGTCGTATTTATATTAAGTTTTAACTAATGAAACATATTTCAAACTAGAATTAAAAATGTCAAAAATTATATGAGTAACAATATTCTTACAATGAAGTGTAGTGTAATGGTACAATTGTCATAAATATTGTTCCTGATGATGGCATCAGTGAGGTCGAAATATTGAAGCATATTTTACTAAAATAAAATAAAACTATTGACTGATGCCCAAGTAGTTGTTTTTTGTCTTGTTACCAATTTTATAGTCGAGAAAATACATATTATGTTAAATAAAAAGTATGAAATAGTAGGTAAGGATAAATAAAGTTTGAACAATGGAGAATACTTATAACATTTTTAAATCTATAAATAAAAAAATATATAAAACATGGGGATTGTTTTATATTTTTAACATATAATTGTTAAAAATGAGTCTTTTTATGTATAAAATTTTAATTTTAGATGTTGAAATTACATGTTAAAATAATTAACAAAAATTTTCTACTCTGTTAAACATTGTTAAAGCTTTATGCAGATAAAATTACAGGTTACTGTGATCAATAAATTGTATTTTTTTCTGTTATTAATGTGATTTTGTCACAATAATTTCAAAAAAAAAATTAATATTTATAATAATTTAAAAATCGACAAATTTTCACGATGCTGGAAATTACTGGAAAATAATTAGGTTGGTCGCAAAAAAAATTAACAAACTAGAATTTACAAGATTTTTCCATTTCACTAATAAAACACTTTTTTTGCATACGTATATTTGTACATTGTAATCTTTCAAATAAAATTGAATAAAATAATTAAGGTTATATGTCAAAATTGATATTGCAGAAAAATAGTTAAAATTAAAAAGGGTAGAAAAAATTTGTATAACTTAATTGACACGATAAGATCGTGATAGACAAATTATTAATTTATTGAATGATTAAGTTTAGTGCCTGTAATGCTGTTCTAACTTATAAATTGAGGTGTCATTTTATTATTATCTAATAAAAAATGTGAATAACGCTATTTATATTATACATAGATAAACCGTAAGGAGCTGGAAGAAATTATTAATATCCTGGTCGCGATTAATAATATAAAATATTTCATGCAATTGTTTTTGTGTTAAAAATTAAAATATGTATTAATTTTTGTAAACACAAAATATTTGATTGTAGTTTAATAAATGTGATAAAAGAAAATATTTATATGATCAAAAAGTTCTGCATACAAATAAGAAAGTTAAAGTTTAAAATATAGACAATAAATTATGAATTAGTATTTTTAAGACAGTTGTAAATATAAAAGCAAGTTAATGAAAAATTGCATTTTTTTAGTTTTTAAGTATATTGATAATTTTCGTTTGTAAACTTTTTGATCTAAATTCAATTTTATTTGAAAATACGGTAAAGTAAATGTAAATGTAAAATTGAAATGGCGACCTTTGGAAAAAAGTTTATTTTTTTTAACGGTCGCTATTTCGTTCCGAATGATTATTTGTGGAAAAATAAAATCGGTCAAAAACTAGATAATATCATACTTTAAGGGTGCATTTTGATTTTTGTTTCAGATGAACAGGGCAGGAGTTATCATTGTTATCGCACTGCCGATGCCGTCCGGTTTTGCAGAGCTTCGATGAAAGGGTTTTTTATTTTTATTTATAATATGACATATATTTCTGGGACAATACAACTTGCAATGCATCTAATACATTAATTATTATGACTATTCAGCAAAAAATAATTCATAAAAATACTACAATAACCCGAAAAATATATATATATATATATAACATATATAACATATAATATATATATATATATATATATATATATATATATATATATATATATATATATATATATATATAGTAAAATCTGAGTTACTACCGTGATATTATGTTGTATAATTTTATTAACGGGAATTACGGTATGTCAGGAAATTAAAAGTTAGCGAACATTGCAGTTATTTCTTTTTATTATTAGACCAATATTTCGCCACTAGATTGTTGGCTTCATCAGGGTGAATACTACAAATTAAACATATCAATACAATATAGTTACAGTCAATATTATATAGGAAGTATTACAAAGAAAAAGTTAAATTGTATAATGAGCACTTACATGTAAGAATTAAAAGTATGTTGTTGTTGGAAAATAAAGTTGTAGTCAAAAATAATAAATTTGTAAGTTTGTATTCATTGAATACCATAATCAATAAATTACTGTTAAAGATTGTTCGTAGAATTATAAATATTATAATTCTACGAACAATCTTTAACAGTAATTTATTGATTATGGTATTCAATGAATACAAACTTACAAATTTATTATTTTTGACTACAACCTTATTTTCCAACAACAACATACTTTTAATTCTTACATGTAAGTGCTCATTATACAATTTAACTTTTTCTTTGTAATACTTCCTATATAATATTGACTGTAACTATATTGTATTGATATGTTTAATTTGTAGTATTCACCCTGATGAAGCCAACAATCTAGTGGCGAAATATTGGTCTAATAATAAAAAGAAATAACTGCAATGTTCGCTAACTTTTAATTTCCTGACATACCGTAATTCCCGTTAATAAAATTATACAATATATATATATATATATATATATATATATATATATATATTATATGTTATAATCTAGTTATTATGAGATGATTTTACGTTATCATTATAAACTATTTACAGTACATATGGAGCGCCATAATTATCCGATCTAAATATAAAGGATTAAAAATAAGAAAGGAAATATTTTTAATTTTTTGTTAATCATAATCACCGTTTATTCAATGAACTTATTACAGTGTTTTCTAAACGAATTATTATACATACATACATACATACATACAAAATAACATAACGTCATGTACCCAAAAGGGTGTGGCACAAACTCTTTTCATCATTCCGAAATCAGTCGCCTCCAAACATTCCTATCCAGCACAAGCAACTTTCGCTTCATCCACATTCATAATTCCTCTCATACATGCTCTTTTATTCCTACTACTTGGAAACTTTCGCTCACGCAAAACACTCTCAATCATACCACTCCAACTACTTATCGGACGACCACGCAAACGTATACCATCAAAATCATTCAAATAAATCTTTTTAACCAAACGTTCATTTGACATTCGCTCAACATGTCCGAACCATTTTAACTGACTAACACCAACTTTTGCTACAACATTTTTTTCAATTTCACACTCATCATACACTAATCTATTTCGTATCCGATCCTATTATTATTAATTATTATTATTTCGAAAAATTTAATAATTTATTAACTTTGAAGTAGATAAGTATATACTCGTATAAAACACTATAATATAACTTTTGTATATTTACATTTTATAATTCTAAATCCAGGTAATAACTTCTTGCTGGATTTTGTCAGTATCTTATAGTTGTTCATCTGAATAAATGTTTTTATTATTTCATTAACAGGAACATAATTTAAATATTAACGTAAATTGCAACAGTTCGTCCAATTCTTCGTATCAGTGTTTTTATTGTACCATTTTTTTTTAGCAATGCGGTATGTACAGATTTTAATGGGGTCGCGGACAATTCACCGAAAAACAATTCACCGAAGTACCAATTCACTGAAAAACAATTCATCGAAAAACAATTTATCGAATAACTAAATGAAATAGAATTAAACAACCTAACCTAACCTAACCTACCCATCACCCCTCCGTAAAGTGTTAAAGAAAAAAATAAAAAAAATAAATACGCTTTTTTTAAAGACATTCCTAATATTCATAATATTAAGAATGAGGCTGTTTATACATACAGTATGTATATGCAATTGGCTATTTATACATACTGAAAAAAAAAACCTAAACCAACCTAATAACCTAACCTTTTCTAACCTAACCACTTTCTAATATTAATTTTAATTTAATTTAATTCTATTTCAGTTGGTTATTCGATAAATTGTTTTTCGATGAATTGTTTTTCGGTGAACGGTTTTCGGTGAATTGTTTTCGGTGAATTGTTTTCGGTGAATTGTCCGGATACTATTTTAATGGTACGTCGACATCTAAGTTTTTAAAATATTTAAAAAATATCATTATTTTCTTTGTAACTTTTGCTACGTAGTTTTAGTTCAAAAACTATTTTGTCACAAATCATATAAAACAGTTTCGTTTAAAGGCTTCTTGACCCTGACTATATGAACTTACGTCTCTACATGATGATATACTACATCAAAAATCATTTCCTTTTTCGGGACTTTTTTTTAGAATTAAGATTTTATTTTTGACGTGTTCAAATTCTGTCAAATTTTCTAAAGCTGTGTGATTTCCACTATGGGAAGCAAAAAAGATTTCATTACTGTCAAGAAATGAAAGAGAATTTTTAACCAAAAACTTTATTGTTGCTACTACCCGCAGTGGTTGTTTTCTCCAATATTTTTTCTTTTTCTAAACACTTCTTTTCAACGATAGTGTTTATACGTCTCTCAACTAAATTTCTTGCTATTAAAATTGTGACAGAATGCCTATGATTAGTAGAATTTTCGTGTTCTTGTACTCTTACATTTGTAATTTTTCAGTCTGAGTAGCTTTTTGTAAAAGTTGTTCGTTTGATCAAACATATCTTGCAAAGCTAGCTAACCATTCTCGCTCAATTTATTCATCGTTTGCTTTGTTGCAAACAAGAATTTTCTTCTTTAACAACGGAGATCCAGTTTTTCCACCGTTTTTACTACATTTTTAGCGGTATGTGCAAGAGAAATACAGGCTGGCCGAAAAGTCGCTTTACCGAACATAATATAATTAAAAAAAAATACAATTTCAAAATCAGCCATTTCAGGAACATTTTTTATCAAGCTAGAAATAGATTATAACATTTTGGAGATTATGCTATTTTCGGTAAAGCGACTTTTCGGCCATCCTGTATATACAAGCAAAACATATTGAATGTCGGTTGTTAAATTTAAAGTCATAAAGTAATGTTTAAATTTTACCAAAACTAACATATCATTAAGGGTGTTGTTACGTACTTATATCTTCTATATTTTTCATTTCTATTTCGTCTATTGCATTTAAGTTTTTTCCGCAATTTCTGATATGTCTTCTATATTTATCATTTCTTCTACTTCAATTGCATTTTTATTGTTTTTTTTCTTATATTTGCGTGTACATCTTGGTTTCCAGAATATTAATCAACTTCTTTTTCTTTGATCTTTTTTAGACTCAACAACGAAATTTACTGAAATGCGTTTATAGATTTACACAGTATTTATATAAATACATATATATATATATATATATATATATATATATATATATATATATATATATATCACTATCACTATTCTAAGGTCTAGTTCAAATGGCGCTTTTAACGCGCAGACGCTTTTAAAACATGATAAAAATCATGATAAACTGGAGAAGTGTATGGTAAATAATTCTATAAGGTTTTGTTTTTTCTTTTTTTCTACTGGTCTCTCGTTTGGATACAATAAACCCAAAGTCTCTACAGTATTTTGCATTTTTCGTTTTGCGACATTTACTGTAATAAATAATACATCTTTTGAATTAGAATATTTTATCCTAAAACGATGCACACATTTACAAATATATTCATTCCACCTTCATTTCTGAGTTATTTATTTTCGCTTAATTTGATTTTGCTAATGAAATTGATGAAATCTGCTAAGTCTGCACTTAATGCCGTTACTGTTCCATGAACAAATATTAATTGGTTTACTTGTTGTTTTGTTATTGGTCATATTGATCAAGTTGGTTTATGAATTCAGTAATTGTTATGAATTTTTGCGATTTTGTTGTACATTGTACTTGTTTTAAGTTAAGTTCGCTGATTTTTTATGTCGTTTGTTTTATGCTAATTAAGCTGTTTAATTTTATAACTTCATCTCTAAAATCGTTAACTTCATTTAATGAATTTACAGCTGTTTTGTTTTGTGATTTTGTATGTTGGATGTTTTTTGGCGTTGAAGTATTTTTTTTATTTGAATCTATGTTTGTGTATATATGGGTATGTTTGTTTTTATTTGTGTGTGAGTATCTGCCTTTACCTGGCTTTCTTGATGCAAAAAATTACAGATGAAAGTAGCGCATTCACATATGTTGGTTGGGCTATCGGTTTGCTGGTTGTTTTTTGCTTCCCGGTGGTACAGAACTTTCAAGTAATACTGGAACGTCAAATCGTTTTATGGTCTTTTTTATAATTGACGCAATTGTATTGGCTGTCTTCTTCTCTGTCGCAGGCTTTTGAAAAATTTTCATTAGTTCAAAAAATATCTCACGTCGTTGCGTGATCCCATTTTTGACACCAATGAGATTGTATAACTTGCCTTTTGTTTAAATGACGTGCCCATGGCACCCTTGTCTAATTAATTTTACGAATTTTCTGCGTAATTTTTTGCAATGTAACGCTACTGCCAGTTACTATTAGATATTACGGCCGAAACGTTCTATGTATTTAATTTATAAACTTTAAACACTTTAAAAGTTATTTTGAATGAACAATTTCAGTGCGTTCGATTGGTGTGTACTGCTCATACATACATACACAATCACGCCAT
Organism: Clivina fossor; assembly: GCA_963966155.1. Lineage (NCBI taxonomy): Eukaryota > Metazoa > Arthropoda > Insecta > Coleoptera > Carabidae > Clivina > Clivina fossor. The sequence continues at coordinate 5,364,453 of OZ014552.1, read as the reverse complement.
GTACCCAAAAGGGTGTGGCACAAACTCTTTTCATCATTCCGAAATCAGTCGCCTCCAAACATTCCTATCCAAACAATCAACTATCGCTTCATCCACATTCATAATTCCTCCCATAGTAAAAATATCCTAAGACTGACGCTTCAAACACCTGCTATCATTAGTCATTCTGACGTTCCTTGTCAAAGTTAGAGTGTTGTCAGATGGGTCCACCTAATATGGCCAATCCTATACATATAAACCAAATTTTCAACTTTTTTGCATAAAATTATTAATTATAATTATACTTCATACTAAAATAATATTTATTGTTTTACATTTTGTTTATATTGTAACTAATTAAGAGGTGATTTTTTCATCAATTTTTTAAATTGGGATTTAATTGCGATGTTACCAGTATGAGAACTTGCATGAAATGTCCCCTCTTCTTTGGGTCAGCTTGCAAGTGATTGGCTGATTTACACGCATAAAATGCAATAAGTTAGGACGAGAAATAATTTTGGGGGCGGTCTTTTAGATTTTATCTTTCAATCTATCCTTATTTCTCTTACGATATTCATATAAGACAGAAAAAAAAAAACTCTAATGGTTTTGAGATAGATATATTACCTACTAATAGTTAACAGAATAGAGTAAGGTAATATAAAGTTAGAGTTTTATTAGTCCAGCAGTTTGTGACGTGCAGTTCATCAGAATAATTTAGATTATAAATATTTGTTTATATCGTTTTTTTTTTGCTGGACATATCTGGCACTGTTAGGGCGAATATTGGGAAGCAAATATAGTCAAATAAAGCCAGAATTAACATCGGTATCAGTTGCCTTTCAGCAACTGATCAAAGCACCATACTGACGAGGTCCTAAAGACCGAAACACGTGTCTATGGTTAATCTGGCCAATCATTGATGCATAGCTTAACTGATCAAAGCACCATAATGACAAGGTCCTAAAGACCGAAACACGTGTCTATGGTTAATCTGGCCAGTCATTGATGCATAGCTTAACAGCCGATTCAATGACTGAGTAACTTGTGCAATTTTGAGAAAATGTCTCAACTTTAGAATATTATTATATTAATTTCACCAAGTGACATTCATGAACAATTTTGTTCAATGTTATTTATTTTTAAAAATATCTGTAGACATATTGTCGTGATAATCGACTTTTTAATTCAAAATTGTATTTTACTTTAATGTCATTTGCCAAACTATATTCTGTTAAATTAAACCCGCAAAAATCACTTTGCTCCGTAATTGTTGGTATATCAACAAAAGAATTTTTACTGTCATGATCTTCTATTTTAATTTCATCTTCGCATTTTACTTCGGTACATTCATAGTCAATAATATTAGTTTCGTACAGATGTTCTTCAATTATTTCATTTTTAAAATCAATTATATCTTCACTTAAACTTTCTAATTCTTCTTTTACGTTTATATTAGATTGTGTATCAATTGGATAATTGCATTCTTCTTCATTGATTTCCATTTTGATATTGGTTTCTTCTTGTTTAATATCATCTTCAAAGTTCACTTGAATAGAGTCTGAATCATCATTATACTCAATAATGTTTTCTTCTTTTATAAAACCAGATTCTTCCTCATAATTCACTAATGTATTAAGAAATTCCTCATCAGTTTGTTCGTTATTCATATAATTCATATAGTTGATTGTTTTATTAGGTCGGTACGAAAGTTCTCAGGGTTTATCTTGTTACTGTTTTTATTCATTTGTTTCTGAATAAAATATTCAACGTATTTCGCGTTTTGACATCTTATCTTGTAAAGAATTTTTCCCTCTATCTGATAGTATAATTTGTTTTTTTCTATGTTATTCTATTTTGTGACTTTTGTGAGTTTAATTCAGCATGTCTGAGGAACAATTTCGCACGATTTTTTATTTTAACTTAAAATTGGGACAATTCGCTGCCGAGACAGCTCGCCAAATTAACCAAGTGTGGGGCCCTAATAGCGTTGGAGAAAGCACCGTGCAACAATGGTTTAAAAAATTTCGTTCCGGAGTTATCAGCCTTGAAGATGAACCTCGTAGTGGTCGTAGTGGGCGACGAATTGAGGACCCTGGTGGAAGCTGACCCATCGCGAACGGCTCGAGGGATTGCATAGGAACTAGGAGTCAGTCACCATGCAGTCTTAGATGGTTTAAAACGTCTTGGAAAGGGGAAAAAACTCGAAAAGTGGGTGCCCCACGATTTTAACGGATAACAACAATGTATCACTCACCCACACTCATCACTTCCAGAGCATGCAAAATAATTACTCTTTTCCCCCGTGAAACTGATACATCTACGACGCAATTATTACTATTATCTGTCCAGCTCTTCTTTACCGTGTCATGCGAATCACACCAAGTTTCATCAAGGTAAATGATTGGACGATTTTTTTCTAGGTACTTTTTAATTGTCACTAAAATTTTATATCGCCACTCGCGTATTCTTCTACACTCCATTATCACTTTTTGTTTATTAATTTCTTTAAAACGAAAACCAATATTTCGCAATACTCTGTGCAAAGTTGACTTTGAACAATTTACTTCACAATTATCAGTAATTAGTCTGATGTAAAATTTTAACAGATGGAAGTAGTTCTTCTTTATATTATGGTATAAACTTTTCGGCGGATAATATCAGCTTCAAAGTCACTGACCATTCGTAATTTACAGGTGATACATCTACGTTTTCTTGGTATAATTCCGTTGTTAACAATTCGCCGCTCAGTGTAATAATTCACTTTTGTTAACGCTGCCGTTTTCTGGATACTTCCAGTTTCTTCAACACATTTTAAGGAATTGTACACATTTAAAATAATTTGTTTTGCGTCGTCTTATAAATGTTGTTGTTTTATACGTTTTTGACAAAATACCTATATGGACAGGTTTACTATTAACTATCCACTTTCTAACGCTAACAGTCGTTTTATTTTTAAATTGAATGGTCCTTAATTTCAAAGAAAAATTTGCAAAATCAAAAACATTGATTTTCTGGTTTTTTTTTAATTGAGCTAACTGTATAATTAAATTTTAAATTTGGATCCACACCTAAAACTATAAATAAATGATTGTCCACTGGCACTTTCACTGAATTTAATAATAAGAAGTTCTTGTCTGGTCATCCTTGAATTGCGAGAAAATAAACCTTATAGTAAGAGCGGTCCCCAGCAAGAAATTTAATTCTTCACTTTCGTGAATAAATCTTTCTTCTTCTTCCACCTGCTCTTGCACATCTTGCGTCGATATAACTTGTGCGTTTTCTTCCTTTTTTTCGCTGTCTATAATAATATCATCATCTGAAGATGGTGAAAATGAATTTTTGACTTCGTCATTTGACTCTTCTAAAATAATGTTAGGTGTGGGAGGAACTGCAGGCGTTTTAATCGTATCGAAAAAGTCAAAAGCTGAACGAGTTACTACATTGTCAAGAATTTCAAAACGAGTTTGAGAAGCCATTATCTAATGAAATATTAGTTATCTATACTAGCTAGGCAGAAAGCAAGACGAATGAATTAAGATTTTTTCGATTCTGGCATCCAATCTGATTCTAATTATTAAAATATTGGATTTCATTGATTCATAAGAAGAGTATTAGCATCTATTACTCTCGCCCTGTAAGTTGGAAGCTCTGAGTTTTCTTTTTTATTCTTTTTCTTATTAGTACGTTTAGATTTTAAATTTTTTACAGTTAATGATTAAGATTACTGTTATTATCAAAAAAACTAAAAATATAATACTTATACTAATTGAATATATAATTTTAGTAGTTTTTTATCTCTTAATTCTCTTACGTGTTCCCTATCTTCGACGGAGATTCGTTCTTTTAATTTTTCAATATGTATTTTAACAATTAATCCTCTGATTTCGTCGGTTGTTACGTTATATGAGGTTAAGTTGGTGGATGTTTTGCTGAAGAGGTAGAATGATGATGCCTAGACTATTACTGTTACGTTTTGCGTTACGGAGTGTGGCAACAGTAGGTAATTCAGCCCATGGAGTCTACACGGCGCTGATATATTCAAGATTCCTGTCCCCGTTATGATGCGACTTGTAGTGTTAAATTTATGGTGATATATTTTAGTAGATCTCGTTTAACGTTGTATATCCAAGAATTGCTATTCTTCGCTCGGTATAAAACTGATTGCGAAATAATATGTTTGCATATCGATGTGACTTGCTCGGTGTTACCAATAAATAATGCTGAGAAGCAGGTTAATTCTGGTATTTTTCTTATTGGCTTTAAAGGCGGGCATACTTGAATTAAGCCAGATTTACAGATGATCATTTCTTCGGAGTTTAATTCTAGGTGGTACTGTCAGTCTCTCGAAATGGCTAGATACGGATATTTGGATGAAATATGTAGCTTTGTATTTTCTTTCCCTGAGTCGTAAGGTAATGGTAGTACACGATATACCGTAAAATATCGATTTGGTGTCTTTAATGGGATCTCTACACAAAGTCTTAACGTGTGATTAAAATATGTAGCATGTGCTGCCGTGTAAAACCAAAAAGGTTAAAAGGAAAAGGCAAAAAGGATTTAAAAAGGGGTTCGAGGATAGGATAGCGTAATGCCGCCACCAGGTATTTAATACCAAAGGAGAATGTAATGTGTAGCGATGGTAACACAAGCAGGGCTTATAATTAAAACATAAATACGGTTTAATATAACAATTTAAATATATTATCAAAAGAATTAATTTAAGTTACACAGACAATAATAAAAGCACAATAATACAATTATCATATAAAAACAATAAATTTTTAACATACATAGAGCAATGAAAACAATTAAAACATAACTTTACTTTTATATCTTGATCTGTCAGACTACAGTAATCTAGCCCTGAGTTGCACTGTACTTCAACTGAACTGTTTGCACCTGACTTGATTCGGAACTGTTCTTTTTCTCAATTAAAATTTGGGGTTTATATACAAATCTATCTTGTTTACAATTAACAATATATGCCGCGGGCGCAGCGCGCCGCTAATGAACAAGTTTTTAAAATTTTCCTAATCATAACATCCGTAATGACGTATTGATAATGTAATTACTATCATAATAATCTATATATACCAAATGTTATAGAGAAATATGTATACCAAGTGTTAGGCGATTTATGTCAACTATTACAACTTCCTCCCCTCTTACGATGAAACATATTCCTCAATGAATATGTGGAATCATTTTATCTCGTCCGGATTGACAGGCGCCTTTATCTGATACTTTCTGGTTGGGAAATGCAACCTGGTACTTAGCCGATTTGTTGCTTCCATCTGTTTCTCTTTATTGGCGACTCAGTGTCTCGGACTACCGTAGGTTTCTTTACTGATCTTTGACAACACAATTCTCTCTAAAAATAGTTTTAAGCACTTACTGATAAATCGATATTTTAATTGTACTCAAGATAATTCTATTGATTTTCCTCGTAGTCTTTTTATGTTCTGTAGTTTTTTGTTTATTTTTACTTCTGACATTTATCTGTTTAACTCATTTTTTGTCAATTTAAAACTTATCTAGCAACACAAAGGTTTCAGGAATTCAACTAAAATTTTATAATTAAACTATCTGAACAGCTAATAAAATAGCAAAAGAAATTATACTTTTAACAAAATTCAATACATATATTAAACTAAATTTTTTTACCAGATTTCTTGAAATATTTGTTGGCTATCATAGGATGGGTGTGCCAAATTCCTAAGTCGAGCATCAATTCGACCCTGACATCTGATTTACTGATTCTAAAATATTTCGCGTCGCGGTGCGGTAGGAGCGGTGATGTCTCTGAGCCGGACTGTTAACATGGGAAGATCTATCTCGTTTCGTTGCTTGCAGTTTCTATAAAACTTTAAAATTAAAAATATACATATACATAGTATACTGATGAACCCGATGGAACCTAGACTGATAGTGTGTATTTGTTTATTGGATTTTGAACTTCTTAATTCCTCAACGTGCTGTTGCCAAATTCTCGTGGACATACCCTCTTTGAGAGAATCGATTTGCAGGTTATCGATTACTTTCGTGATTTCATCCGGTGTTCATTCAAGTGACTGAGACTTGCTGTAACCGCCTTTTTAATAATTGTTGTTTCTTTATGTGCGATTCTATCGAGCATCACCACTAAGGTTGAGTCTAGATCTGATCCTAGGTCCATATCGATGTTTTGAATTTCTTTTAACGCGTTGCCATAATTGTTCTGAAAATTTAAAAAGAGAGAAATATCTGTATATATAAATATTGAAGCTGTTTGTTGGCTAGGATCTACTAAGCTAACATAATAATTTTACATCTTGACCGTCCACTTTTCTTAATATCTTTCTTCCGGTGGTCTTGTAATTTCTCGTATATTGTGAATTAGTGGTTTAGTTCGCCTCGTACGATTAAAGGTATGTGTCTCTTCTGGTGGTCTGGTGATTTCTCGTATTCTTTGATCGTTCTTCTGTTCGTTACTTGGCTTGGACTGATTGCTATATGTTTCCTTATTCAAGTTCATATTTCTTCGCAAATACCTCTCATTTTCTTCTTTCCGAATAGTTCTTACTGTTAAGATTCCGTAGACTGGCAAGACGGGTTCTGTTAAAAATTCTTTGTCTTCTGTGGCTTTATTCAGCCTAACTCCAGTACGTCTAGGCGGTATTTTCAACTTTTCTTTTAAAATATTTAAATTACCTCGACTCCTAGCAGATGGTTCCAAGTCTTCTTTTGTCTCTTCTGCGAAGCTTGGCCGATCCATCAGCCTTTGAGTCTGCGTCTGATACAATTTTTTGCTGACGCTTTTATGCTGTGGCTTCAAATCTTCCTTTTCATCTCCTGTGAAGGTTGGCCCGTCCATCTGCCTTGGTGTTCCGATATCGTCCGACGTCGATTTAACAACATCCACTTTTACCGTGTCAACTTCTTTAAATTTGTTTAATCGGATCGCTGTACATAAAAGCATCTGGGCGGTATTTGCAATGACTCTTCCAAAATTATTTCGTTATCCGAACCCTTTACGGATAGATCCAAGTCTTCTTTTATACTTTCTGTGAAGCTTGGCCGGTCCATCAGTCTCTGAGTGTCGGCGCCTTCTAACGTGTCGCTACATACTGGAGCACTTACCACAGCGATTATTAACCTTTTCGATCCGTTTTTTAAAACATTCCAATCAACCCATCTGTTTTGATCGGTAGACTATCGTCACAGACAACAAACTTATGATATTCACTTATATTACTAATGAACAGTTTACAGTGGCCTATGGCTGGCAAGGATTGACCTGATTAAAAATTTTAAATTATGTACTATTATTTATTAAAAATGTTACAAAATTATTATAGTTTTGACTACTGGCTACTGCCGGTACTAGCTCAACTTTGTCATACTGTGCTTTTGAGCCTAATCGGTCGGGACTCCCACCGATGGCTGCTCGTAGTTTAAAGGGTTATTCTTTTCGTAGCAAGCAAACGTCATATGACCTACTTTTTTACATCGCTCACAAACAAATGAATTTTTTTTTTCTTTTTACAGAATCGTGCAATGTGACCTAACTCTTCACAGTTGAAACACATTGCAGTTTGAAAGTTTTTACATTTTTGATTAAAATAATTACCATTACTTTGACTTCTGTAATTATGATTAAAATTATTTGAATTGCTTTGGCTTCTGTAATTATGATTTTATTAAAATTATTTGAATTGCTTTGACTTCCGTAATTATGATTTTTTATTAAAATTATTTAAATTTCTTTGATTTCGGTAATTATTATAATTATTAAAATGATTTGAATTAAGTTTTGATTGACTATCTTTATTATAAAAGTTATCATTATTACTACTAGTTTGTGAGTTAAACGTTGTTGCCGTTGAATGAAATACATTTTCTGTTTGCCTATCTACAGTGCCTAAATTAATTTCTACCCTTTCAGCTCTTTTAGCTGCGGAAACGCCTTCATCAAAAGTTCTCGGATCGGCATATAAGACTTAACGACGCAACACTGGCAGCAGACCTTCAACCAACTGATCTAACAGTCTGTCTTGCGTCATTCGTTCTCGTATCTTTCTTTCGTTCTCATTATTGCTAGCTACGTATAACTTAGCTCCTAACATTCTAAGTCTACCAGCATAGCAATCTACTGTCTCTCCCGTGTGTTGCATGCATCGATGTAACGATCTCGATACTGAATTCGGCGTTTCCTGCGGTGCAAACCTGTCCAAGAATAACTTTTTAAAGTTATCCCATAACGTAACTTTAATGATAATGTAATGCAAAAAGATTTTCTTGTAACACTAATGTTTAAAAAATATTTTTAATTTTGTTATTGTACGAGTACACGAATTTAATAATAAATAAAACACATAATTCAAATATATATTTATATATTGTTTTTACTCATATATTATTATATACATATTATTAATAAAATAAAATTTACAACAAAACGAATTCAATTAATGTGACTTCCTTACTCTTTTGAATTTCCGTTCCTGTGTACATAAGGGCTAATTTGCCCAAGTGTTTTGAATAAGTTGATATCTCTTCATTTGATAACTCATCGAAACGAGCTGGTAGGTATGATTTAAAATTTTCGAATTCAGCTAATATTTTTTGTCCATAAGTCGTTTTTCGAGGCCTGATCGATTTAATTAAATATTTTGTGTTATGTGGCAATGTTGATAATCTCCTCAGTGTTTTTTTTTAACTTCTGTATAAAAAGAAAATATACACATATTTAAAAACTGGATTATTTTATAATAATGATAATAGTAATAAATAATAATAATAATAAATATACTCACTGAATATATTTGAAGTTCTTACAATAACTTTGTTTTCAAAAGTAATATGATATAAGGAAGACAGCCTGTTTTATATATACCAATTTCGAATCTAATTATAGAAATAAGAAAGTTATAAAATTTTAGTAAATAGAAAAAGTTAATACTCGGCACAGCTCTGTTACGTCTGATACTTGTTCTCATAGAACCGCCTCCGTGAAGTTGCTGATAATTTCTTCCGAGACCGTTTCGTTCTTCGGTTATATTCATATCAGGTTCCGGGTTTCCAATGTTTTCTTCGTCTGTAGCATTGGTGACCTCGATATTCGAAAGTTCTCGTAAATGTGGTGGTGGATGGCTCATTTCAATGTAGTCTCGAATAATTGTACTGGATCGGCGGATTGTTTTGTTTGATGTGTTTTTCGCTTCTTGTACTGCTGATAAACAAAATTTTTGTCTGATTGCGTGAACCAGGTGTTCTTTATCTGTTTTAATGTTTTTTTATTATAAAGTGAAGTTTGTTTAACTATTTGAAATGGACCAATCCATGGCTTCTGTAATTTACGTGTGATGCCGGGTTGTGTGGAGTCTTCACGCAGATACACATAATCATTAAGTTTAAACGTCACGGGGGCTGTTTTTCTATTATATCTTTCGTGTGTTTCTGCCGATTTCCGTAAAGTTTTGTACATGCTAATATGCGTTTTGTAATCTTGTCATCATTTCTGCAGAATAATTATGGTCTACATCATATCGAAGTGGTTGTGGCTCTAAGACATCTTTAAAGGGCATCTTAAAATCACGGCCATGTAGGAGAAGGAACGGTGTTTCGCCTGTAGAATTGTGTACAGAACTGCGCAAGGCCATGAGAATATACGGCAGGTAGGAGTTCCAATCACAGTGTGATTTACTCACGTAATGTGATAAACAATCTTTTAAGGTTTGGTGGAATCGTTCGATTCTGCCATATCCATTGAAGTCTTTGCAAATGGTCGCAGCGTTTCCTGGAACCGTTGCAGCAGTGCGGGTTTTTAATGCGGTGAGGTTTTCCGTTGATTACATGATTCACACGAAATACAATAGCTTCTTACGTCCGTTGGCATATCTTGCCAATAGAAATACTGGCGTATACGAGCCAATATTTTCTCGAATCCTTGGTGACCAGTTTAAGGTAGATCATGGTAGATGTGTATGATTTTTTCATGCATTGACTTTGGCACTATTAGTCGGTCGTTTCGATTATCCGGTCCTCGAGATTTGTAGACGAGTCCATCAGTATCTAAAAAAAAAGAATTATCGTCTCCATTTTGTAATTTATCTAGTAATTTCTTTTTATTTGGATCGTTCTTTTGTTCACGTCATATCGTAAAACGATCCCAGATAGGTTCGAATTCATCATCAACGTGGGATATTGTCATTCGAGATAGTGCGTCTGCGTTACTGTTGGCTTTACCAGCACGGTGAATATCTTCGAAATCATACTCGGCTAAAATAAATGACCATCTTGCTAGCCTAGAACTGGGGGTCCTTAATATTCATAAGCCACTTTAATGGTCGATGGTCTGCGATTGTAGTAAATTTTCTTCCGTATAAGTAACATCGGAAAAATTTGACTACCCAAATTATACCGAGGCATTCCTTCTCAATTTCGTTGTAATTAGTTTCGGCTTTATTTAACACTCTACTTGCATATGCAATTGAATGTTCTTTTTTGTCTTTTTTTTGGCTTAGTACTGCACCGAGTCCTACTTCTAAAGCTACTACTTCGGTTGCTAAGAAAAATGTGGATAAATTAAAACTGGACTTTTTTAATAGCAGTTTTCAAATGGTTGAAAGCTGATTCTTGTGCTTCGCCCCAAATGAATGGCTGGTTCATTTTAGTAAGCAGAGATAGTGGTCTTGCTATAGTAGAAAATTTTGATATAAAACGTCTGTAGAATCCTGCGCAGGTCAAGAAAAGACCGCACGATTTTCAATGACGAAGGAACGGGATACTGATTAATTGCCTACTTTGGCTGGATCCGGCTTGGCCCCTTGACAGGTTATGACGTGTCCGAGGTATGCAGTTTCACATACCGCGAATTAGAATGTACTTGGTTTGAGCTTCAGATTATACTGTCGTAAGTAATCGAATTCATCTCGAACTCGTTCAATGTGTTCGTTTATGTCATCTTAACATAAATTATCGCACACATGATGTAATACTGGTACATCTCTTGTGACAATTTTCACAGAAATAGTTACACGTAAATGCCGCAGTTAAACTTTTTATAACATTATAATGGTTTTCATAATAAAAAAGATTTAAGCTAGGAAGATTACTATCTTTTTGCCTTCAAAAATCACCTATTTGTTATAATCAGTATAATAAAATTGGAAATCTGTTAATTCAGGAATACCCGCACCATTTGCGTTTATATTTACTCCGGAATTTTTAACTAACTCACCATTGCATATTGTTCTTTTCACACACTAAGTCTTTTAAGCTATGTTCTTTTTTAACTAATGATTCAGCAACAACAAGTACACGAGGTAGACATAAATTGTCCTTATTTTCTATTTAGATGATACCGTATTTTCTACAGCAAAATGCTGGGTAAAAAATTCCTTGGTTATCTTTAATTTTTCTTCCTTTTCCCGTTCCGGTGGGCATGGAAACTTTACACAGCTCTATAATGAACTGTTTGTCCGAAAATAACTCTGCATTACTTTGCAGAATATTTGCAATAACATCCCACACAACATCAATATGTAGTTGGTCAACACGACGAAAACTAAGCCAAGCCGGCCCTGCTTTTAAATTTGAACTATAAAACGTAAAGCCCACATAGTTGTCAGGGTCGGCTGATCGAACTACTATTGCATCACTTTTTCCATTCTGCTATGAAACCACTGTAGAGGATCGGATTCAGCGGGCGGATTTAATATACGGAACTTGATGCGTTGTCCTGTTACACCAAAACGTTGCACCTGATTTTCAAACTCTCCAACTATTTCAAATTGCTGGTTTTCAGCAACGTTTGAACTGCCACTTCCATGTTGAACAGAATCATCAATTATATTTTGACAGATTTCAAAAAAATTATCAAAATGTTCTTGGGGCTTTTCCTTTTCTTCATTTAAAGCATCTTCAATAATTTTTTCACAAACAGTAAAAAAATTATTAAAATTATCGTTATTCGAATTCATTATCACAAGCAATACAACAACAAACACAAAAGATTGTATACAGAAATATATTGTCACTTAAAAATTCATTGACTTATATTTATATACATAACTAATTACTTTTTTCATTCATCCCTTCCGTAAACCAATGTAACAGAAAAATACATTTTCATAATGTAAAATTTTACGAACCAATAGAATGTTTTCACTATAGGTAAAATAGCTGCCTCTTTATATATATTATTAAAATTCTTTTACTAACTGCTTTATAATATATCACTGTATATTTCTTCCATTTATAATTTTTTTCTAAACATTGCAAATGTAAATTTTGAAAAATATTTATATTTATTACTTATTTAGAAAAGAACCAGGATTTGCTAACTAATTAAATTAAATAATTGTTTATATTATATTTTTTTAATTTTCATACATAAATTGCGTTACATTTCTTACATCTACACTAAATTTATAAAAGTACATATTAAACATTTCTACCCATACCTCTATATATCTACTCTTAATATCTAAAATATCTACAATATTAATATTAATGTCGTTTATATTTTTGTTATCTATAATTAAATTTAAAGCTATTTCTTGAATACATTTTTTGTATTCAATATATACATTTTCATATGCAGGCAAATTTTTGTTATAAAATTTAATTATATATGGCGTAATTGTTATTAGTTTTAATTTGTTTTTCAGATATAGCCATATATGTTTTATTTTGCCATACTTTTAAATAATTTCGCGACAGTACACTTATATGAATATTATCGCAGTTCCTAATTAAATTTCTTTCCCTGAAAGTTGTTTTTTTTATTAATTTTATTTGCTTTAATTTAGCGGAAAAGTGCTCAATATTTTTAATCGAAATTACTTTTGTTCCTTGAACTAAATTAATCTTATAATTAAACTTACAATTAGGATCTACACCTAACACTAAAAATAATTTTTCATCCACTGGCACATTTACCGCACTTAATAATTGATTTTTGTCTAGTTCACTTTTAGAATTAGGTAGCAGATAACTCGATACGGGCGCCGCTCCTAATAGGAAATTTATATATTCATCTTCGTTGATAAATTTCTCTTCTTCATCCCTCGGGTCTCTCAGATCTTGTGTTGTAATTACCTGGGCATTTTGAACCTCCATTTCTTCTTCTTCAGATAAAATTATAACTTCTTCTTCAGAAGTAGATGAAAATTTATCTGATATGTCTTCATCGCTATCATCTTCTAGGATAATATCCGGAGTCCTAGGTATGTCCGGTGTATTAACATACTTAATATACTCGAAAGCCGGATGAATTAAAATATTCTCTAAAATTTTAACATTAATTTTTTGAGCCATTGTTGAAAAACAAATATTGACACTAACTAGCTATGCAACAACGAATGTAACAGAGCAATGAATTAATTTTTCATATGCAAAACGTAGATATATATATAGCAAACGACAAATCAATTACGAGTTTGAATTTCCCAATAAATTACTTGTGACGTATTCATGACGTAATCATTGAGCAGTCAAATTAACTTATTTCTAAATTTCTTAAGAGAAAGTTAAAAAAATGATGTCACAAAAGCCATACCTATTCAGTTAATTACAGTATACTAAATATACAGGGTGGGCAAGATAAAAGAGGCCCGGAGTCATACTGTACGTGATATTTGAATCGAGCGCTCGAGAGGGATCACGTGATGTCCAGCGACCATCTTGTGTTAACAGTCTAATATTGTGTTTGTCAGTGTTGCCAGTGTTGTCAGTTGTTTTTTACTAATATTTATATTCTCTAATACATTTTATTAGTTGTTGCCAAATACAATTATTTTTTGTCATAACTATTTTATCATATAACATAAAAGTATAAATATAATAGATTTAATTTTAGATGTGTATAAAAATGTTGTTTTAAGTTGGTAATGTTAGTAAAAGTTAGCAAATTTCACATTAAAGGTTTCTCTCGTGTATGTGTTAGCATGTGAGCTTTTAAATGGTGATTTTGACTAAAACTCTGATTACAAATTTCACATTTGTGTACGTATATGTACTTTTAAATTGCTGTTATCAGTATTCATAATATTCTGTATTTACTACTTTTAAATAAAAATTATAATATATTAGTAATATACTTTTCTGTAAGTATTTGTACTTCTGTATTCATACCGGGCCTCTTTTATCTTGCCCACTCTCTATTTCTATTTCATTCAATTTCTATATACTTGTAATCGTTAAAATAATGATGTATTCGTTTACAAATTATAAGATATTTGAAATATACGAGTATCTATAAATATAATTTTCTATTAGTTAAATAAATTAATTAAAACACTAGTATATAATAACAAAATTTATTTACAATTAAAATAAAATTACATGTTTTATTTTGTAAATTTATTTACAATTATAATAAAATAAAATTTCATGTTTTATTTTTGAAAATTTATCCATCGTTCGCGCTCTTGTTCACGAAATGCTTTATTTCTTTTATATCCTGGCATTTTTACTTTTTAAAAATTCCATCGGCGGACCTTGAATTATCGGCCTGTCCTGGGTTGCTACGTTCGGATTGTAGGTGCTGTGATATATATTTGAATTAATAAATTATATTTTGAATTCATAAATATTAAAAACTCACAATTCTTCATCATCGCACCAAATTTCTGTACAATTTTCTAAAATTTGCGCCTCTCTTTCCTTAGATGCGGTAATGCTATTTCTAATATATAAATATAGATATAGATATATATTAAGTAAATATATTACATGATAATTTTTTTTCTCTTACTTTATTTTCTCCTTATCGGAAAGAACTGATGCATTTCTGGTTACTAATTTTTTATATTGACTGTTAGACGCCATTGCACTTTGTTTTAGTTAACATAAAAGTGTTAAAAGTAAATAATAAATTGTGATTTATATATGAATCTAAACATACTGTTTTTCTTTTTATAAATTCTATTTTAAAATAAGAAAGTACTAAAATTGAAAAAAATTACAAGGTTATTTAAGGGGCGGTACCACTCTGAAAATTTCAAAAAATCGATTTTTTTTTTTTACTTAAATGTGTTTTTTGAACCCTTCAGAACCAGGTTTTAAAGTATGGAAGCGTAAATCGCAATAATAAATCTGCAACAAAGCATTTTATAGAGAGCGCTCAGCAGCGCTCTGCTTGAAACTTGAAACGCGTTTTTCTAGAAACTATGTTTTTAAACTGCGTTGACAGCATACAAGTCGCAATTTTTGTCCGATTAATTTGGAATTTGGGGAAAATGTTGCCAAAACTTCAACTTAGGGATCAACTGGTCATTTTTTTGATATGTAGTTTTTTCGATTTTAGCGACTCAAAAAAAGGACGAAATTTTCAAACTTTTTTTTCAAATGAGCAATACTTGGCGAAAAATGTATTTTTTTGAAATCCGACCAGTTGATCCCTAAGTTACAATCTACTTTACATTTTAAAAACAAGAAAATTTATTTCAAATGGGAATTGAGCGCTCCAGCCTGTCAACGCAGCAGCAGTCTTTTTGGGACATGGTCTTGGTTCGTAGGTTGTAGCGGTCGCAATTGGTTACAAAAAGGTTTCGAACTATTTGAAAATATAGAGGAATATGTGCCAAATACAATGTAAAAAAAAGTAGTAATTTATTTACATTCCTGTGCCCAAAATTAATTCGTGAAAATAGCCTCTTTTTTTTAGTATTCAGGGTGGTACCTCCGCTTAATATAAATCTTAGAAAAAAAATTTCCCTTAATATTCCTACAACATTCTTAAAATATTCCAACATAATTTAAATTTTATTCCAGATAGTTTATCAGATTGTATTTCATTGGTAATGGAATATTATTTATAATTATTTAACACGTTAATTATTTACTAATTTAAATGATACAAATTTATATATATATATATATATATATATATATATATATATTTAATTTTACTTCAAAAGCGAAAATTGTACAATTATATGATGCTTTAACTACAAATTTAAAAACAAATTGATAAGAATATTTATAATTTGTTTTAGCTTTTATAAATATTAAAATTATTAAGAACTATATTGATAGAATATATTAAATTTCAGTATAGTTAATAAACAAAACAATACGATCTTTTAATAAAAGCAATCTTTAAATTAAAAACAAATTTGGAAATACAACATGAAAACTTTACAAAATGATTTGTTTTTAGTCTGTGGACATTACTGTTTATTGTATTTATTATATAGAATTAATAGATGTTCTTTGAATGACTTTTTATCAGTTTTTAATGATTTTCTTGTAACACAAATGTTTAAAAAATATTTCTAATAATAAATAAAACTCATAATTCAAATATATATATATATATATATATATATATATATATATATATATATATATATATTTTATTCATATATTATTATTATATACATATTGTTAATAAAATAAAAATTACATCAAAACGAATTTAATTAATGTGACTTCCTTGCCTTTTTGAATTTCCTTTCGTGTGTACATAAGGGCTAATTTGCCCCAGTATTTTGAATATGTAGATATCTCTTCATTTGTTAACTCATCAAAACGAGCTGGTAGATATGATTTAAAATCTTCGAATTCAGCTAATATTTTTCGGCCAAAAGTCGTTTTTATAGGCTTGATCGATTTAATTAAATATTTTGTATTATATGGCAATGTTGATAATTTCCTCAGGGGTTTTTTGACTGGCCAAGTTTGTTCAATTTTTCTAAATCCATGTTTCTATACAAAAAGAAAATATACACATATTTAAAAACTGGATTATTCTATAATAATGATAATAGTGGAACACGATACGGGACTTTAGCTATTGGATGAATATCTTGGGTAATAATGTGATGCTTAGCTTGGGATGTGCATCCTAACTTTGTTTCCGGTGTCATAAAAATATCTTTATAATCTGTTAATAATTTGCTAACAGCTTTACGTTTAATTACACTTACATGTTGCAAATCAATTTCCTTTATAACATCTTTTTCATCTATTTTACACACTGCAGTTTTATTATCAATCGCAACAGGTTTTGCTATTCTAACTAGTGATTTTGCTTTTACAGTTAGTGGGCCTTCGGTAATGTTCATGAATTTTACCGTTATTTCTTTCTCATTTCTAAAAACAACTCTAGCAGTTGTTGTCCCTTGTGGAAGGATTGCGACAGGTTCAACTAACACATCACCCAGCCCTGCATTTTCCTTGAAGCAAACACAGACCACTTCGTTTGTTGGTGGTAGCATCAAATCTTCCTTTATCCGTATCATACTTTGAGATTCCGTAGGAATTTCCACGTCATCGCCTTGTTTAACTTCTGAAGTCGCTGATGATGGTTCTTTATCTGACACTATATTTTCTCCTTCCACTGCATGAACCGCTAAAATCTGTAACTCACTCTTGCCTAAAATTATTTTTTGTTCAATATACTTGATATCGGCCTTGAATTTTCTTAAGAATTCATTGCCGATCAACCCATCAGTTTGCAATGACATGTTGTTACAACAAATTCGGGTGTTTTAATACCACAATCGAGACTGATATCGAGAACAACAATGCCCATTACTGGCAATTTTTGACCTGATATATCAACTATGTTTCTGTTTTTCTCTATATTCTAAAATTTTAACTCTTTTATAAAACTCGACTTAATTAAACTAACCGCTGCTCAAGTATCTATTAGCATTGAATAATTTTTTTCACCAATTTTTAAAGTTATGTTTTGGTAAAAAATCAATTACAAGATAGCAATATACATATATATTATAAATTTTCTATTGGCTTATTCTTAAAATGTGCTGCCTTATGCCACAAAAACTGCACATCACCGAAACGTCATCATAGTCTGCATACTTTGAACAAAATTGTTCTTCAACACATAAATTCACTTCATGTTCTAATTTGTCATTATTTATTTGTTTTTCTTATCGTGTCTCTAAATCATAATAAATTGCATTTTTTTAAATATAACATGCATGTCCTTCAAGTTTATAAGCATTTCACAACGGAAGAACATTTCACCACACACATGCTTTCTGTTTTTAGGATAGAAATAATTTTTTAAGCACTTAGTAAATTTTTTAAGTTTTCACAAATTTTTGCATTAATATGATTTTCAAAACACTTTTGTCCACGGAAATATCAATTACAAGTATCGCACTTTTTTATAGCCGTGACCGAGGACATGGAGGTGTACTTTTACAATAATAACATAAATTATCGCACATATGATGTAATTTACTGGTACATCTCTTGTGACAATTTTCACAGAAATAGTTACACGTAAATGCCGCAGTTAAACTTTTTATAACATTATAATGGTTTTCATAATGAAAAAGATGTATAATCTAGGAAAATTACTATATTTTTGCCTTCAAAAATCACCTATTTGTTAATCAGTTATTAATTCAGGAATACCCGCACCATTTGCGTTTATATTTACCCCGGAATTTTTAACTAACTCACACGCCCTTAACCATTGCATATTGTTCTTTTCACACACTAAGTCTTTTAAACTTTGTTTTTTTAGCTAATGCTTCAACCACAACAAGTGCACGAGGTACACATTAATTGTTCTTATTTTTTATTTAGATGATACCGTATTTTACTTACTGTTTCAATCTCCCCCTTTTGTTATTGACTGAAAGTAATGAATGTGAATAACAAACTGCAAACACACAAACAGAAAACAACAAAATTTTCTTAAATTCTAATTAACTTTTATTATTATTAGTTCTTAAAAAAAACATATCTAGCGCAAAAAAAAAACAAACATATTATTAACCTAATTAATGCTACGAGTTTACATATAAAAAAAAAACATATAACTTATACTAACATTAACCATAAACTAACCAAAACTAAAATAAACATATATCTATATACCTAGTTGAACTAAAATTATAATAATAAACACAGCGCACATTAGTGTAATTGCGACGAAGAACTGTAATATATATATAAATAATAATAATAATAATAATAATAATCATTTATTACCTTACAGAAACCCAATTACAAGGCATAGGTATAAACATTTAAATATACATATGAAAAATATAACATAAACATAATATACATATATATATAATAAATGTAAAACAAAATTAATTAAGACACAAAAATATTAGCTAACGCTGAGAAAGGAATGTGAAATATATCCCAATCCTTGGACACCGTGTTATAACAATTACAAATAATAAATACAGGCGACTTAAAGATGTAATTCGTCCTAGCAGATGAGAGATAAAAAGTTTTATCAGTACGCGATGAACTTCTAGGAATATAAAAATTTAATTTACTCAACAAGTACTCTGATATAATAAAGCCATGCAATAATTTATATAAAAATGACAACGCAAAAATATCCCTTCTAATTAATAAAGATTGGAATTGAAAATCCTGTAATAGTATGATATTCGAAATACCCCTATCAGGATAAACATTATGAGTTTTAAACCACAAAAATTTTAAAAATTTCCTTTGAATTTTTTCTATTAAGTTTTTTTGATAGTCAGAAACTGGATACCATACTAGAGAACAGTATTCAAGTTTTGAGCGAACTAGAGACATGTATAGTGATGAAATAGCTGATATATTCTGAAAATGTTTGGTATTACGTATAACGAAACCAAGCAATTTGTTTG
Source organism: Clivina fossor (assembly GCA_963966155.1). Lineage (NCBI taxonomy): Eukaryota > Metazoa > Arthropoda > Insecta > Coleoptera > Carabidae > Clivina > Clivina fossor. Next base: position 5,344,864 of record OZ014552.1, on the reverse strand, counting down.
CGGCTGCAGTAATTGTTGCAATGTGAGTAGAAAAAGTAAGTTTGCTGTCAAAGGTTACTCCTAAATCTTTCACACTTAAACAACACTGCAAAGTAATTAAATTAATTTTGTAATCAAATTTTATATAATTTTGTTTACGAGTAAATGTCATTACATTGCACTTATTAACATTAAGAGATAATTTATTCAAGTTACACCACTGTTCAAGTGCAATAATATTTTGCTGAAGACTAACACAATCCCCGATAGAGCTTATTTGATTGAAAAATTTGACATCATCCGCAAACAACAAAACATTACAAGAATCAATCGTGCTGATATCATTAATAAATAACAAAAAAAGTAGAGGGCCAATATTTGACCCTTGAGGTACGCCGGAAGATGGAGTGAAAGCTGACGACTTGAAATTATTGTAGGAAACATACTGAACACGACTAGACAGATAAGATTTGATTAAGGTTACAAGTGAATCACTGAAACCATAATATTTCAATTTACCTAAGAGAAGTTCATGGTTAACATGGTCGAACGCTTTAGAGAAGTCTGTGTATATAACATCGACTTGACCGTGATCATCTAAGGCCTCAGTTACATATTGATTGAAACAACATAAGTTTGTAAGTGTTGAACGTTTATTCATGAAACCATGTTGATAAGGTGATATAATACTAGTTACTTTATGATAAATATTATTATATAGTGTAATTTCAAAAATTTTGGCAAAGTTTGATAAAATAGCGATACCTCTATAATTTACAATATCAACAGGATTACCGGATTTTAATACTGGACATAAACGAGTAATTTTCCAGCAATCAGGGAATGTGCAAGTAGCTAATATTAAATTAAACATACTGACTAACGGTTTCATGAATACAGCTGCACAATCTTTAATTACAAAACTAGGCACCTGATCGTCACCAGATGTCAGTTTGTTATTTAATTTTCCAATAGCTTTAAGAATATCGTTCTCAGTGAAACAATTTACATGTACATGAAAGGAACTGTCGAACGTGATATTATTTACTGGCGGAGTGTCATCGAAGCTTGTGTATACGCTACTGAAATATTCACGAAACAACTCAATGATAACTTGAGGATCGTCATACATAATATCATTAAATTTCATTGTTCTGGGAATTCTAGTATGGTTTCTTTTAGACTGTACAAAAGACCAGAATTGTTTTGGATTAAATTGAAGGTTCTGTTCAATATCAATAATATATTGAGTATAGGCTAATTCGATTTGATTTTTTACTAGTAATCTATAATGTTTAAAATGTTGTAAGTCATCTTGTAAGTTTGTCATTTTAAAACGATCATGATATTTACTTTTAAGTTTAATATTTTCAATAATTTCTTTAGAAAACCAAGGTGGATATTTGCGTTTATTATTCTTGTGTAATGGAACACATTTATCGAGCGCCGAAAAAAGCAAATTATAAAACATATTGCATTGTTCATTAACATCAGTGCACTTGTCAAGGCAAGTCCAGTCTGTTTCAAGTAATTCATTATAAAGAGCAGGAAAATTTGCACGACGAAAGTTATATGCTCTAGAATAAACATTTCCGTGACAAGAGAAATTCTTAGTAAGATTTTTAATCGACACGGTGACATACAATGGTGGATGATGGACATCCATTTTAAATAACTGAATATCATTTTGAATAACATCACATTGAATATCAGAGAAAATTAGATCTAAAAGTCGTCCGTTTACATTAACAACATTATTACATTGATTCAGATTAAGCAATGCAGAAAAATTGTGCAAACGCAAACTTAATTGATCAACAAAATTGGTGTTAGAGTAATTGGGTATATTAAAATCACCCAATATAATTAAATTGTGTTTATGCATTACTAAACCTTCGAGATAATCTAATAAAATATCTAGTTGGTTCAGATTAGGTGTTTGTGGAATATACAAAATAATTATAAATAAAGTATATGCTAAAGTTTTACACATGCAGCCACAAATATCAATAGATGGAAGCACACTTTTAATGTCAGAAAAATTAAGTAATTGGGGATCAAGATTACATTTAATCGCTAGTAATACACCACCGCCACGGGAAGAATTTGTTAGTTCGAAGTTTCGATCGCATCTAAATATCGTATAAAGATCAGGAGATACAAGTTCACAATCAAAAATATCATCAGACAACCACGTTTCCGTTAATGCCATAATATCAAATTCTAACTCATGAATTGAAAAATGAAATTGATTAAGTTTATTACGTAAACTACGAACATTTTGATAAAAAAGTTTTAAACGATTTAAGTTTATTAAATTTTCTGAGATTGTTGTTTCACTTGATCTAAAAAATTACGATTAGATTTACGTGGAAACCAGAAACGTTTCACAAGTATTCCGTTTGGCCAAAACGAAGGACATAGCAGATCAGATAAATATTTAAATTCCACTCTTAATTTAAACGAACTAAAATCACCCGAATGTTCAATCTTGTCACATACCAAGTCATGAAGGAAACCGTGGGCGGTGATATAGTCAGTAACATCTTGCGCCGTTGCCTCTTTATTGGCAACTCGACTAATATGAAGCCATCCGTATTTTGGAGCGCCACAAAGTTTATCTTCAGTCCGGCTCTGTGCAGTTCCATAAATGCGAGAGTTTTTCAAAGTTGACACCTGTTCAGCTGCTTTGCCATTCAATGACGGAGATGGCTCAGGTGTTTTGGCATTTGATGACGTATTAGATGCATGTATTTTGTCGCTCGACGTTGTATTAACTTGTTTAGCTGGCGCATTTTTAGTGTACACCGAGTTGGAGGTCAACTTTTTAGTTAAATTTTTTTTAAAAGTATTTATATTCTTTGGTACCGAAGTGTCCGAATTAACTGATTCAGAAATTACTTTATTATCACAATTTACTTTAAGAATTAACTTATTTATCATTTCACTTTGATTGGCAATAATTAATTTACATTCACTTAATTGATCGTTAAGCAAATTTATTTTATCATTAAATTCACTCACTAGAGAATCAAATTGAGGTTTTAACGATTGATCATACGACTTAAAAATTGCACTTTCAATTATTGCACTAATTTTGTCGTAATCCATGTCGCTAGATGAAATACTTTGACTTCTTGTAAGCATTAAGTAGCTTCTTAGCGAAAACAGAGAGAAATTTCGGAGCGAACACGAACGATGTTGCTGCACGAACTTTTTTTAGCTAGAATTTTTAGCTATATATATATATATATATATATATATATATATATATATATATATATATATATATATATATATGTATCTATATATGTTTCACTGCCCGCACATTACTCTACACTGTTAATTGTTTTTTCTTCCTTGTCCCCTTTTTCTTTTTGAATCTCCACCCATTTGTCAATTCGTTCTCTCCGTTTTGTCTGCCGTTGTTTGCCCCTTCGTCCGCCTAGCCGACACTTGTTCTTTGGATGTAAATTGTTGTTATTTATATTTGACATTACAGGTTTTTCTGGTTGTTTATATTTCTTTCCTATTATTTGGTTGAATTCGGTCCACGGAATATCTCGGCCTGGTGTTGGTGGCCGTTCGGATCTGTTTGTTGTCTTGGTTCTTACTAAATTTTTGTAATTTGTCGTTACTGGCCTAATCTTCATTCTACCGGGAAACTTTGGTTGTTATAATATTTCTTTTTTCTCTTCTAGTCGTTTCCTGGGCACTTTTTTAAATTTCTCTACTAAACATCTTTAATTTGGCGTTCTTAATTTCAGACATGTTTCTTCTCACAAGTTTACGAATACAGTAAACTTTTACCCTAAAATTTTATTATCTTGAAATTTTAAAACCCTCCCCTTTTTTTTGATTTTTTTTTTTCACGTGGCGTCACACACATAAACCGTGGATTAGAACAACCCGGAAGTGCAATTGTCTTTGCTTGCTCTACAAATTCGATATCTACATCATGATTATTTTTTAATTTCTTCTTTTTACAAAAACTTAAATTTATACAATTGATAATGCGGCCTGTATCATGAGTATGCGTAACAGAGCCGATAGCAGAGTTGAAAAATCTACTTTTACATAATTTGTATAATTAATATGCAAAATATATACTTAACATTGTTAAGAATACATATACAAAATAAGAATGTTGTATTGCTTTTGAAAAATGTGTTTGATTATCTAAACAATTTAACCTTAGACAATCTAAGGTTATTTTTAAATTGTTCAAATTATGACTTGCAATTTCTAAACTTTCCTTATTGAGAGAAACGGCATGGTAATAATTTAAGTTTAATTCTGAAAGATTTTGTTTAGATGATTCTTTGATACAATCGTCGTCTCTGATATCGAAAGATGGTATGAAATCATTAATATCGCTTGTAAAATTAAATTTAGATGAACTAATGATGCTTGTACTCGACTATAATTTTACAATGTGACTCTAAAGATAAAATTCCTGTTCCATATAGCTCGTAATCAAAAGGTTTCGAATTTTTACAATTAACAGTAGATATTACTGACTCGTTAACTACGAAAAGCTATTTGTTTGGTATACTTCATTTGTATCATGTCTCTTTTGGCATATTTATTGATACGTGTGTCGCATGATTCTGGAATTTTATTGACGTGAAATAATAGTTCAGTTTCACAAATGTGTCGTCTTAGTGTAGAGAAAAGAGGTTTATTTAATTCACATACGTGTGCTTTGGTAGATAAGGTTTTACAATTATTAATATCATTAAAAGTTACATAGGAAGCTTTATTATTGAAAATTGCTAAAAATTGATATTCTGTTAGAATGAATATATGACGTGAACCTACGAGTTTTGTCGGTAATGGAATTAAGTGGTATAATTCGTAATCGATTTGAGTTATTAACGGGATTGATATAATAAATATTAATTTGTTTTCTACAGAGTGAGTTTTAAGGGTTACTAGTGACATTATTTCGCATGCGTTTGTAATTGTTAATGGTAAGGCAAATGAAGTTAGTAACGGAAGTTGTGTTGTTATTTTGGTTAATTGTTCGATGAACTGATTTGGACTAATTATAGAAGGATGTATTATATTATTCTTCGAAAATAATATTGTATTTACTAATGTAGTATATTTGTTGACTAATTCAATAGCTAAAAGTGTTAAGAGAGATAAGTGTTCTTCAACTTTTTGTTTAAGTGCTAAATCGAAAAATTTCTTATTTAGTGAGTTGGTGGAATTTTGAATTTTCATAAAGTTTTGTTTAAATATTTTTTCGTTTTTGTCTACATTCGTAATGGTATTATTAAAATTATGTATAGTTGTTTCTACGATATGAATTTGTTCTTTTAATAATTTATTTAAATGATTTTCATCTGTATTTATTTGATTGATAGCATTATTGTAGTATTCGGCGTCGTTATAATCAGGAGTACCAATTAAAAGTTTTAAAATAGAACCTAAACCATTTATTACACCGCGTTTTTGTCTCGAATGACTCACTTCTTCGTAAGTATTTTTAGTCATTTCTTTTAATGTTGTGTCTTTAGTTTTTAATTTGGATGTAATTTGTGACAAAATATTAATAGAATTATTGCACTGAGTATATGTTGTGAGATACTCATTTGAACAAAGTAATTTAGTTTTTTCAAATGTATTTCTAACGAAATTTAATTTTGTATTGAATACGCTAATGTCTATATATGTTACAAGATTCCATTGGTTTTCATAAAAATTTATTTTGCCTAAATTTTCGAAATAAATACCAGGTGATGAATCTATTTTAATTACGTCTACCTGAGTCGATTGAAGCATAGAAATTTGGAGAGATATTAAGACTCTGATACAAGAGCAGGTTTTAAACGATTGAAATGTACTTTATTTTCTTGTTTTTGATTAAAATAGTACAATTTACCGGAGGGTTTAGTTCAACTATGATATAAGGTTCATTATAACTATTGCTTAATTTTTTTGATTTTCCTAACTGTGTTTGTTCGTTTTCTAAGAAAACTTGATCACCAATTTTTAAATTAGAATAATTGCTATTTTTGTCATAATATGTTTTATTGACTTCTTTACTTTTAATTCAATTTTCTCTTGCAATTTCTTATGATTTTTGTAATTTTAATGTTAATTCGTTAGTGTAATCGTCGTAAGTATATTTAAAGGCTGGTGTCCAAAAATTAATTCGTATGGAGAAAATTTTGTGGATGTGTGAGTTGTAGTATTGAAGGAAAATATAGCAAAATCTATCCATGTGTCCCAGTCTGGTTCTTGTTCGTCTATAGTCTATGTAATGTTTTAGGTATTCTTTGAGAGTGGAATGTGTGCGTTCTAATGATCCGTTTGATTCGGGATGATAAGAAGTACAAATGATCTTTTTAATTTTAAATCGTTTACTAATGTCTGACATTAAATTAGACGTAAAATCTTTTCCTTAGTCGGTTAATAAGGAATGGGGAATGCCAAAATTGCGTATGAATTTATGAACAAAGGTTTGAGCAATTGTTAATGATTCATGATTTGGTACAGGGTATGCTTGAATGAATTTGGTTAAATCATATTGTATGGTGAGAATATATTTGTTGCCAGATTCGGTTGAAGGGAAAGGGATCTACAATGTCGAGCGAAACTTTTTTGAATGGTTTGGAAGCAGTGGTTGTGATTTCCATAGGGTTTTTGTGTTTTTTCGAATTAATTTGTTTCTGTGACAATCTAAGCAATATTTTACGAAATCTTTAATATCGCGTTTCATGGGTGTCCATTTATAATTTTGTTTGATGGGATTATACGTTCGATGAAATCCAGAGTGACCAGCTGTAAGATTAGAATGATTTTCTTTTAGGATTTTTGGAATTTGTGATTCTTCGGATTTGGTTAAAACATCATGGAAAATGTTAATTTCGATATTACTATTTATGAAAATATATCTAAGCATACTCCATATTTTAGCCCAATTTAAATGATCGAAACCTATTCCTAGTCGGGGTAAATTTACTGATTTTACCTTATTTGGAAATTAATTGATTTTTTAATTTAACTAACAGATTGAAAATAGTTTCATAGCTACATTTTTCCCAATAATGTTTCTTATTTATTAAAAAGAATAATTTGGTTCTTTTCTTTTATTGTGCCTATATCGAATATTATAATACAGAAATAGTTTGCACAATTCTTGTGGTCACCAAATATGTGATGTGGTATATTGACAATATCATTTTTCAAATGTCTTAAATTTAAAAGGTAGTCCTGTTTTTCATTTCGCCTATACTCTGTAGCTTTTTCCACAGCAATTCTGAATCTTTTTATATTATTTTTTAGTTGCCAGCGCAATTGCGCAGGAACTAATTTTCCTTTGCTACTATATCTTTCTTGACAAAGGTCGCGAATACGATTACAAAAATTTCTTAATAAATGATTGGTACATTCAATTTTTTCAACTATTAGATTATTTCCGTATGGTTTCACATCCATTAATCGTTTGTAAACGCTGCTGTCACCGTTACCAATAATTCTTGCATATTTAATACCATCTAATTCAAAACTTTTTATGAAACCTTCAACTATTATGTCAGCTTCCATACTAATAGATGTTCCCGTCCAATTTTTATGGCAGGTATGTTGCTTTGGCGTTTCATTTAATCCTTTTGCTCGAGCACATATTCAACAATATTTATTGCGGACAGCAAGAAATAACAGTATACCTGTTTTTTGACCAATAATGCATCCCTACAAATTCAATATAATGTAAGTTAACAATATTGACATTAATTAATAATTGTAATAAAAATAAACTAACTGAAAATTATAAACTGATATTTATCAAATACTTTTTTTACAACTGATATGCAAAATTTATTTTTATTTAATGATTTATCAAAAAAAAATTCATAAACGGCTTGAAATATATAAGTGATATATCATGATTTAAATTTAATTATATAAATATACTTGTTATTATCACACGTTATACTTACAACTCCAGATAAAGAATTATAATTTGACCGGTAACTTCTCTTGCACCAAGCACCGTCCGAAATTACAGTGATAAGCGGAAACCCATCCTTATCTATTAAGCCAAAATTCCTTGCAAGAGTTGCTTCTTCTACACCGGCTATCCTCATAGATTCCCAAGCGGTTTCCCGATATATTTCAGCCAAGTACAACTGATTAACTTGATATAGATGTTTACTCATACTTGGCGTATTTAATATACTACTGATCTCATATAATTTAGCGAATGATCCACCCGTTCCAATCATACTATTGACCGCGGTAGTATTAATATTCATTGCTTTTTCCTCGTTATCAGTATGAATAAACTTTTCATTTTGGCACATTATACATTTTATCAGGAATGTGGACTTTAAAACGGTAGCATTTTCTTTGAGTATTTTTAAATATTTATTCCGGCAGTTGAACTGTTCACTGTGTTCAAAGTTTATAATTTCATTAAAGAAGTATTGGATATCAACTATCCTTCGTCCTTCTACCACAAAGTCATTTTCTGAAATATCTGACTCAACTAATCTAAAATAAATAAATCGGCAATCACGTTATTTTATTTATTATTTTAAATATTGCTGACTATATATACACTGTAAAAATCAATGTAAATTTAAATCAGAGTAATTTTTATGTGTGTTTTATTGTAATTTTTACTAATTTATTGTAAATATATTAAATATTATAAAATTACAATAAAATTCACAGTAAAATTACTATGATTATCAATGTAAATTTAAATAGATTTTTTTACAGTATATATATAAATTATAATTATGTAAAAGAATCCACAAACTAGACATATTTAATGATTAAATTTAGTAAAAAATGACTAATATTTTTACTGAAATCCGAAAAATTAAAATATTTATTGACTGAATTCTACTGCAGCAAAGTTCGAAAGTTGATAGTTTTATATTATTATGAAAATAAAAACATTTATAATGTGCTGTAAAAATATATTTACTATATATAATATTAGTTAAAAACTAAATGTACCTTGAAAATATTTTTGTAGCTTTAACAGCAAATTCATCACTAATATCACTAGAAAAAGAAACAGCTGCATTATTATCATTTGATTCTTTCTCTATATAAGTAGTACTATATAGAATAAGTTTGCGCCGCCGGTTTAATTAGGCTAATGAGTATCTGGCACGTGTTTCCTCCTTAGGAATTTATAAAATTTTGAATATTTGTTATTTCTAATTATTGTTAGAGTAGGTTTTAGTAAATAATAATTTAAATATAAATTTTTAAAAACACAGTAAACATTTTTAGAATATTCTGTAACTTTTGAAATCTATACCACCCTGCCACAGATCTAACAAACAGATCCGCAGCCTTATGGCATAAATTTGCTGCTATTTTTTTTTAAAGTTCTTGCAACTGAACTAGATGGCACCACGGTATATTACCTATTACATATATATGCCCATATAATTATTGCACAGAAGTATGATTTGTTTGGTCTACTCTTAGATCGTATACCCTTACGGGTATATGACCTTCTTAAGGGTATATGATTTAAGGGTCTATTAGTCTGTCAATATAAACAAAGATAATACGCTACATGGTTTTTATGTGGTACAATTTTTAAACAGAGATATTGAAAATAGAATCATCTCACAGAAATGCACATATTAAGATTATCAGAAGGCTATTTTAAATGTTGCAAAAAAGTCACAAGATACATTTTCTAATCATAAATGCATTGCAAATCAAATAAATTAAATATAAGAAATTTTGCATTTAAACGACATTGATTTCAAATTTATTTTATGTGAGTTGATTCCTTTTTGTATAACTGTGTATCATGCATATATTCCGATTTTTTCCTTTGCAATTAATTTTATTGCAAATTTTCCGGCAAATTTAATGAAGAATTAACAAAAATTTTACATAAAAAATAAGTACTACGGGTTTTTTCTTTTCTTCTAAATACGAGTGTCATAAATTTATAAAAAAATATATATTTATTTTATAAAATTAAAATTTTCTACACATAAACTCTGTTAGGAAGATATTTAATTCGTATTTTTAATGATTACAAAAAAAAAAAATCAAAAATACCAATATTTTTGTAAAAAAGAAAATTATTCAACATTCTTGATACATATATATTATATTTTTTTACAAATTTATTTGCTTTATGTATAATCGAAGTTATAATTTATTTTCAATAAGTATATATAAGTAAAAGTATATTTTAGATAGTGATAGTACAATAATATAACTAACTAACTATAACTATAACTACAAGCAGCTAAGTTTACAGTAAATATCGACAAAACGACTATATTACAGTCTGAAGTTAAGTTCTTAGGTCATATTATATCTGAAAAAGGAGTACGTCCGGATCCAGAAAAGTTAGTCGCAATTCAAAACTTTCCCAGACCAACAAAAGTAAAGCAGCTCCGAGCATTTGTAGGATTGTGTAATTATTATAGGAAATTTCAGCAAAACTATGCCAATTCTACCAACAAACTTGGACACCTGTTACAGAAGGCAAACAAATGGCAATGGGGCCAGGCTGAAGAACAGGCATTTGAAGAAATTAAACGACGATTTTTGCAGTGTGTTATTCTTGCACACCCACAACCCAAACAAGCATTTATATAACAGATAGCTCTGGATATGGAATAGGAGGAGTACTTTTTCAAGAAGATCAAAATCAGGAATCACACATTATTGGCTTTGTTAGTAGATCATTAAAAGGACCAGAATTAAATTACACAACAACGGAAAAGGAATTATACGCCGTCATATTTTGTTTAAATAAATTTAAAACTTATGTAGGTGGGACCAGGTTAATTATTCGGACAGATCACCAGGCTTTAACATTTCTAAAAAAGTGTCGTCTATTAAGTGAACGACTCACTAGATGGGTATTATTTCTACAACAGTTTGATTATAAAATAGAACACGTTCCAGGTAAAGACAATAAAGTAGCTGACATCTTGTCTAGGTTTCCAGCTGACAGTTTAACGGCACAGGACTATAGAAAAATTGAACCGGTGATAGCAACTTTCCAAATTGAGGGGCTAAAGGAGTTAAAACACGAGCTCAGTATACTCACTGAAAAACAAGCTGATGATCCAGAACTAAAACAACTTATTTCACATCTCGATGCAACTAATAGCAATGAACCACTGCCCGACAAACTACAGAGAACTGCAAAAAACTTTAAAATAATCAATAAGGTGTTGTTTTTTAGAGACGAATATAGGAAAAAATTGTTGATTGAGGTACCACAGTGTCTGATTAGGAAACTTGTCAACCATTACCACCAAGAACTAGGACATTTTGGAGCTGGAAAAGTATATAGCGTAATGAAAGAACAATTTCACTTCAAACACATGGATAAAATCATCCGCCAAACCATTGCCAGCTGCGACATTTGCCAACGAACAAAATGGCCCAACAAAAAAGGGGAGGGGGAACTGAAGCCCATACTTGCAGAAAATATCGGTGATTTAGTAGCTGTGGATTTGTTCGGACCATTACCAGCAGGACATGGAGGAGCTACATATATATTTGTTGTACTAGATATTTTTTCAAAATTTGTTCGATTATACCCGCTTCGGAAAGCATCAGCAAAAGCATGTTTAACCAAAATAGAAAATTTCTGTTCCCGTATCCATCCAAGAAAAATACACAGCGATCATGGAACTCCATTTACCGCCGCGCTCTGGACAAACGGACTAAAAAAAATAAATATTGAATGCATCTATTCATCTATTCGTCATCCGGCCTCTAATCCATCTGAAAGAGTTATGCGAGAAATTGGAAGAATTTTACGAACATATCCACATGAAAAACACAATCAATGGGTACGATTTATAACGGATATAGAAGATTGTTTCAACACCGTCATCCACGAAAGTACTGGCACATGAGATTGTAACCGGTGCACCGCCTACTAGGATTTTGGATAACATTTTAACAAAATATTTGCCGGTCACGACACGAAATAAAGAAGAAATTTACAAAGGCGTGCGGGACAGATTGAAGAAAAAAGGCGAACAACGACAAAAACAACAGTTTCGGAAAATCAAAAAATTTACGAAATTCGAACTAGGAGACCGAGTATTATTAAAAATGTTGAGAACATCAAATCCAGAAAAGAAAAGAATGGCCAAATTAGAACTACTATATGATGGCATATATCAAATAATTGCGAATAGTTACCCCAACGCATACACATTACAAGACGGAAAAAATAATAAGATAATTGGTACATACAACACAGAAAATTTACGCAAGTATCACGATTAAAAAGAAAAAAAAAATAATCTATATAAATACGCATAGGAAAGAACAGTGTTTGTTAGCTAAATTATTTTCTTTTATTTTTGTTTAAAAAAAAAAATGTGTGTTTTTTTTTTTATATATGTATATATATATATACAGATCTAGGTTTGGTTTTGTATTTTCTCATAAAACTCTGCACTATAGGAAAAATTTGGTTTTAGATAAGCACAGTTCTGAAGTGGTGCAAACACTTGAGATCAGTTTTAAAAAAAATTTTAAGGGTATTATTTCAGTCTACTTTGAAATCTTAAAACAGTAAGATGTCGTGCATAAAGAACGAGAAGTTAAAAGTTTTAGTAGAGAAATTTAATGACAAAATTAATGGAAAAAATCAAAACCGGCCAAAGAACGCGACAACAAAAATTCGGCCGAAGATTCGACCGGTGACAACGCCGTACCCGAATCTAGTTAAACGAAAAGCTGAAAACGACCCCACACGCCCACTGACGCCTGGTCGCGATATACCGTGGGCAGAATTAAATAAAAAAATCAAAGAAAAAGCTCGCAAACCACTGAGCCTCCTCTCTTCAAACGAGCTAATCCGGGCAGCCGACCAGAAAATCACGCCCGAGATACCACATATTCAAGAAAACGACCCCACACGCCCACCGACGCCTGGTCGCGATATACCGTGGGCAGAATTAAATAAAAAAATCAAAGAAAAAGCTCGCAAAACACTCTCTTCGAACGAGCCGATCCGGGCAGCCGACCAGAAAATTACGCCCGCGATACCACGTATTACCAACGAAAATAATGTATTTCAAAAGCACAAAAGTCGGCGTAGCAGACGGGGGGCCAAACAACGGCAAACAAAATGCACCGAACGAGTCGACAAATGGATAGAAAATCAAAAAGAAAAGAGTGACAAAGAAGAAAAAAAAAACCCAACAACTAACCGTGTAGTGTAATGTGCGATTACCTTGGAGCGCGCTGCAATCAGTGCTGTTCACTAGACTAATCTCTGCTCCAACTGGTCTTTTGGAGCGCGCTGCAATCAGCGCTGTTCACTAGACTAATCCCTTTTCCAAACTTGTCTTTTGGAGCGCGCTGAAATCACTGCTGTTCACTAGACGAGTGTCATTCCTTGGAAATCCGGTTCGAATCAGAGTCAACCACACCGAGACACTAGAGGGTCACTACCATCCGAGACGACCGCCAAAACCAACCCGGTTTCCACTACATAGCGAGGGCCAGGCACCTGGGGGAGGTCGCTACGCCCGAGTCCGGGGCGATGTACAAGGACAACCCGGTTTCTATCACGTATCGAGGGCCAGGCACCAGGAGGAGGTAGCTACGCCTTAGTCACAGTCACGTCCGACTCACAGTCCAAGGCCAGCCCGGTTTCCACTACATACCGAGGATCATATGCCAGGGGGAGCCACCACAGGCGAGGCGTGTTTCAATCGCGGACACAGGCGACACCCAAGTCCAATCCGATTCCACCACGTACCAGGAGTCGAGCCGCGAGGAGAGGCCAACCTAGCAGTTGCGAGTCAGTCTCACCACAGAATCCAGGCATACCGCCACACTTCCCAGTCACGACCGAGATAGCGTTCCAGGGGACAGCCAAACAGTCAGAAATTGCAGCGTGGTAATTCCGTCATTTAGTTATAAATATTTTAATAAATATCAACATATACCTATATATTGTTTTGTCTTTACACACAGTTACACTCATCTACATACATACACATTATACGTGACTAGAAATCTCTCGGTTCGCGAATAACTTCTAGAGTCAAGATGACCAATCAAATGTTTCATTCTTGGATTACATACACCAACAAAATACAAGAGATCAGGGGCCGCTAAGAAGCCCGACTCACCTCAGAGGTCAAGGGGCCGTTAAGAAGCCTGTCTCACCTCAACGTCGTACAGACTTTATCCACACATTCCCACATACACTAACTTGAATGAAATATCTTTTCTTATTTATCCGAATTAATTATTGTAAGTTAACAATAAAATAATCGAGAATAATCTGAAAACGTATAATGACACTTTACACTACATCACTGGTATATTTGAAGTAAATTTCCATTAAATAAATAAAGTTGTATTTGTATGTTTGATTTTGCTTAATATTGTTAATAAATGCCCACACCAGTGAGCGTTGAAGAAAGCAATGAGTTTATTTTCTCAACCTGAACATTCCTCTATAATTCTCATGTCCAAGTCTAGTCTCCAACACTTTGTATTAACGAATTTGGTATTTGTTTAAATTAATTTCATTACACAACGTAAATGGGTCCAGTTTAAAGTAATTTGTTTAGTTAATTGTTTGTTTTAAAAGATCACAGTCATTTAGTTTAACGTCAATCAAAATTAGTTTGATTAAATAAGTAACGTCATTTCGCCAAATGTTACAATAGAAATTGAATGAAATAGAAATATATTTAGTATACTGTAATTAACTGAATAGGTATGGCTTTTGTGACATCATTTTTAACTTTATCTTAAGAAATTTAGAAATAAGTTAATTTGACTTGTTAAATGATTACGTCATGAATACGTCACAAGTCATTCATTATTAAATTCAAACTCGTAATTAATTTATCGTTTGCTATATATATCTACGTTTTGCATATGAAAAATTAATTCATTGCTCTGCTACATTTGTTGTTGCATAGCTAGTTAGTGTCGCAACAATGGTTCAAAAAGTTAATATTGAAATTTTGGACAATATTTTAATTCGACCGGCTTTCGAGTATATTGAGTACATTAATACACCGGACATACCTAGGACTTCGAATATTATCTTAGAAGATGATAGCGATGAAGACATATCAGATAAATTTTCATCTACTTCTGAAGAAGTTATAATTTTATCTCATGAAGAAGAAATAGAGGTTTAAATTGCCCAGGTAATTACAACACAGGATCTGAGAGACCCGAGGGATGAAGAAGAAAAATTTATCAACGAAGATGAATATATAAATTTCTTGTTAGGAGCCACCGGCGCCCGTATCGAGCTATCTGCAGGGCCGCGCCAAGCGGGGGTGCCAGGGGTGCACGGCACACGGGCGGCACGTGTTCGAGGAAGGCGCGCGCGGCATCACAAGTCCTTAAAGACCTAATATTTGTATAGAACCTATACCTCTCCCCATATAATTTTTGTATTCATTTATTGTTAGTGCTATGCATTTCATTGTATTCCAAATTCTTCAAACTCAAATATTAAAAAATTAAAAACTTTATAATATACCACCATAAAGAAAAGATATTTATTTTATTATTCAATTATTTAAGTGCCTAAACGTGACTTAAAATTGGTTAAACAGATTAAGTAATATAACACTTAGTCCCTTCTCAATTAGTAATAAATGCAATAGTTGTCGCGATTTCTACGAAAACCACTGTAGATTGTTTCAAGATAAGACATAATGGTCATCTTTTACATATTTTTCGTTATTACAATTGGTTGTACCTCACCGTCAGCTATTCGTAAGTTTACTTATTAAGCAAATTCAAATAATCAAATCAGTTCATTTTCAGTCTTTGAGATTAAAATATAAACTAAAATCAAGCGAACTTTCTGTATAGTATTATAATACAGTTTAGTTATAGATAGTGTAGAAATAAGTTTGTGTTCTTTTTTCGTGTTATGTTTAGTGTTACAAACTAACAATAAAATAAACGGTTTACAAACAAAAGTAAACAGCACGTCGTGGTGTCATAGCGAAGAGAAGTACTAAAGCTATTAAAAAGTATTATTTTTTATTTCACATAAAATATATAGTCCACATTCTACAATACTTTTTGAGAACAATTCGTCATAACATCTATAATTATTTTTTGAGACTTCTAATAATTTTTTCTGCTAACTGTATTTCTTTACGATTTAAAATATTATATATAGTTTATGAACCGTATTTTAAAATTAATTAATTAATTAAAAATAGTTTTGTTAATATTGTTTTCTGTAAAAAATTTGTATTAAATAAAAATAAAATTTCTCAAAACAAATATTTTTTTTATATATAAGGTCAAACTGAAATAATTTTGTTAGATGTCTGAGAAAAGAAGAAAGCTGTCGGGTGCAGCATATAGGAAACTAAAACTTGAAAAAGAAGAAAAAAATCAAGAAAGAAAATACTTCAATTGTACACTTTTTTCAATCAGTTCCTTCCTCAAGCAATACAGCACTTACAGAAACTATAGACAAAACTTCAAATTTTGCATGTAAAGATGAAATCGATGTGAATGAAGGAGGGGGAAGCAGTATATCTTCTGCATCAATGGAAACAGAGAAAATATCGTTACAAATGGAGGTCGAGGTGCCAAGTCAAACAAACACAACGGAAGATGCGGAAACGGAATCGACTTCTATTACAAATGAAAGTAAAGATGTGTCACATATTACTCAATTAGATTTAAATGATCCAGGTCTATGGCCTACAATAATTACAGACGAAATTAGGATGTTTTTAATAGAAGTAGGACCAAAACAAGTTAAAAATTTCAACTATCCGGTAAATAATAAGAGATCTTTTGCGGAGACTTATTACATTAAAACATTAAGTAATGGAAAAAAAGTGAATAGAGATTGGCTAGTTTATTCTACATCTAAAAATTCAGTATATTGTTTTTATTGTAAAATATTTGCAAACATTGATAACACCTTTAATAATGAAAATGGGTATTGTGATTGGAAACACTTATCACAAACTATAGAAAGACATTAAAATAGTAAAGCTCATTTAAAGAATTTTAAATCTGTTAACGATTTAAACAAATTAACACATAAAAATAAAACTGTTGATGCGTTGAATGAAAAATTAATTACATTAGAAAAAAAGAGATGGAGATTATTCATGGTATTCCATATTTAGCAGGACAAAATTTAGCATTTAGGGGAACAAATAACAAATTGTTTGATGCACATAACGGAAACTTTTTAAAATTAATGGAAACGTTTGCTCAATTTGATGGTGTCATGGCTGAACATTTAAATCGTGTTCAAAGTAATGAAAATAAAATGACACATTATTTAGGTGAAAAAAATTGAAAACGAGTTAATATTTTTAATAGGAGGAAAAATTAAAACAGAAATAATTACTTCACTAAAATTGTGCAAATATTATGCAATAATATTAGACTGTACTCCCGATATTAGCCACCAGGAACAAATAACTATTATTGTGCGATTTGTGTATTTAAATAATATTAATAAAAAAATTGAAATTAGAGAACATTTTTTAGGATTTTGTCCTATATTAGATTCTACTGGAGAGGGACTAACTAGATTTATAATAGAATTTTTAAATCAAGAAAATATTAACATTTACGATATGCGAGGCCAAGGCTATGATAATGGTGCAAATATGAAAGGAAAACATAATGGTCTCCAAAAAAAAATTTTAGCTCTAAATCCTAGAGCTTTTTATGTGCCATGTGCTTCACACAGTTTAAATTTAGTAATTAATGATGCCGCCAAGGCGTCTCTAGAAATTACTAACTTTTTTACTTTGATTCAAGAAATTTATGTTTTCTTTTCGTCATCAACTTATCGTTGGGAAATTTTAATGAAAGAGTGTCCTTCATTGACCGTTAAACCAGTGTCTGAAACAACGTGGGAAATTAGAATCAACGCTATAAAAGTTTTAAGATATAATTTAGAATCAATTTATGATGCATTATATGTTTTATTTAATGATTTATCTAGGGATGCTAATACAAGAAATATGGCTAAATCCCTTATAAAAAAAATTAAATCATACAAATTTATATGTTCCATAGTTATTTGGTATAACATATTATCAAAGGTAAATGTTATAAGTAGTTTTTTGCAAAAATGTGATTTAGTTATACCAACTGCAATTGAAATGCTGAAAGATCTCAATAATTATTTACAAGAATGTAGATCGGATGGTAATTTTCAAAATATGATAAATAAAGCTCAAAAAATTGCACAGGAGATTGATTGTGAAACTGAGTTCTCAGCATATAATATTGTAAGACCTCGTAAAAAAAGAGGATGTTTATGTATGAAAATGTGGATGAAAGTCCTCAATTGCCATTAGAAAATTATAAAGTTAATTTTTATTTCACTATTTTAGATACAGCAACATCCAAAATAGAGAAAAGATTTGAGCTAATGACAGCTCATAACGAAACTTTTCAGTTTCTAAATACATTTATTCGTTGCTGGAAATGAAGCGAGATACTAAAATAAAATATTGTATAGATTTGCAAATTAAATTGTCCGATAATGAACAAAACGAATCTGATATAAATGCGTTAGATTTATGTGACGAAATTGAAATTCTTTTAACATATATTAAACCTGGCAAGAATGCATTAAATGTTTTAGATTATATATTTTCGAATGATCTTACTCCAATGTTTCCAAATATAACAATTGCATTAAGAATGTTTTTAACAATGCCTGTGACAGTGGCTTCTGGTGAAAGAAGTTTTTCTAAACTTAAATTAATAAAAAAACTATTTAAGATCTACTATGTCACAAGAACGATTAACAAACTTGAGTTTAATTAGTATTGAAAATAAAATAGCTGTAGATTTAGACACATCAGATTTAATTAATGAATTTGCGCTCAAAAAGGAAAGAAAAGTTAATTTTTAAGTAAAATTTACTATATATTTTTTTTTATAATAAATTTTGAATACATTTTCTTTTGCTTGTTCAGTATTATTCATATGTTGTCATTATTTTTTCTTTTGTAACGTTGTGTATGTACTTATTTGTTTTGAAAATATATGCAAAATATGTAATTTTATGTATATATGTATTTGTTTTATTATAAAAAATATTAAATTTAGGCTAGAATAAATTTAGCTTATTAGGGGCGGCAACTTTTACTTGGAACCCCGGCGCCAACATACCTTGGTGCGGCCCTGGCTATCTGTTACCCAATTCTAAAAGTGACCTAGATAAAAATTATAAATTATTAAGTGCGTTATATGTGACAGTGGATGAAAAACTATTTTTAGTATTAAGTGTAGATCCTAATTGTAAGTTTAGTTATAAAATTAATATAGTTCAAGGAACAAAAATGATTTCCATTAAAAATATTGAGGACTTTTCCTCTAAATTAAAGCAGATAAAATTAATAAAAAAAAAACAACTTTCAGGGAAAGAATTAGGAACTGCGATAATATTCGTATGAGTGTACTGTCGCAAATTATTTAAAAGTATGGCAAAATACAACATATATGGCTATATCTGATAATCGAATTAAAACAATAATAACAATTACGCCATATATAAATAAACTTTATAACAAAAATTTGCCTGCATATGAAAATGTATATATTGAATATAAAAATGTATTCAAGAATTATCTTTAAATTTAATTAGAGATAACAAAAATATAAACGAAATTAATATTAACATTGTAGATATTTTAGATATTAAGAGTAAATATATAGATGTATGGCTAGAAATGTTTAATATGTACTATTATAAATTGTGTAGATATAAAAAATGTAATGCAATTTATGTATGAAAATAAAAAAAATATAATATAAACAATTATTTAATTTAATTAGTTAGCAAATCCAAAAATTGTGAAAAATGATAACACGGCTCTTGGAGCCCCGTCAATAATTGGTTACATTCCCTTTTTAGTCAAGTTGATCTTTATTTAAATCAAAAACTTGTCTTTCCTCCGAACAATACTTACGCATATCGTGCATATATAGAAACATTATTAAATTATGGCAGCAATGCTAAAGATAGTCATCTTACTGGATCGTTATGGTATACAGATATCGCCGGTAAAATGGATAGTGCACAAGATACTGATAATAGTGGTTATGCTATTCGTAAAAAATTTGCCGCAGCTAGTAAAAATATTGATATGATTGGACATTTGCGACGAGTAAAATTAAATCCAAGTATATTGTTAGCACACAGTAAAGCGTTAGAATTAACACCTGCTAAGTATCCTATTACCAGGGCTGAATGGAAACTGAGTGAGTGAGTGCAAAGTTCAGGAAAAATATTTAGATAATATCTTTCTTGATCAATTACCAAAACGTTGCATAATTGGTTTCGTATCAAATAAAACATTTAATGGCGATTTTAAAAAAAATCCTTTTAATTTTGCACATAATAATATTAATTATTTATCACTATACGTGAACGGGCGTCAGATGCCTTCCAAGGCATTACAACCGCAATTTACTGGCAAAATAAATTATATTGAAATGTTTTCAACTTTATTTTCGGGAACAGGCATCAGTTTCTCAAATGACGGTAACCAGATTGATCGTATCGATTATCCTGATGGATTTTGCTTGTGCGCATTTGACTTAACACCGGATCTTTCAGCGAATTCGATGAACCACTGGAATCTCATTCAACACGGTTCTTTACGTGTAGAAATTGGTTTTGCAAGTGCACTTACAGAAACATTAAATTGTTTAATTTATGCTGAATTTGACAATATTATAGAAATAGATAAAAATAGAAATGTAATTGCTGATTATGGTGGCTAATTGTATATGTTGTTGTTTTTTTTTATAATAAATAAAGATTATTTAGTTTCATTAAAACACGTAAACAGAATGGATCTCATTATCGATTTTCAAGGTTTTTATGATAACAGTCATATGTTTATAATAAAAGAACTTGCTGTACTTTCGCTTGATAATGAGATTTTTCATCAGCTTATTTTTAAACCGCCATATGATAAGTCGTGCCTTTCAGATAAATATACCTCACAGTGTAATTGGTTAAAACAAAATCATCATGGCTTTGATTGTAACCACGGATTTGTGGATTACAAATGTTTAGTGTCGATTTTGACTAAAATTACATCATGAAAAATAAAAACTATTTTAGTTAAAGGAAAAGAAAAAGAAAATAATCTCAAAAAACATTACGTAAGACTTATAATAGTAAAACAATATGTTGTATTCCTTATTCACATATTGGTATGATGTGCGCTACTGAAAATGTTTTAAATATACGAAATTGGTACATTGATAACGTAAAAAAATGGACGCCGAATTCATAAAGACAATAATGCGGAGACGGTTTCAGAACCTTTGTCAATATGGCGTCTATGCTGCAAATAGACTTCCTCTACACGTAAACTATCCATGTGCTCTAATTGTAAACACTGATCCAGATTCAAGAATAGGACAACATTGAATTGCTATATTTATTGATCGTAATGGGTGCGGTGAATTTTTTGATAGTTATGAATTTTCACGGACGGTTTTACAACATGCAACTTTTTTAAGAAGAAATACACGAATTTGGACATACAATATGAAAACTTTACAAAATGATTTGTCTTCAGTCTGTGGACATTACTCTTTATTGTATTTATTATATAAAATGACTTTTGAATGACTTTTTATCAGTTTTTAATAATAATGTAATACAAAATTATTTTCTTATAACACAAATGTTTAAAATATATTTTTAATTTTGTTATTGTATATACGCATTTCATAATAAATAAAACTCATAATTCAAATATATATATATATTGTTTTTATTCATATATTATTATATACATATTGTTAATAAAATAAAAATTATATCAAAACAAATTCAATTAATGTGACTTCCTTGCCCCTTTGAATTTCCGTTCCTGTATACATAAGGGCTAATTTGCCCAAGTATTTTGAGTATGTAGATATCTCTTCGTTTGTTAACTCATCAAAACGAGCTGGTAGATAGGATTTAAAATCTTGGAATTCAGCTATTATTTTTCGGCCAAAAGTTGTTTTTACAGGTCTGATAGATTTAATTAAAATTTTTGTATTAAATGGCAATGTTGATAATCTCCTTAGGGGTTTTTTTAACTGGCCAAGTTTGTTCAATTTTTCTAAATCCATGTTTCTATATAAAAAGAAAATATAATGGAAAAATTTAATTTTTACTGATGAGGTTTGATTTTGGGCATGGACCCCCGTCAGACGTACCTGGTGGGCAGATCCGAGTTGAGTCCGGTTTTAATCCGGGTTCCCAAAAATAGATGTCCGAGTTGAGTCCGGGGTCAGCTTATGCCATAAAAGGGATTATTTAACTACCTGCCTTTACGATGTTGTATATTTATACCTGTTACAAATTTTCTTCTGCACTGATTCAAAATATACAAGAAACTACCAAATCTATTAGATCTTCAGTTTAGTTAAGTACTGTATGTCACTCGGCTAATAAGTAAAAATGAGTTCGCTTAAAGTTATCGTAAGTGAGAAAGGAAAAGAGCTTCTAGTGTTAGACAACTTTAAATTTCGCTTTCACAAAGGACTATCTGGTGGTGTTAAACGGTGGGTTTGCTCAAATAGTGGAGGTAAAAAGTGTTTAGCGTATTTGAAGACGGAGGGAAACAAAAACATCGTGGACATTTTTGATCAACATAATCACCCGCCAATTGAGGAAAAAATCCTCAATCGAAATGAAATCAGCAACTCATTGAAACGAAAAGCTTCGGATGACCTATGTGAGCGACCTTCAAAATTCATTCACAAAGAACTCAGAAAAGGAGATGTCGAAACATTAACGAACTGCGACATCAAACGAATCAGAAAAAATATCTACCACGCAAGAAGATGTGTTCTGCCAAAATTACCCCAATGCCAAGCAGAAGTTCACCACGCTTTAAAGTCATATCCAGTGAAAACAAATCGGGGTGAATCATTTCTTTTGGTGAACGACGAAAAAAACAATGTGATCATGTTTTCGTGTAAAACAAATTTGGAGTTTTTATGCAGTTTAAAAACTATATATGTGGATATAATAATATAAGTGAAATATAATTTAAGTTTTCTTCGTGTCTAATATTTCAGCAATGAAATTAAACGTCCCCGAAAATTTTAAAAACAGGTAGGTTGGTAGGTTGTTAATCTTTTAACGACATAAGCCTACGCCGGACTCAACTCGACCCTCACCCCGGACTCAACTCGGTCCTCATTATGACGGATTAAAATATTTGGGACTCAACTCGGCTCCGCCGTACCTGGTCCACCCACAACAATAAGTACCTGCAAAGGTCTATTAAACATCCTATAAAGGTGCATGCTTGGCGGTGCTTTTCTGAAAAAGGATTTGGAAATTTGTATTTGTTTACCGGGAAATTGAACGCGATAAAAATGAAACAAATATATCAAAAAGCATTGTTACCAAGTGCCAATAAATGGTATGGTAACAAAAATCAACAGTGGATTCTCCAAGAAGATAATGACCCCAAACATCAAAGTCACCTCTGCCAGCAGTGGAAAGCGGAAAATTCAATTGAAAGGCTTGATTGGCCGTCACAATCGCCCGATGCTAATAACATCGAAAATGTGTGGGGTATTATAAAAATGAAGATTCGTGGAAAGAAAATATCCAGCAAAAATAAATTAATGCGACACATTCGAGAAGCCTGGCGATCGCTTTCCCGGAATTATGCCGAATCTTTAGTGGAAAATATGGGACGAAGATGCCGCGCTATAAAAACAAAGGGACATTCATTATGGATTTTACTGAGGATAGCAATTTTGCTATTCAAAGTCGAACGTCAAGTCCACTTCAATCTACTTCGACAGCTATACCATCAACTTCTGCGTTTCCATAACGTACTTCGTCAACTGCAGCACCTAATTTGGCAGCTACGGCAACTACTTCGACAGCTGCACCACCTACTTCAGTAGCTCTATCGGTTGTAGTAAAAGGCAAGAAAAGGAAAAAAGATGCGAAAAATAACTTATTTCACGAAACGTCTTCGGCGATTCAGTCATTTACATCATTTATGAAAAACAAAAGAAAAGCAAATATTAACGATGCAGATGCCAATTTTGCGGCATTCATAACCGACAAATTGAAACAAATTAATGATGAAGATCTTCGAATTGATGTTGAACATCAAATTGTTAATATATTGTATAATACAAAAAAATGTAGAAGGAAGTAATTTTAATTTTTTCAAATATTTTATTAAAGTTAGGTTAGTTCTATTTTCGTTATTGAATAATTTTTTTTTTAATTGGTTTTTATTTTAAAAATAGGTATATAATTAATAAATATATGTGTATATAATATGGTTTAATTCAGTGATAGTCAACCTGTTAGGGATTTTTTGGTGAAATTTTTTTCCGATATAGAAAGATACTTCCTGTTAGTTCGAATATAAATAATTTTTTAAAAACAATATATTGTTGAAAAGTTTTGATATTTGTGCTGTCATATTTTAGAGGTTATGTTGCTCTCCGGCCATACTAAAAAATTTTAAGCGGACTGTACGACAACGATTCATTTCTGTATCGGCTTGCTTCGATGGCTCTTATACGCTAATACACAAAAACAGTGAAATTTAATTTTAAGGTAAGAACATACGTATATAATAAATTTTAACTATTTTATTACTTTGCCTGAAGTTTTAGTTTGATTAAAAAATACAACGTGTTGTAAATCTAGTATCTTTCAAAACAAATTCACTTTCTTCACATTTTTATACAAGAATAAAACAAGATGTATTATTATTACGAATTTTTATTATTTACGGAGTGCAAAATTACCAGTAACATACCGGAACATTTGTTATCTTAAAAATGTTTCAATACCGAATCACCGGTAAATAGAAAATATTCGTAATTTGCAATCTCTTGTCAGTACATAGTTAGATTTCTGGATAATCAACAAGTCAAATTATATTAATATTTTCATTTGTTAGAAACATTGAAAAAACTTTACAAAATGTCCCAAAGAAAGAAATACGCTCGTGGCTATTCACCGGAATATTTGAAGTTGGGTTTCATTGAAAGCATCATAAATAAACAAAACCCAATCAATCAATAAAAATCAATCAATAAATAATTTTGGACATAACCAAGTGTTTTTATTTAATATATTACAATATGTTCCAACAAGTGCCAACGCAAGCTTCTCTAAAATTAATTAAAACCCAATGTGTTTAATATGTAATAAAACACTATCAAATGAGGCCATGAAGCCAAGTAGATTGCGAGAACATCTGTCTATAAAACATCCAAATGATAAGGACAAGCCGATTAAATATTTTCAAGAATTTCATAAAAAATTCCTAAATCGGTCAACAATCGTTGCATCATTTAAAAAACAAAATGCAGCAAACGAAGATGGATTACTTGCCTCTTATCGCATATCGCAATTAATTGCAAAAAGTGGTAAAAGTTATAACATTGGAGAAAAATTAATAATACCTTCAATAAAATAATTCATCACCACAGTCAAAAGGGGTTACAAAATATGGAAACGGGCAGCTGAAACAGGTTACATTGTACAATTTCAGATTTACACTGGAAAAACAGATTTGATAGAAACAAATTTAGCAACAAGAGTCATCAAAGATCTACCCAGAGATTTAGTAGGGAAAAACTATGAAATATACTTTGACAACTTTTTCAATTCAGTCAAACTCCAAAATGATCTATTACAAGACGGCATATATGCTTGTGGTACGGCAAGGAAAGGCAGAAAAGATATGCCCACTGACTTTGAAACTGATAAAAATATGAAAAGAGGAGTTTCTGACTGGAGGATGAGCGAGGAGGGAATTGTTGCATTGAAATGGATTGATAAAAAGCCCATTTTATTCCTGAGCAACTTTCATGATCCTCTGAATTAGGAGAAAGTACAGAGAAAGAAGAAAGATGGAACTACAGAAGATGTGTCATGTTTGAAGTTGGTAAAAGACTATAATGCACACATGGGTTATGTTGATAAGTCAGATATGCTCACTTCATGTTACCAACATAAACCCAGTCTGTTCTACGTCTTGCAGAACCAAGTTTTGGAAGCAATCGAAACATAACTGCCGATAATTGGTTTACTTTCGTAGAACTTGTCGATATATTACTGAAGAACAAAGTTACCTACGTTGATACAATACAACATTCGTTTGTGACTGGCTGGCCTAGTCACTAGGTGCATGGCGCATGTGTGTAAATGAGGATTGAGTACTAGTACCGAATTACTTTAGTTATAATCGCTCACGAATACAAAAAGTATTCATGTATGGGTTTTAACGATTGTTATAGGTGCTAATCAACCCCGCAGCTAAACGGTGGCGCGCTTGCCTGGACCACGACCATCCTGCGTCACACGATTTACAATAATAGCTTTTAATATTTACTTTTGTTTTCTCTTATATATATATATATATTCAATATACTATGTAATTATTATTAATTCATTTGCATGCTCAGTTAATTATTATTAAATACTTATTGGTGAATTGAGATATCTATTATTTATTTATTATACAGATCGTCCAGGCAAATCATAACACCAAACCTTTCTGTCTATCGCCCGCAGCGCCATAGTAAACGACCTTTTTTCTAGTACCTGTTTCCGTCTCATTCGCACCCAAAATATAGCCTATACATAACTCTCCTCACCCCTCACGGTCACCAACCCTCCGCCGTACCCTAGCATAGACCAATATCTATCTCAACACGAGTACTTTTTTTTTCACTTATCAATCCACTTATTATCCAAATTAAAACTCTTTAAACTTCACCGCACCACCTCACCTCCTCAATACCTTCTAACAACTTCAGAAGTGGGATCTGAACTACGCGACATAGCAGACCGTATTAATGAGAGTTTCGCGGTTTTGAACCGGTGTTAGTGGTTCAAGACCACCCATCAACGAACGCTACCCCGTCAGTCAGCGATAACGTGCCGACTGATGGCAGGAGTAACTCCACTACAAACGTAAACGACAACTTGCAGCAGTTGTCAAATTTGATGCTGCAATTCGTACAGCAATCGTTGAAAAATACGCAACGACCAGCTGCTAGTGGTAGCATCGGGCAAGGCAATCTGCCCTCTTTCAACCCCGAGAATAAAAACCTTACAATGGAGCGATGGCTGCAATCAGTCGAAGAATGGGCGCATTTATGTAGTTGGAGCGAACGCGACATAATAATAAACGCAACAGCAAAGCTAAGCGGATTGGCGCTGTCATGGTACCAGTCGCTACCACATAAAAACCACGACTGGGCGACGTGGAAAATGATGCTAATTAACACATTTCCAACTCGTGTTAATTATCATGATCTGCTGCGCGACATGACTAACAGAACCAAATAGCATCAGGAAACATATCTCCGATATTATTTTGAAAAGCTGTCAATGCTGCAAGCTTTAAATATTACCGGAGAAGATGCAGTTGACTGTATCATTGGCGGCATTAGCTATGTCGTGACGCAATCGTCGGCTCGAGCGTGCCAATATAAAACACCAGAACAGCTGTTGATGTATTTGAAGGACTTAGCCACCCATAGCCACAGGCAACCCGGACCTAGCCGCCCGCACCATCTCAACCGCCCGTGTAATAGCAACCGTCCAGTTGCCGACCGCTCGAGAGGTGTATTATGTTATAAGTGTAACCGATACGGACATCGCAGTTTCGAATGCCGACCAAGAACATTTCCAGCACCCAATCACAATACGACCGCGGACAAAGGTGACTTCATTTGTTTTACAAATAATAGTACGATTGACAGTCAATACTTCAAGCACATAAAATTAAACGCATGTGACATATTTGGGTTCATTGACTTAGGTGCTACCTGTAGCACTATACGTAAAACTAACGCTCATGATTTACGACTGATACGTGACACTACAATTCAACGAGTAATACGTGGTTTTGTGGATGGACGTACTGAAACAATATGCTGCTTAGAAGAACAAAATCTGACAATTGACAGTGTTTCGGCCATAATAGACATACACCCGGGTACTACAAGTACCAATGATAATCGAACAAAACTTTACGGAACAATCGCACATCAAAATTTTTAAAGACGAAAAGACATTGAAAATCCTTGAAAAACAACAAATCCTACCTAATATCGATCCCATTAATAAAATAAAAATTATAATTGTTACAAACGAACCAAAAATAATCTCTCCTGGCTATACCGATTATGTTAAATGCACAGCCGACCAAACGGGCGATGTATTCATCGAACGCAGCATGAGACACAAACCCGATCAAGAATATTGTATTCCGCAAAGCATCGGTCACGTTAACCGTAAAGCTGAAATTTGTATACCCGTCATAAATAAAGAAAAAGTTGTAATAATTTTACAGTCATGGAAGTGGATACACTTGTTGCATTAGTGCAAAAATATGAAAAAGTTGTTGGTAACTAATAAAAAGTAAAAATAACGAATAAATTTATAAATAACAAATATTTAACTAAGTATGGTATTTTTAGAATGCAAAAAAACGATCACGTTACAAAAAAGAAGTAGCGTGGAAATTATTATGTGAAAATTTTAACGTCACATAGATTCTGGCCGAACCGTGGCCCAATTAAAAAGTAAGTGGGAAAGTACTAAAAAAAGCACAAGAAAAACTTGTGCTAACTTTAAACAAAATCTAAAAAAACTGGTGGTGGTCCCTTCTCTTCTCCTTCCTAAGATGGCATATCAGAACGAGTATTAGGAATAATTGGCATTAGTGCCACTGAGAATCAGAATATTTTTGATAGCGATGCAAATGGTATTTTATTTTTTAATTGTAAAATTTGTAACCTATATTTAAAATAATAATTTAGATAACATATGTAATTCAGAAACCATAAACACGTACGGAAACGCAATGATAGTGGATGAAGAATCCAATCTTTCCGATGACAAAAAAGGTGAAATTACGGAAAAAATCATTGCAGTTGAAATAGAGGTAATGTAATGTGTAACATTGAAATTTTAAAATAATTCATTTAATTTAATTGCAGCCTGCTACATCAAGTCACACGTCGGAATAAAAAGAATGGAATCTATCCACATTAAAGCAAACTATATCGCAGCCACTAATTCTTCCATCCACATCAGCTGTTCCGGTTGAAAATAGTGTTGAACAAACCGCAACACCTTATAAACCGAGGAAAAGAAAATATATTGCTGATGAAAAGCAAGTATATGTAGATTTGGCTACAAGAAAAACAGAACTTGTAGATTTGCAAATCAAATATTTAAAAGAAGAGCATGACAAAAAAATGCAGCTATTAGATGAGAAACACAAAACTTGAAATAGAAATTTTGAAACATGATTTAGAAATTAAGAAATATGAGTTAAAATTATATAAAATTAATTAATATTATTTTTAATTTAGTATTATTATTAGTATTTAGTATTACAATAAGCTTAAAGAAAAATTTAAATGGCAGAATATGAAGTCAGATATAAAAAAATTTATAAAAAATTGTGTAGATTGTCAGCAAAATAAAACCATTAGAAAAAAGAATAAGCAACCCATGGAAATCACAACAACTTCTACCGAACTATTCCAGAAAATCACCCTTGACATTGTTGGCCCCTTACCTCTTACCGAATCCGGAAACAAATATATCTTAACCCTACATGACAACAATACAAAATTTACTCAAGCCTACCCTGTTCCTAATCACGAAGCAATTACTATATCTAGAAAATTAGTTAATAATTTTATATGTAAATTCGGAATTCCAAACTAAATCTTAACTGATCAAGGTAAAGATTTCACATCTAAATTACTTTCCGAAATTGGTAAATTGTTTAAAATATAGAAAAATTAATTGTGCAGCATATCACCCGCAAAGTAATGGCGCACCCGAAAGAAGACACTCTACCTTAACAGATTATCTAAAAAACTACATCAACACAGATCAAAATAACTGGGATCAATGAATTGATTTCGCAACGTTCTCATTTAACACTACAGTACACTCGTCCACTAAATTTACACCTTTTGAATTAATTTTTGGTTCAAAACCATCACTCCCATCAGAATTTGACAAAAATCCACAATTTAAATACACATACGACGACTATATCGACGACTTAGTTTTAAAATTACAAAAGTCACGACAGTTAGCACGCAAACACTTAATTAAAAGTAAAGAATCAAATAAACAATATTATGATAGAAAATGTAAAAACACCACTTTTAAAATTGGAGATAAAGTTTTTCTAACAAATCAACAAACGAAATTAAATAAATCAAAAAAACTTTCAAAAAATTACATCGACACATACAAAATTTGTGAAATAAATTCCCCAGAAAACAAAAGTTCACATCGATAGACTAAAACCTGCTTTTGTTGCAGATTAATTCTCTCAACTCTAATTTCACTTACCTATAGCTTGCTACTCAACAAACATTAATGTAACTGCAATAGAGCCGTCACCAGGCATCTTCTTCGAAAACCTTGGAATAACAAAATTTTATGATAACTCTTGGAATTTAGTAAACGTATCTAGACATCTCATCTTTTGACGAAAAGTTAAATTTGTTAGAAAAAACTTATAAACAAACAAAAACCCTTTGTAATCATGAATACTACTCAACCTTTAAAATTTGTAACAATACATTGAATATTTTTAATAAAGACTCTGTCTTAAAAGAAATCACATATAGCGAATCCTCAAATCTACGATCCAAACGTGGATTCATAAACGGGTTAGGCACTATATTAAAAACACTTTTTGGTACTCTAAACGCTGAAGATGCTGAACATTACAATAAGGTAATAGATAATATTTCCGATAATGAAAATCATTTAAATTCACTTTTGAAAGACCAAATTCACATTGTAAAAACAACCATACAAAATTTCAATAGCACAATTACTAATCTAGAGAAATAACAAAATAATAGAGAAAATTTCGAAAAAATTTAAAATTTTACAAAGTCTGAAACAAAAACTTCTTTTAATTTAAACGCAAGACAGATAATGGAAGAACATTTGTCATTTTTACACATATTAACCACTGAATTAGATAACAAATACTCTACCGTGATTGACACCATACTTTTTACAAAGCCAAATACTATTCTTCCTGCCGTAATTAGCCCCCATCAATTTATCGAAGAACTAAAAAAAAATAAGTAGTTATCTTCCTGTATTAACCTCCTTTGCATTACCACTCGATATCAAATATGCTTTTGAACTAATGTCTAACAAAAATTGCTTTAGCATATACTAAAAACAGAGTAATTTTTCAGAAATCAATACCTTTAGCTATCCAATTGAATTACGATTTATATAAAATCATTCCATTACCGACTAAAGTCGATAACGATCATCATGTATGTTTGTGATATTGTGTATTCAAACTTCATCAATTTAATTTTTAGGGATTTTATTGACAGTAAATAGTTATAAAAATAAGTTTGCTCACTTTCAACTTAATGATACTATTTAAAATATAATAAAATTTAAGTGTTTTCTCAAAACGTGACATTATGTCTGCATTTGGAATTAACAAACAGAATATTCGAGTCTGGCGTCGCCTGCAATAAACCAATTTGCTAAATACTGGCCTTTTCAGACATCTGGCTTAAGTAGCTTTCTAGAATTTTCTTTCGCAACAGTAACGGTCACATTTAAAACAATTTTGGATCATACGATTGGTCAAACCCCTACTTTCAAACCCTCTGAATATTAACGTGAAAGCAGACATTTGTTGTAAATAGTTAGTTAAGTTTCATCTTTTGACTCAGCAACAAGAATTTTGTTTTGTATACGTACCGCGAGTAATACTAAGTTTAGATATCTAGTTGTAATATTAGTAATTTGTGTATTGTGTTTGTGAACTGTAGTTGTTATGTGTATGTGAACTTTGTGTATAGTGTTACATTTACATTAATAATAAACTAGTTAAAAATAACGAACATTTATTAATTTGAGAAAACCCCGTAACACATCATCAATGTATTTATTTTAACACAACAAGAATATATAGCATTAGCAGATTCTAAATCTACTTATATTCCACTGTCACACATCACACAATGTCACACACTATCTAATAAAAATAAATCTTTTATTAAACACCTATTATTTACCTATCAATTGCGAAACTAGATTAATAAAAATGCCCAAAAGAAACCTGGCATAAATTAACGTCTCCTAATAAATTGTTATTTGTTATAAAAAATTCAGTTAAAGTCACTCTTAATTTTCGATTCGAAAAAGCCGTACGATTTCAAAATAACTAATACAGGTATAATACATTTAAAACGTAATTGCAAGTTATATACAAGCATGGTTGCATTAAATTCAGATCATAACGATAATTTTAAAAAGCGAAATAAATATATTTCTTCCAAATTTGGATATTACTGACGACGAATGTAATAAAAATAATAAACAAAATTTTTCTCAACTAAATTTAATTTCACCTAATTCAATTTCATTAAGATAGAGAAGGACTGCAAATAGCTAGCCACAAACTAGACCGAATAGATCACATACTAGATAATTCATCACAAAACTCAAAATTTTAAGAAGTCGTTAACCAACCCTATTTTGCATATATCTTTCTCACATTTATTAAAATTCTAATAATGTATCTAATTTATGTAGAAAGAAATTCAACGCACGCCCCTGTAGAAGCGAGGAAGGCAAGGCAAAGTAAGAAAAAGAAGCAGCAGTCAAGAATGACGAACAAGACGTATAAATTGTGAAAAGATTTAATTTTATTAAACATATTTATATTTTTTGAGTAAATACATTTTCCTTAGTTAATATTCATTAAAATCATTAGTTTCAAGTGTGTTGTGTTTGTTTTGAAACCAAAAGTGCATCCTTTGAGTCATCACTAACCTTCATTTATAGACTTATTAAGTTTTGTAGAAATAAATATTTAAAACGAGTTCATTCCGCTACCGCTCATGATCAAGAACCCGCCACCATCACAAATTGTATTACTTTTGATCTTTGCAAAAAACGAATAAATAATGATTACGATAAAAGAGATATAGAGTTAGAAAATGTAGCATCATCATCTGAAAACTATAACACTGTGAATTGCGAAAAGTCTGTCAGAAGAAGAGTACTAGATTATCCAAACTAAAAGACGAAATACACTAGATTATTACTCGTATTATGTATTTTTCCTATAAATTCTACTATGTATTATTATGTATTCTACTATATTTTTATTATGTATTTTGTGTATTTAATCAATATCTATGCTCTTATATATCATATAATTTTGATATTTGTTATTATGTATTCTTGTATTTTTATATTATATCTTTATATTGTATTTTTATATTGTATCTTTATATTGTATTTTGTATCCTTATGTATTCACTAATGTACTTTCATTTGAACTGTATTTTTGCCAAATACTAAGGCAAATTAAAAAAATCCAAATTCTTTTAATTTACTTTAGGGGGAAAGTGTAATGTATTCGACTTGTTTGATTATTTTAAACATGATTCAGTTATTCAGATTATCTTAATTTCAATTATTTATATTTCATGAGTAAGTTGTTTTCAAAAATATTGTTTTCGAAATTATTATCTTTGTTTGAACGCAGCAGTAGTCGATACTACCCCTAGACCTAACCTTTGATTTTCCACGTCAGTTAACTAAGGGTACGTTCTACTTAAATCCCGCAACGCTCCCGACGCCCTTTAATACGTTCCTCTTAAGACCGCGGTCGTTGCGGTTGTGATCGAAAACGTCATAGCTGACGTCATATCGACGACCGCTGTTAAGCCCATTTCGACCGTTATATGTAGGTGGGTTAGAGTGGTCGTACTTCATTTCGCGCGTTTTTTTAAGCTAATGGTAATGACAGACGAAAAAGTGTCCATGTTCAATCCATCTACAGATACATTGGTAGAAGTAATGTTATCGCCAGAAGATGCGGTACGTGCTAGAACTGGTAAGTGATATCACTATTAATATATAACTTTTGGAAAATTAAAATAGCATAACCTTACTTTTCCCGTAAGCATTCTGTATTTTATGTTTATTCCCAGTATTGTACTCTGTTTTTAGATTTGGTTTTCGCAACTACTTTGATGAATGCAGCGTTGCTTCAACAAGAGTCTTCATCTGAAGATCAAGTTCTGGAACCAGAAAATATTGCAAGTCCTAGTTCTTCAGTGGACAAAAGTTTGGATACTGATCCTGAAGATGGAAGTATGTTAACGGTTAAGCTCTTATGAATATCAGTAAAACATGTTTATTAAATAGCGAATGCTCTGAATGAAACAATTACTGAGATTTGTGTATTTTAGGTTCTTTATATAGATGGACAACAGGATGCGTGTTGCTCCTTCTAGAAAATTATAAGACAATGGAAGAGAAGTTTACGAATGGTAAGCAATCGCAAAAAAAAAACATGGGAGGAAGTTGCAACAAAATTAAAAGAGCAGGGACATGCCGTAACAGGGCCACAGTGTGCTGCCAAACTCCGTAGCCTCAAAAAAACGTATAAATCAATTAAAGACCATAATGGAAAATCAGGCAATGACAGGAGGACTTGGCAGTTTTATGAGGTATGTTCATAATAAAATAAAAACTAGAGAGTATGGCCCGTATTCTCACCTCACTTTTTCATGAAATAGTGCTTTTATCATTAATTTCAAAATAATTTTTTGCTTCTGTTTTTCATCAAATATGAATAGTTTTTTTTTTATTTTTGACCATTTTTATTATATTTGGTATTATAAAATTGAAATAACCTATTATAAACCTATTATAATATTTAATAAATAGTTTTAAGTAATTTTAATTTTAATAAATAATTTTAAGTAAATGTCAAAAGCACTTTTGGCAAAAATCACTTTTATTAATGAGCTGAGAATACGGGCCTATGTTTTCACATCGTTATCTTGATTAGTGTAATACACAGTATATTTTTCTTTGCAGATTATGGTGGAGATTTTTTCGAAAATAGCATGGTGTTCCCCTGTGGCCCTTGCATCTTCCACAGGCCTAGCCACGAAGCAAGGTGGAGGTAACCCTAGTTGCGCAAATGGTAAGTTGGTCTTTAAACCAGGTCTTCGAACCCTACTTTTTTCGTTCCGGTTCAATGAAAAAAATATATATCAGGATGGTTTTTTTTTTTAGTGACACCTACATCAAAAGCTTTTTCAAATGTAACGTCCTTGCTTGCAAAACGCTTGCGGCAGAAGGAAGAGCACGAAGAGGTAAGGGCAAAAAGGCACCGAGAGCGGATGGACATGGACGCAAAATTACTTGCTGTGTTGGAAAAATTAGCAGACCAGCAATAATAACAATTTTATGTATTAATTTAATTTAATTTTATCATTATTTTATTTTACATTATCAATAAGTATATATAAGTAAAAGTATATTTTAGATAGTGATAGTACAATAATATAACTAACTATAACTACAAGCAGCTAAGTTTACAGTAAATATCAACAAAACGACCATATTACAGTCTGAAGTTAAGTTCTTAGGTCATATTATATCTGAAAAAGGAGTACGTCCGGATCCAGAAAAGTTAGTCGCAATTCAAAACTTTCCCAGACCAACCAAAGTAAAGCATCTCCGAACATTTGTAGGATTGTGTAATTATTATAGGAAATTTCAGCAAAACTATGCCAATTCTACCAACAAACTTGGACACCTGTTACAGAAGGCAAACAAATGGCAATGGGGCCAGGCTGAAGAACAGGCATTTGAAGAAATTAAACGACGATTTTTGCAGTGTGTTATTCTTGCACACCCACAACCCAAACAAGCATTTATTTTACAAACAGATAGCTCTGGATATGGAATAGGAGGAGTACTTTTTCAAGAAGATCAAAATCAGGAATCACACATTATTGGCTTTGCCAGTAGATCGTTAAAAGGACCAGAATTAAATTACACAACAACGGAAAAAGAATTATACGCCGTCATATTTTGTCTAAATAAATTTAAAACTTATGTAGGTGGGACCAGGTTAACCATTCGGACAGATCAGCAAGCTTTAACATTTCTAAAAAAGTGTCGTCTATTAAGTGAACGACTCACTAGATGGGTATTATTCCTACAACAGTTTGATTATAAAATAGAACACGTTCCAGGCAAAGACAATAAAGTGGCTGACATCTTGTCTAGATTTCCAGCTGACAGTTTAACGGCACAGGACTATAGAAAAATTGAACCGGTGATAGCAACGTTCCAAATTGAGGGGCTAAAGGAGCTAAAACACGAGCTCAGTATTGTAACAGGCCAGGGTTTTGGTTATAGTTTCAACCTATTTCTGTCATCACATTACTACAGAGCCCAGATGTACGTTATCAGATTGAAAACTGTTATATAACCAAAAGCCTGTCTGTTTAATTTTATTTTATAAGTGCGACATATTTCTTAACTTTTACACATTATTTTCCAAATTTATTGCAAACGCACTTGTATCTCATTAAGTAGTTCTCAGAATTTAAAGTCATCAATATTCTTG
This sequence comes from Clivina fossor, assembly GCA_963966155.1. Lineage (NCBI taxonomy): Eukaryota > Metazoa > Arthropoda > Insecta > Coleoptera > Carabidae > Clivina > Clivina fossor. The sequence goes on along the minus strand of OZ014552.1, from coordinate 5,308,433 downwards.
AGCGTTGTTAAGAAAATTAAACAGATTTAAACATAAATTACGGGAAGCCTTGGTTTTGAAAAAGAGACGCTTGCTCGATCAAGTAAAGTCAGTCCAGTTTTGGTTTCGTTTGATTCCAGTTCGTTCTCTGGAAAACGCGACGCCTCCCGCTTAGATATAATAATACTTAATTTATAATTATTAAGTTGTCCGTTATTGTATTTAGTGTTTATTGTTTCTTTTTATTTGTATCAATAATCGTATTTAGTGTTTATTGTATTTGTTTCTTATTATTTGTGGCTGTTTTGTATGTGTAACGTGTTTTACTTATATACACATATACATATCTCCATCTTTATAATTAAACTTAAACGCTAAGCCGAATCAACTCTAATTCATTTGTCAACCAAAACCCTGCTTCTACTATTTGCGTGTAGGTATGCAGATTATCAAGGTAGGTAATATTTAATTATTTGCATGGTCCGCCCGCTCCCTTTGTATAGTAACAACCGCTCGTGTTACAGTATACTCACTGAAAAACAAGCTGATGATCCGGAACTAAAACAACTTATGTCACATCTCGATGCAACTAGCAATGAACCACTACCCGACAAACTACAGAGAACTGCAAAAAACTTTAAAATAATCAATAAGGTGTTTTTTAGAGACGAATATAGGAAAAAATTGTTGATTGAGGTACCACAGTGTCTGATTAGGAAACTTGTCAACCATTACCACCAAGAACTAGGACATTTTGGAGCCGGAAAAGTATACAACGTAATGAAAGAACAATTTCACTTCAAACACATGGATAAAATCATCCGTCAAACCATTGCCAGCTGCGACATTTGCCAACGAACAAAATGGCCCAATAAAAAGGGGGAGGGGGAACTGAAGGTGTCGTGTCACTTGCGTCAGTGACATTTGCGCTTATGAGGAATTTGGTGTCTTTTGCGGTCGCCGGAAAGGTTGGACCAGGCAGGTAAAATTAGGTACATATTTCAGAAAAGTGGTATTTGCGCCCGTCATCTCAATAAATGACATAAATGCGCTGGTCAAAAATCCTGTTTCTAGGTATGGATCTTAATCCCTTAACCTTAATCCCTGAGTTTTATACTGACAATTATAATTTCGTAGATTTTTTTTTTATGAAAATTGGACAAATAAATAATTAGAATAGAATAGAATATAATATAATATAATATATACATATAAACAAAAATACGTATATTTTGTAATTATAGTCTTAAAATGTGTCAAATTAGGAAATTTGTCTCCAAGAATGCACACCAAATGTGGAGAATTCAAGTCGGTCCCGGTTCCGGTCCCGACTGACAGATTCGGTGTTAGAGACGATTTCCAACTATGAATCATTTTCTGGTACAGCCAATTTTCAATATAATGCAATGACTGCATTTAAACCAAATCCTGCATACATTTCGATTACAGGTAAATTTTTATTTGTTTTTTATTTTATAGTTTTCTTGTATAATACTGTAAATTTTTTACTAGTTTTGAGAAATAAAAAAATGTAAAATGATGTTTTTGTAGGTGAAGGTGAAGAATTTTTATTATTGTTGATTTTTAATGTGTAGTAGTTCTTTATATTGATAATTATGTTTTTAATGTCTAGTATTAATTTATTCTATATTTGTTGATAGAAATATTACATTGTTTTTACTCATGTATTAGGATAAGGTATAGGTGCACCCAGGTACATATTGACTCTTATAAAATAGCTGGAACTGTCTATTGTTGTAGTTAATACTTTGGACACCAATACTTTACTTATAATTGAAAATATGATTGAAGAAATAGCCATCATTTCATTCTCAACTTTCGTATCGATAGGTTTCGTTTGTGTTCTGCGCCGCACCCTTAATATTGTTATTATGGATGAATTAGAAATTACTGAGACCACTAAAGGAAAACCTTCTGCGATTTTCGATGGACATCAATATAGAAAACGTGCAATCAATAATGAAGATGTTATAACTTGGCTGTGCGGAAAAGAAAAAACAGAAAAGTGTCGTGGTACTCTAAAAAGTAAAGGGCAGAAAGTATTAAATATATCCCAGCATACATGTAAACCAAACGTGGCAGCAACTGAAGTAAAAAAACATTTTGCTTCTGTGAGAAAACGTGTGAGAGAAGAGGAGGATACAGTGACAAAAATTTATAAGGAAGAAATCGCGCCATTATTTAATCGAGGGTACGAATTCGTAACGGAAATTCCGCTATTGTCTTCTATAAAATCAAGCCTACATCGGATAAGACGGCGTTACCAAGGAACTTCTGTTGAACCCACTACTGCAACTGAAGTACAATTACCCGAAGACATTTTACGCTTATGTGATGGTACCAGTTTTTTGTTAGCTGACGAAAATGAAGATGGAGATCGAATTTTTTTGTTCGCTGGTACTATCGGAAGAGGAGCTTTACAAAATTATGCACATTTTTTTATAGACGGCACTTTTAAAAGTTGCAGTAAGCAATTTACACAATTATATACCATTCATGCCGATATAGGAAGCACACGAGAAGAATCCAATATCATCCCTGTCGCCTATGCATTATTGAAAAATAAGTCGCGCTCTACATATGAAAAAGTCTTTAGTATTGCAAAGAATGTAGCAAAGTGGAACCCGAAAACTGTGTCTATGGATTTTGAACAAGCGGCTATTGTCGCTCTAAAAAACGTGTTTCCGTCAGTTACAATTAGTGGTTGCAACTTTCATTTTAATCAATGCATTTGGAGAAAAGTTCAAGAGCTTGGTTTGGCAACTGAATACAAAAGTAACGAGGAAATTAGACTATACATTCGGATGTGCGCTGCTCTGTCTTACCTTCCAATAAACGATATTGAAGGTGGATGGCTGTTTATTCAAGAAGATACACCAGACCACCCTAAATTGACGCAGTTTTATGATTACTTTGTAGAACAGTGGCTTGAAAATCCCCACATTTCTTTAGATACATGGAATTGTTACAATAAACGACACCGAACAAATAATGCTGTCGAGGGGTGGAATTTTAAATTAAACTCTTCAATTAAGAAACGGACTCCTAAAATATTAGAACTTGTGAAAACGCTGAAAGAAGACGCAGAGTATGCAGAAGTTCTATACAGAAAACATGAATTAAATCTGCAATGCAAGAAACGAAAAAAAGTTTACATAACAATGGATGAGCACATAAAGAAGACTCTACTAGAATTTGAAACTACGAAAAACATAAATAAATGTTTGCATACATTAGCTTACATTACTAAGTTAGAATAAGATTCATCTTTTAAAAACACAAAAAAAAAACATTACAAGACTTTACATAGTCGCTTTAAAAAAAAAATGACAAAAAAAACATTACAAGACTTTAAAAAAAATTGACAAGACAGACCATTATCCTGTCACTTCATTTTTAAACACGCCAGTAATTATTGCTGCCAGTCCTAAGCCTGGATAAAGTGTGAAGGAAAGATGAATGTTTAGTTTATTATTCTATATTTTGATTTATGACGAGCGCAAATACCACTTTTCTGAAATATATGTTTTTACCTGTTTCCGGCGGCCGCAAAAAACACCAAATTCCTCCTGAGCGCAAATGTCTCTAGCGCAAGTGCCACCACACCGAACTGAAGCCCATACTTGCAGAAAATATCGGCGATTTAGTAGCCGTGGATTTGTTCGGACCATTACCAGCAGGACATGGAGGAGCTACATATATATTTGTTGTACTAGATATTTTTTCAAAATTTGTTAGATTATACCCGCTTCGGAAAGCATCAGCAAAAGCATGTTTAACAAAAATAGAAAATTTTTGTTCCCGTATTCACCCAAGGAAAGTACTCAGCGATCATGGAACTCAATTTACCGCCGCACTTTGGATAAACGGACTAAAAAAATTAAATATTGAATGCATCTATTCATCTATTCGTCATCCGGCCTCAAATCCATCTGAAAGAGTTATGCGAGAAATTGGAAGCATTTTACGAACATATTCACATGAAAAACACAATCAATGGGTCCGATTTATAGCGGATATAGAAGATTGTTTTAACACCGTCATCCACAAAAGTACTGGATATTCGCCACATGAGATTGTAACCGGTGCACCGCCTACTAGGATTTTGGATAATATTTTAACAAAATATTTGCCGGTCACGACACGAAATAAAGAAGAAATTTACAAAGGCGTGCGGGACAGATTGAAGAAAAAAGGCGAACAACGACAAAAACAATAGTTCCGGAAAATCAAGAAATTTACGAAATTCGCACTAGGAGACCGAGTATTATTAAAAATGTTGAGAACATCTAACCCAGAAAAAAAAAAAAAGAATGGCCAAATTAGAACTACTATATGATGGCCCATATCAAATAACTGCGAATAGTTACCCCAACGCATACACGTTACAGGACGGAAAAAATAATAAGATAATTGGTACATACAACACAGAAAATTTACGCAAGTATCACGATTAAAAAGGAAAAAAAAATAATCTATATAAATACGCATAGAAAAGGACAGTGTTTGTTAGCTAAATTATTTTTTTTTCATTTTAAAAAAAATGAGTTTTTATATATATATACCGGGTGTCTACTTTTTTTTTTGTTACATAGGGAATAAAATGCTAAAATTTTCATTTGGTGATAAATTTTCCCCTAATTATTATAGAACAAAAGTACAAATACAAAAGTTGTTTAGAATTCAAAAATGCATCAAATGATGCCAAATTTATCAATATAGGATGTTCTGATCAAGAATTAGAAGCAAATTAAAATTTCCATTTTTGCGCTCTTTACATCAAATGAAATTATTTGTTTAATTTCCATGGCACTTTGATGTAAAGAGCGCAAAAATGGAAATTTTAATTTGCTTCTAATTCTTGATCGGAACATCCTATATTGATAAATTTGGCATCATTTGATGCATTTTTGAATTCTAAACAACTTTTGTATTTGTACTTTTGTTCTATAATAATTAGGGGAAAATTTATCACCAAATGAAAATTTTAGCATTGTATTCCCTATGTAACAAAAAAAAAGTAGACACCCGGTATATACAGATCTAGGTTTGGTTTTGTATTCTCTCATAAAACTCTGCACTATAGGAAAAATTTGGTTTTAGATAAGCACAGTTCTGAAGTAGTGCAAACACTTGAGATCAGTTTTTAAAAAAAAATTTAAGGGTATTATTTCAGTCTAGTTTGAAATCTTAAAACAGTAAGATGTCGTGCATAAAGAACGAGAAGTTAAAAGTTTTAGTAGAGAAATTTAATGACAAAAATAATGGAAAAAATCAAAACCGGCCAAAGAACGCGACAACAAAAATTCGGCCAAAGATTCGACCGGTGACAACGCCGTACCCGAATCTAGTCAAACGAAAAGCCGACCAGAAAATCACGCCCGAGATACCACATATTCAAGAAAATGACCCCACACGCCCACCGACGCCTGGTCGTGATATACCGTGGGCAGAATTAAATAAAAAAATCAAAGAAAAAGCTCGCAAACCACTGAGCCTCCTCTCTTCAAACGAGCTGATCTGGGCAGCCGACCAGGAAATCACGCCTGAGATACCACATCTTCAAAAAAACGACTCCACACGCCCACCTACGCCTGGTCGCGATATACCGTGGGCAGAATTAAATAAAAAAATCAAAGAAAAAGCTCGCAAGCCACTCTCTTCGAACGAACCGATCCGGGTAGCCGACAAAAAAATCACGCCCGAGATACCACGTATTACCAACGAAAATAATGTATTCCAAAAGCACAAAAGTCGGCGTAGCAGACGAGGGACCAAACAACGGCAAATCAAATAGACAGAACGAGTCGACCGGTAACAACGCCATATCCAAAACTATATAAACAAAAAGCTGCAAACGACCCCACACGCCCACCGACGCCTGGTCAAGATATACCGTGGGAAGAATTAAATAAAATCATCGGAAAAAAATCCAGAAAACCACTTATCTGCATCTCTGCGAACGAGCTGATCCGGGCAGCCGACCAGAAAATCCCGCCCGCTAATATCAACCCGAATCTAATTAAACAAAAAGCTGCAAACGACCCCACACGCCCACCGACGCCTGGTCGAAATATACCGTGGGAAGAATTAAATAAAATCATCGAAAACAAATCTAGAAAACCACCTATCGGCATCTCGGCTGACGAGCTGATCCGGCCAGCCGACAAAAAAACCACGGACGACAGACAAGTTGATGAAAACAAAAGTAAGATGGAACCAAACAGTAGAAAACGGCGAAATGGACGGGGGGTCAGATAACGAAAATCTAAACAACAACAACGAGTCAATCGATGGATCGAGAATAAAAACTACGCCAATAAAGAAAACCAACAGTAGTGTAATGTGCGTAAAATAAATTTTATATATATATATATATATATATATATATATATATATATATATGTAAAACATAAGAATAAATCAAGTACAAAATATCAATTGAAAGTATTGTAAGTATTGAAAGTATCAATTGCAGAGTTATATAATGTGCTAAGCAGCGTAATGTACCAACTCTGATTAAATAAATTAAGTTTATTATTATGTTAGTCATTTATTATGTTAGTCATTTATTATGTTAATAACTAATCTTAATCAAATGTTTTTGAATATTCTAAATATATTCTATCTGTATTGTACTCTCGTAAATATTATTCGTAAACCATGACCCTCGCACTATAATGATGATTCATAGTCACGAGACAATATTCTACCAATGCTTATCAAAAGTAAATAATCAATGTTCACTTTAAAGAATTAACTTGCGCTAGTCGAAAACTCAAAACGACCAGTTCATATTCAGCTCTCGAAGTCTCTAGTAAACATCTTGTATCAAAGACTCATCGTTGTTGTGCAGAAGTCAAATCTATAACTATTTCAATCTACATGTATTATATTTTATTCATTAAAACTTAGTTAAAATTCCAACGTGTAATAAGTTTCTTTCTAACCTAGAGACCCATTACATGTATTTTAATGACGTCACGTAAAATGTTTTTATAAAAATTTCTGAAATAGAACCGTTTCTATAATTTTGACGAAAATAAGCATTTGATTGGATGTTGCACGGCCCGTCAAACTTCTAGGGATTTGAATTGCCGCGCGAAACTTCTAACCAAAACCTAACCACGTGGTTGTGTCGTTTGTCGTTTGTGAGTTTTCATCTTTGGCGAGTTGTCGGTTTTTTTTTTGTATACGAGTTTAAATAAAAAAATGGCAGGCAAGTGGTCCAATGATCAAACCGCGGCGTTGATCGAGTTGTATCAAGTTGAACCAACTCTATATTTTGTGTCTAACCCAGATTACCATAATAAATTTAAAAGGCAAAATGCTCTAGAAAATATAACAAAGAGTTTGCAAGAAGTAAGACCAAATACCACAGGTACATAAATGTTTATATACTATTGTAATATACTAATTTATTAAAAAACCAAGCTCAGGAAGTTTTTATTAACGGATTAAATAAAGATTTAGCATTAATAGTAAAATCACAAAAGCCTAGAAGTCTTGAAGAAGCTATAAATTTTGCTATTATTGAAGAACAAATTCAACTTTCAAAAAATGAAATTTCAAAATATCAAATAGTCAATAATAACACAAAACACTGCTCTTTTTGTGATAAAAACGGTCACACAAATTTTAATTGCTTTTTCAAAAATAAGAATACCCATAAACAAATAAAAACAGAGAACCAAATCAGACATTACCAAAACCATAAACCTAATACTCCACCTAACAACACAAATTTCAATAAAAAAACAATGTAATTATTGTAAAAAATTTGGACATCTCATTAATGAATGCCGAAAACGCGCAATTCAAGGAAACCTAGCAATCCTTCTACGTCACAAAATCCACAACAATCCTCCTCTGCCAATACACATCATTTAAACTCTTTTGGTCCGCGAGATTACCAGGCCACGAATTCGCGGGAAGCTAGTCAAATCCAGGCCAGATTTTCCAACTAAATACTCAAGCATGTACCACATACGTTCACTTAACCTCCCCCGATTTAAACTCGTCACCATGTTCTTTCCTTCTTGATACCGGTGGCGATGTTTGAATTATAAAGCTGTCAAAACTACAGAGTAACGTACTGTGTAACGAAAATGACGTAATCGTTTTAAAAGGAATAGATAGAGTTAACAATCATCATAAAACTATATGCTCGTGTTTTCTAAATATTAAAATCGGAAATCAATTATTCAAACAATTATTTCACGTGGTCAGTGACAAATTTCCTATAAATTACGATGGAATTTTGGGTGGGATGATAAACCACCGAAGACAAGTTGCGCAGCCACATTTTCGGCTCACATACACTATTCAGCTAAATTACCTATTGGCAATTAAAAAGTGTCCATGGAAATGGACTGTACGTCAGATATTTTGGATGGATACGGACCAGTATTAGAACCGTTTGGACCATCTCTACACGGAGTTCTCGCCCGGCCTACAGAACCTCCTATTCCGCTTCAGTGCGCATCCCGTACCGAGTACATAATGTACGATGCTGCACACGCCGTAGAAATAGAGTGGAATCGTCGTTTATCGCCGCATTCTGCTAGCTTGTTTCCTGAAACGCATTTTGCCAGCTTAGACACGGAGGCAATACATCTTCGGCCCGATAACGAGGCTCAGACCTTGGATGACAAACAGCGCCAGCGCTTAAATGACCTCCTACATGAATATCAGGACCTCTTCGCACACCACGGACCGCCAACATCGTATGCAATGCATCGCATCGACACTGGAAATCACGTGCCTATCGCAACGGCTCCATACAGGCAGACCCCCGGCCGTCACCAAATGCTTCGCGACGAAGTAGAAACTCTATTACAAAGCGGAATCATTGAAGAATGTGACAGCCATTGGGCAGCACCAGTAGTTCTGGTACCCAAACCCGGAAATGGTATTAGAATGTGCATCTACTACCGCAATTTAAACGCCGTGACTAAACCGGATGCATATCCAATGTCGCGTATAGATGACCTGCTCCACGCACCCGGCCGGTCCACATACATGAGTTCGATGGATTTACAAGCCGGCTATCACCAGGTTCAGATCCATCCGGATGATGTCGATAAAACTGGATTTATCACATCCTTTGAAATCTATCGATTCCTTAGACTCCCTTTTGGTCTCCGCAATGCGCCAGCCACATTCCAAAGGCTTATTGACAGGTTCAAACTAAGTCTCTCTGTCACTCTGCTAGCCTATTTGGATGATTTGTGTTATCCAAGGACTTCGATAAAAATCTGGAGGACCTCAAAAGTGTCTTTAACCGCATGCGGGAGTTCCATTTACGGATGCAACGACGAAAGTGCCATTTCGGTTGCAGTCAAGTCAAGTTTCTTGGTCATCTTATTACACCAGAAGGAATAAGCACCGATCCCACCAAACTGGCAGCCATCGTTCAGTTACCAACGCCAAAGAACCCAAAGAACGTTCAATCATTCCTGCAAACATGTAGCTGGTACGCCGATTTATTCCACGGTTTTCTGAAGTGGCACGTCTCTTGAGTAATCTGACCAAAAAAAAACGCCCAGTAGTCAAGGGGAAAACACCAGCAAGATGCTTTCGAAACACTAAAAACAGCACTCACCACGGCACCTATACTACAGCAAGCAATGTATGAAAAACCATACACTCTCCGGACTGACGCCAGCGCCTATGCACTAGGAGCCGCCTTACTCCAATGGGAGGGGCATCAAGAACGATCTATCGCATACGCCAGCCGCCTTCTTACGCCCGCGGAACGAAACTATTCAAGAACTGAGCCGGAGGCTTTAGCTGTCGTTTGGGCCGTACAAAAGTTTAGAGGGTATATAGAAGAGCCCTCTGTCGTTGTGATCACAGACCATCAACCACTAAAGTGGCCCATGTCACTCAAAGCACCGAGCGGCCGTTTAGCAAGATGGGCTCTACAATTACAACCCTACCAATTAACCATCAATTATGCACCAAGACGAGCCAACACCTTGGCAGATTCTTTGTCTAGACCACCATGTTTCAAAAAAATCACTGACCGACTGTCCAGTCATCACTATTACTGTGGATATACCGGCAAGTAGTCCAGTAATATTGCGCGTCGAACAACTTGAGGATCCCGACATTAAGAAAATAATTAACTGCCTGAAAACGGGAACGTTAGAGGACGCCGCCCAGTACACAACTCGTGGATACCTGACCTCCCAGGGACTACTCTACCGGTACACGCCCGATGACGACAATGAGGAACCCCAACTCCTCGTACCCGTCAAGAAGAGACCTAGCATTCTGAAGGCTTATCATGATGATCCGACTGCCGGTCACTACGGAGTTGACCGTAGAGTCCATAAAATTGCACAACGATACTACTGGCCAGGACTAAGACGAACCGTAGGAGAATATATCAAGTCCTGCATTGCTTGTCAAAAGTACAAGGTGAGCAATCTCAAACCTCCGGGGCTTTTACAAACCCCCACACTACAACGCCGATTTGAGGTCATAGCCATCGATCTCTTTGGACCATTACCCAAAGGTCCAGGGGGAGAGACGTGGATATACATTGTGGAAGATACCTGCACACGCTGGCTGGACCTGTTTCCGCTTGTTCAAGCCACTGCTTCCATCTGCGCTTGGACATTGGTCAAAATGGTGTTCCTGCGCTATGGACTCCCCAGATGCATCCACAGTGACAACGGGTCACAATTTATCAGCTCCATCATGCAACAGGTTACATATGCTCTCAACATCCGACATACCTGCACTCCAGTCTATCATCCACAAGCTAATCTAGTAGAGCGCAAGAACAGGGATTTGAAAACACAATTAGCCATTACCTTAGGCAAGGACCACCAACTCTGGCCTGAAAAGCTTCCCGCAATTCGATTTGCCATGAACAGCACGAGATGTCAATCTACAGGCTATTCCGCTGCCTACCTCACGTTTGGGCGAGAATTGCGTGCTCCTGAAGACATCGCCAATGACGTACGTCAAGTCACAAGTCATAGAGACGGATGCATTTGTCTCTGAAGCCACACCCCAACTCCAACGACTCGCGAGCGTACTAGGACAAGTACGCGAGAACCATGAGAAAGCACAAGACCAACGCAAAACTCAGGCTGACCAACACCGCCGAAAAGGACCCGACTATTTGCCTGGTGACAAAGTATGGGTTACTAGTCACTTCTTTAGAAACGCTGCACGAGGGCAGACCTCTAAATTTGCACCACGGAGAGACGAACCGTATACAATCCTGGCTCGAATAGGAACCAACAGATACGAAATTGCATCGACCGACGATCCAACGACCCCATTAGGAGTATATCACGTATCCACCTTAACTCCGGTGCGACAAGTCGAAAGTAAAGACACACCGCCCACAAATCCGATTCGAAAAGAGGCCGACCACGGAACACACCAACTCATTAGAATTTCAGAACCCTTGGCAAGACGACCATCAGGTTCTGAGGGGAAGTGTAACACGACGGCTCAAGACAGCTGTGTTAGTTCCAACGCGCACCGGACTACGCTCTTCGCTAGCGCCACCAACACCCACCCCAAGCAACAAATCTCCACCCCGGAGTAGTACGTTCGCCACCCACTAGATGACTCCATTAATTTAGTTAGCTCTCTTGTGCAATTGGTCCAAGTGAAAAACATAACTAATGTGATAAAGTTAGCAGTAAGCAAGTGAATTCAGTGATGTACAAAGTAGTAAAAAGAACTCAAATAGTGTAGTTCAATCTGTTCCACTATTGCGCTTAAAGCTTTGGCACCGATACGCGGTCCTTACTTACGCCAATTTTGGAACCAGTACTTAATTTATTAAGTACTCGAAACATACTTACGTGCAAGTGACTTTTATATGTTTTGTGACTTCTGTTATATGTTTCAACTGTTTTGTGACTTCTGTTACCTATATGTTTTATGTGTCTTGTAACCTCTGATATATATTTTGTGTGTGAATAAAATCAGCTATACACATCTCAGCGTTTTTATCCAACCACCTTTTTACATCATAAATTTTATTTTATTTTAGTAAAATATTATTATTTTGTGTTTTCAATTTTAACAATTTTAAGTAAATTCATAAGTATGGCACTTTGCAAGAAAGTAAGGAATAATAAAAATAATAATAATAAAATAATAATATTATTTATATTTTTGTGCGTTTATTATTTCCTGGTATAATAACTGTGAATGATTTAAATAAAAAAAGATATTTTGCTGACGTATCTGTGTTTTCTGTTGTTTGTAAAAAATTAAGAAACAAAATTCTGCAAAAAATAGGCTTTCAATGTTTAAATTCTGGAAAAGAAATAATGTGGAAATTAAAAGTTTATTAGATAAAAAGCAAACGTGTTCAAGTAATAAATCAAATAAATTGTAATATTAATTTATAAAATTCAAATATGTTTTTTCAAAAAACTAATATGATATATAATTCAACAACGTCGACGAAAAACTCTAATTTATTTAATAATACTAGTAGTGCTAGTGTTTCTGATTATAGCGAAAATATACCGTTTTCAACCATAAAATTAGAAATTCTAATATATTTAAAGGTCAAGTGTTACCAGAAGATGTAAAAATGTTAATTTTTTAACCAATAGGAATTTTAAAAATCTAACAATTAAGGAAGGTTCTTTTATTATTTTAAAAGATGATTGGAATGATATGTTCGAAAATGATAAATTAAAAAAATATATATATATTTATCCTTACATTTTAAAGGAAAAAAATAAACAGGTTAATAATAAATCTGGATTCAGATGATAAATTCCGTAGATAAATTGAAAGCAATTATGTCAGAAATTGTAAGAATGAACTAATTATATGTATTTTCAATATTAAAAAGAAACATTATTTACAAAATGGTGTTATATTATATGCATACTACGCGCATAATACATGCAAATCTTTTAAAATAAGAATAAAATATAGCAGTGAAATAATAGTACTCATATTCAGTTCATCGTTAAATTATTGTCATAAACAAAAATTAACGAGAGTTGTAAAAGGGACAGAAAGAGATATTTTAAGAAAAAAATTACGTACATGTAAATTCAGCAAATATCTCGATAAAACGAGGTAATTGTCAAAATATTAAATCAAATGCCGTTTACAGAAAACAGAAACGTTCTCAGTTAATGACACACATAATGATAACGAAATGGACTTAACCTTCCAGCGGGAGCGCTGTCGCAAAATTTACGACAAATGCGCCTTATCGCTTCCCCCCACTTTTACCACTTAGTCGCAAGCATCGAGTGGCGAGCTATTCGAGGATTAGTGTCTCTCTAAACTGCAGATGTACCGCATGTGCTTAGAAGTTTTTGTTGTTCATTAATATTTGGGAATTTCCGTTGAACGTAAATTTTACGACACGCGCCTGTTCAAGTATGAAACTACTTTTTTCTATTTTTTTTCCTCATTTGTATCGTTTCTTTTTTAGCTAAATGTATTTTTTTTAGACGTGTTCCATTATGGCTCGTAGGCCGCTAACACAAAATGAGCTAGAAGAAATTGTTCAAGATATATTCGAAAAGACAGAGCAAGATAATGAGAGTTACTTTCCCTCGAGTGGTAGTGAGTTTTCGGAAGAAGAAATTGAACAAGCTGAAGAAAGTGCTACCGAACAATAAAACACTTCAGACGAATCCGAGGGAGAGAAGAAAACATTGGAAGAATTTTTCATTAGACCATCAATATTCTACAAATCGGGACTGTAAAAACATCGACAGGCAAGAATTTATGGCATACTTGGGTCTGCTATATTTGATCGATATAAAAAAAATCTCCCCAACCAAATGTGAAAGAGATTTTTGCCAGTGACGGTCCCAGGATTGAAATAGCAAAAGCTGTCATGAGCTACAAGAGATTTCTCTTCATCACCTGTTACCTGAGATTCGATGATAAAAATACCCGAATTGAAAGAAAGAAAGTTGACCAACTGGCCGCGATACGTGACTTTTTCCAAGCTTTCGTCAACAACTGCAAGTCTTCATTCAATTTGAGCGAATATACTACAATCGTCGTTGTAGCTTCATACAATATATTCCAAGCAAACCAGCAAAATACGGGTTGAAGATTTTTATGTTCTGTGATGCTACATGTTTTTACACATTCAATCTAGAAATATACTGCGGAAAACAAATTGACGGACCATTTGCGGCCTCGAATACTCCAACAGATATTGTAAAGCGTCTAGTAACTCCGATAGAAAACTCAACCTGGATTTTGACCATCGATAATTGGTACACAAGTGTGCCACTCGCTAAATAATTGCTTTCGAAAAAAATAACAGTTTTGGGCACAATAAAAAAGAATAAAACAGAAATCCTAAAAGAATTCTTGCCGGACAAAAGCAGGGCTGTTGAATCCACTTTGTTTGGTTTCCAAAAGGAAAAAATGATGCTTTCCTATGTACCTCGAAAAAGTAAATCTGTAATATTACTTACAACATTACATGACGACAACAAAATGGACCCGGACACCAGAAAGCCTCAGGCTACACTGGACTGCAACGAAACCAAAGGTGGAGTGGATACAGTTGACAAAATGTATGTCGCTTACTCGGTCTCTAGAATAACAAAGAGATGGCCGTATGTAGTTTTCTACACACTAATGAATATTGGCGGCATAAATGCTCAAATTTTATACAAATTTGCCTGTCCGGGAAAGGCTCCAAAGCATAGAAAAATTTTCATAAAAAATTTGGCATTGACCATGATGAAACAGCATCTTACCGTCAGATCAAATGCCAAACATTTACCGCTAGATATAAGTGCTTTTCTCAAAGTGAATTGCGGTCGGAAACCGATAACAGAAGAAAAAAGAAACCCTCCAAAACGCGGTGTTTGTCGGTCATGTGCACTGGAGAAGAAAAGATCCTCAGCATCAATGAAGTGTTGCCGTTGCCAGTTCTTTACATGCAAGAACCATTTTGCAGTTGAGGTGTTTTGCAGTTGAAGTGTTTTGCAACAATTGTAAGGATGAGAATATTGATTCGGACTAATAGGTCGACAAAATATTTTGTTCCGAAATATTAACATATTTAAAATATTGCTTAGATTTTTGTTTAAGAAAGTCAAATATACAATATTTTTTTAAAAGTACTGTCATTTATTATTTTTCATAACCTCATAGCAATTCCCTAAAATTTATATAAAGAAAACACCATTTACATGGACAAAACTTGATGACGTAAAATTTACGACAAGCGCCCACTCAAGGGAAATCACAGAGCGCTCCCGCTGGAAAGTTAATATTAATGAGACAAGAAACTAATAATGTTTCTTATATACAAAGTGTATCTGTCCCCCTTAATATTATTATATTTAGTAAAGAACAAATAGATATTGTAACAAACTACGTTTCGCGCCCAACGTAATAGAGGACGTGACGTAGGCGCCCGCCAGCGCCGCGCGTACGAAGCTTGCCCACGCTGACGGAAGCTGGCAGACGAACGACCAGTCCGAATTCGACCATAGTACGAGTAGGCACGCGCGTGGAAATAAGCTAATCTTTATTCAGAGATTTAACCACATTTGTATAATATTACACTTATAGTTTACATTATTCTCTCCGTTAATATAATTTGTTGTGTTCACCAGCGGTGTTGTATTCTTTCTCTTTTTCTTTATTTACCTTTCCCGGCAAACCGAACGCCCAGCTAGCCACACCATTACAACTGGCTCCCAACGTGTGGCCGGAAAGTAACAAAGGAAAATAGAACAGTGATAGAACAGTGATAGAATAGTGAAAGTGTGGTGAATACCGCGGAAACTCATCGCCACGTGCCCGAACCAAGCCGCGTGGGCAACGTATTCTGGTCGCGTGCACCCAAGTGCATCGTATTCAGACACGCGTTTACGGTCGAAAAGTCAGTATATAGAAACCGTGTTCGGATTAAGTGAATTCAGACCACGCCGCGCGTAAAACGAACGAAGCACGCCGCGCGAACAAAACCCCGCCATTTCGGAAGCCATTTTGTTCCGCCACCTCGATTTTTAACCGCCGTTTCGCGCGTCGCCTACGGGCAACATTCCTGGAACGCTACTGCGGACGCATTAGTTTTTCAAAATTGGTGAGCCACCATGGGAAATACGCCGCAGCACACGACTCGTAAATATGGCGCAACCGCAAGTCGTAGCGATGACCCCAGCACAATTTCAAGAAATAATCGCAAATATGCAAACTGCTTTCATGTGTCATTTCTAAAAACAATTGCCCAATTTTGCATTTAAATGCAACTGATTCAATAGTCAAACCACCAGCAAGTTAAAATAAAAAAAAAGTTTATGATTAGAGTGGTGTAGTTCAATTAGAGAATTAAATTTTATGGCCGTTATTAGATATGATTAGAGCACAACACGATCATGTAATAATTGGTAACTGGTTAGCAAAATTTAAATATTTTACTATACAAGAACGAATTAAATAGCCGGCATTTAAGTTAGTTGTTACTGATTTCAGTTTTGCAATTATAAATGCAATTATAAAATTTTGGTCGGACTATTCTGATTTAAAAAGTTATTTAAATTTTAGTTTTTTATATGTAACTGCAAAGATTGCATTCCAATATTTATATGTTGTGCACATTTCATGAAAATAGTGTGTAACGATATTAATAAAATTATTAGCGACAAAATATTTTAGATATTTATAAAAAAAAGTATTGCGGCAGCTTTTAATATAAAAAAATTGAAGTATTTACAATGTGGTTTCAAAATTTGTGTTATTCTTTTGTCGAATATGTTGATCCTGATTTTGAAAAAACGTTTGATGAATTTATTAATTTATGTTCATCTCATTGTGAAATTGATAGTGAAGAAAAAAAAAAGATATTGTACCAAATGATGACAGTCCGATTTATTTATCTAGGCCGTTTTATAAGTATTATCAATCTGTCCTACAAGATGTACAAAAATTTTTAAAATATATATTGTAACAGTGAAATTTTAGAATTAATATTAAAAAAATATATACCATATTGTTGCATGTGGAGCGGTTTAATGTTTCCAGAAAATTGTGTCGAAAGATGTACTAATGCTCCAGTAGAGGCGTGATTCGGTTTAATTAAAAACAATATTATAACGGGACAGCGAAATATAAAATGTAGTAGATTTATAAGAATTATTATAAATAAAATATTATCCACATACAAAGAATTTTCTTTAAATATACCAAAAAATTTATGTGCCAGAAATAAAAATATATATATAATAAAAGCCATAACACATTGTTGCAAGCAAAAAGTACCTGGCAGAAAAAAGTACCTGCTTATTCTTACTTTTCTGGTGTCTATTTAAATAAATTAAAAGCACCAGAAAAAAACTACTGCAAATGATTCAAATAAAAAATATTTGAATAATGGTTTGACATGTGATTTAAAATATTATCAAAAAATGATTACATAGTAGCATATTACGCTAAGTCTGTTTGTACAAAAATAATATATTTCGAAAATAACTGGCTATCAGGTACTGTTATCGATAGAATCATAGATTTACTGATAAAAAATAAAGGGGATAATAAAATTAAATCTGTTGCTGCAGCTTATGCAAGTTCAATTTTAGAACATAATGTTTTTAAATTAAAAATATTTGATTATTATAATAATATTTGATTCTTGATAACCATTGGTGTGTCTTGGTGTTGTCAATTTCACTAATGTTTTTATATCCGTTTGAATCCACCATAAAAGAAACAAATTTATATTTATATACATTATATGAATACTTTAATAAATATCGTCATTTTAAAGATGCTAATATTAAATTGGCACCAACAATAATTGAACATCCCATACAAAAAAGATGCATACAATTGTGGGGTATATCTATTAACATTTGCAAATAAAATAATCAACGATAGCAATTTATTGAATTTTGATCCTTCTACATATAGGAAAGAGTTAAAATTGATGTTAATTATTAATTTCGATAATTTTGAAAGTATGTGTTATACAGGGTGTCCCAAATCGATTGGGTCACTATTGGGATCTCGGAAACTATAAGAGCTACGAGGTCGGTTAAATGGGCAATGTTGTGCAGTTTTTAGTGCTCAATTAGATTCCGTTGAAAAAAATTTAAAATTCTAAACAGTTCAAATGTTATTGGGAAAAAACTGAAAATCGCGATTTTTTAAAAACTTAAATAACTCCGTAAGTATAAAAGATATAAAAAAATGTTTTGTACAAAAGTTTTATAATTTGATAAGCTTAATTTAAAAATATTATGAGAAAAAAATTCAAGATGGCGGTTTTTGAGATATTGATAACAACTTCTTTATTTTAAATGGGCGCCATATTTGATTTTAGCATGGTTGGATAGCATTTTTTTTTCTCTTTTCAACGATGTATTGCAACATATGTTTGAGTTAAGTTTCATTCATGATATTAATTAATTTAATATTAAATCAAATCAAGTAGGCTGAAAAATCAAGTAGGCTGAAAACAAATGCAGGCAACAATAAAACAAAATTTATTATAACGACGCCACCGAACTGTCATAATCAAATCAGTACTTTTAATATTCTTTGTTCAGTATTTTCTCAGTTTCAAAATAATTAGTTGCTATTATCTATTTGTTGAATTTAAGTGTATAAGTGTATAAGTGTATTTATTACGTATTTGGTATTATTCAAATTTTTAAAATGCCGTTTCCAATATTAGAACAATACGATATGTTTTGTGCATACATCAAATGTTACAAAAACAGCCGTCTTGCTGCACAAAATTATTGGAATAATTTTCCTAATAGAAGGCAACCGAATCATAAAATATTTCGAAGGTTGGATTCTAATATGCAACAATTTGGAAGTTTAAGAAAACCTAATGGTATAGGTACAATAGATTATGAAGATGAAGTTGGGGATGAAGAGTTAGTTTTGGCATGTGTCGCAGCTAATCCCAATATTTCAACTCGCGAAATAGAAGCCCAAGTAAATGTTTCGAAATCAAAAGCTTCAAAAATTCTCAAAAAACACAAGTTTCGTCCTTATAAAATTCATACTGCGCAGGTTTTACGACCTAATGATCTTAGGCGGAGATCAATATTTTGTCGATGGTATATTAATCAAACAATACGAAACGATGATTTTATGAATTGCGTTCTATGGACTGATGAATCAAATTTTTCAAATTGCGGCTTATTCAATCGACATAACGAGCATTATTGGGCACAAGAAAATCCACATTTACTAATTCCACGGCGAAACCAAGTGCGATTCGGTTTTAATGTTTTTTGTGGCATATTGGGAAACCGTTTAGTTGGTCCCATAATATTTAATGGAAATTTAACAGCACAAAGTTATTTGGAAATGCTTCAAACATCGTTGGAAGATTTACTTGATGATTTACCATTGGCACAAAATGTTAGAATCTGGTACCAACAAGATGGCGCTCCAGCACATAATGCTATAAATGTTATTAATTATTTAAATAATCGATTTAACAACAGAATAATTGCAACTAACACACCCGTTTCATGGCCAGCGAGATCACCAGACTTAACGCCGCTCGATTTTTCATTGTGGGGTACTGTAAAAGATGCAGTATATGGAAGCCAAAATGTTTACAATAATGTAGAAGAACTACGTGAAGCAGTTGTGAATGCTTTCAATAGAATTAACAGAAATACATTGCGAACAGTAATTGGCAGCATTGTTAAACGTTGTCAATTATGTCTAAATAATAACGGCCAACATTTTGAGCATTTACTATAATGTATTGATTTAATTGTTTTAAAAATAATATTCGTTTGCATTTGATTAATAAATTTTGTTTTATTACCTGCATTTGTTTTTCAGCCTACTTGATTTGATTTAATATTAAATTAATTAATATCATGAATGAAACTTAACTCAAACATATGTTGCAATACATCGTTGAAAAGAGAAAAAAAAATGCTATCCAACCATGCTAAAATCAAATATGGCGCCCATTTAAAATAAAGAAGTTGTTATCAATATCTCAAAAACCGCCATCTTGAATTTTTTTCTCATAATATTTTTAAATTAAGCTTATCAAATTATAAAACTTTTGTACAAAACATTTTTTTATATCTTTTATACTTACGGAGTTATTTAAGTTTTTAAAAAAACGCGATTTTCAGTTTTTTCCCAATAACATTTGAACTGTTTAGAATTTTAAATTTTTTTCAACGGAATCTAATTGAGCACTAAAAACTGCACAACATTGCCCATTTAACCGACCTCGTAGCTCTTATAGTTTCCGAGATCCCAATAGTGACCCAATCGATTTGGGACACCCTGTATATGTGGCTGCGAAATTCAAAATTTACATACTGGACAATGCACAATGTGCAATAGAAAAATACATAAAAAATGTTTAGGCATTAGGTGCAGTGATGTAGTAAATACAAAATGTAAATTATGCTCTATGTACCTTACCTAATATAATATTATTATCTTGAAGAAATAATCAATAAATAAAAATTATTGTTATTATTGCTGTTGCGTTCAAGCTTAGGAAGTTATTCCATGTGACCTTTCAAAATCAACGCTGTTATGCCAAAACCGCTACATAATTCCACACAAAAAACTTCGTTTAATAATTATTTAAATTGATTTTTAAAACATTTAAATTTATTTTAGAATATTATTCCATAAATATGGATAAATGGTTGAAAAGGAAAGTTACGAGTGTAGATGCAAAAGATCTTGCCGAGGCGGGAAGCAGTAAAAAAACAGAAATGGAACCAGCATCGGGACCAGCTAATAAAAAAAAAAAAATAAAATGTATAATGAATCATATTTACAATATGGATTTACATTTTCTGCCGGTACGCATGACGAACAACTACCTTTATGTTTATTATGTAATGATAGTTTGGCGACTGAAAGCATAAAACCTTCAAAATTACTGAGGCATTTCAACATCAAACATGCTGCTTATTCAAAAAAACTTGTAGAATATTTTCGAAATTTATTAAAGGCATCAAATCAAAGCAAATGTTTGTTAGAAAATTATGCCTTTACTCAGGAAAAATATCTTTTAGCGTCTTACCAAGCATCATATCTAATAGCAAAGGCTAAAAAACCGTATACAATTGGAGAAGAATTTGTTTTACCCACTGCAGTACAAATTACAGAAACCATTCATGGAAAGTATGAAGATGAATTGCGGAAAATTCCTCTCTCCAATGTTACAGTTAGTAGAAAGATTTCAAATATTAGCTCTGATCAGTTTCAGCAACTTATACAAAGAATTAAAGAAAGTCCGAAATTTGCAATTCAGCTGGATGAATCGACAGATATTACAAATTTAGCTCAACTTTTAGTTTATGTTCGATACAGCCACGCCTTTAATATACATGAAGATTTACTGTTTTGTCGGCCAATGAAAAGTCATACAACAGGCGAAGATATTTTTTTACAAGTTAATGAATTTTTCAAGGAAGAAAGATTGGACTGGAATAATTGTATTAGTGTATGTTCTGACAGTGCAGCAGCGATGAAGGGACATCGCGTCGGATTTCTAGCAAAAGTTAAATCTATTACAAACGGACATATCATGTTTACCCATTGTATCATTCATCGAGAAGCGTTAGTAGCTAAAAAAATATCACCAGATCTTAATGTGGTCTTAAATGATGCCATACGTATTATAAATTTCATAAAATGTCGTGCACTTAATAGTCGTTTGCTTGCCAATTTATGTAAAGATATGGGAGCGGATTACGAACAGCTTTTAATACATACAGAGGTAAGGTGGTTGTCAAAGGGACGAGCCTTAAAACGACTAATAGGGTTGAAAGATGAGATAATATTTTTATCAGAAACAAAATCCGCTTTTCTAAACTCTTTCACAATGAAATTTGGGTTTGCAAATTGTGTTATTTGTCAGATATATTCCAGAAACTAAATAAACTGAATATGTCCTTGCTAGGTGAGAACACGAACATATTAATTTTGTATGATAAAATTCATTTCATTTTATTAAAAAGATAAACTTATGGAAATCAAGTGTGGAAAATGGCACGTTCATAATGTTTTCAAGTACCTACATCTAATTTTATCACTGAAAATAATTTGGATAATATTTTAATTAAGAAAATCATAACTGATCATTTGTCATCTATGGAAGAACAATTTAAAAAATATTTTCTATCAGATTTAAATACTGAACAGTTTATCTGGGTACAACAATCATTCCTTGTAGTAATGGAACAAGTGAAACATCTCCCATTAAGCGCCCAAGAAGAATTTGTCGAATTTAATTGTGATACAAAACTTAAAACCGAGGTTAGTAAGCAAACATTGAATTATTTTTGGCTTAGTCTGAAAACAGAGTATCCAATACTCGCTGAATTAGCAATGGAAACTCTCTTACCATTTGCAACTACTTATTTATGCGAAATGGCATTTTCAGTAATGACCAACATCAAAACAAAACAGCGCTCTCGTCTTAGCAACTTAGAAATCGCTATGAGACCTGCACTGACCGATATTAAACCCAGGTTTAATTTATTGTGCCAAAATAAGCAGACTCATCCATCACATTAAATTTATTTTAAAACATGTTTAGTAAACTCAATTAGTTAAGTTAATGTCGAAACATATACATAGAATATTTTGTTCAAAGATGTACCAAAGATAAGTTATTAATTTTTATTGATACTAAAAATAAATCTGCTATTAATCAAAATTATGAGTGTTTCAGTGCAATTAAACTAAAGAAATTAACTCCTTCTGAATGTAAATGACTCCCCCCCCCCCACCCTCTGAGATGTTTTCTACACATACCCATTCTTCGGGGGTCCTTTAAAATTTTTAAGTGTAAAAAGTGGTCCAAAAAGTTTGAGAAACACTGCCGTAGAATATATAGAAAGACGCCCCTACAAAAACGACGTCGTATATTGAATACTTTAAAAAATTCTAAGTCTGAAACTTGAAAATGTTTAGTAACAATTTTTGTTAAAAATTGTTGCTATTGTTGTTAGGAATGATATAAAAAATATGTAGTTTACCGCGATCCCGTAAGATATACAGAAAGACGCCTCTTCAGCAACGCCGTCGTATACTGAATACTTTAAAAAATTCTAAGTCTGAAACTTGAAAATGTTTAGTAACAATTTTTGTTAAAAATTGTTGCTATTGTTGTTAGGAATGATATAAAAAATATGTTGTTTACCGCGATCCCGTAGGATATACAGAAAGACGCCTCTACAGCAACGACGTCGTATACTGAATATTTAAAAAAATTCTAAGTCTAAAACTTACAGATGTTTAGTAAATTTTTTTATTAGAAATTGTTGCTATTGTTGTTAGGAATGATATAAAAAATATGTAGTTTACCGGTATACCGTAGGATAAAAAACGAAGCATCTTTACCACATATACTAGGTGGACCACTTGAACAAATTTCGACAATAGAAATTTTACCGCCGCCACCGGAAGCCGTTGTTTATAATCTTTAATTTTGTGTTTGAATTAAATATTATTTTTTAATGAAATAATTATTTATTAATATCATTGTATAAGTATTGTGTTGTATATATAGAAAGACGTCTTAATGTCAACGACGCCCTATATTGAATACTTTAAAAAATTCTAAGTCTGAAACTTGAAGATGTTTAGTAAATTTTTTTATTAGAAATTGGTGCTATTGTTGTTAGGAATGATATAAAAAATATTTGGTTTACCGATATCCCGTAGGATATGCAAAAATAACTATTATATGCGAAATTATGTTAATCAGATTATTTCGTAAAAAATAGTAAAAATTAAACGATTTTAACATTTATATATATTGTTATCTTAAACAGTTATCTAAAAATTATAATTAAAACAAATTTGTTTATGTGTATAAGGTAAAATTAAGCATTTTAATTTTGATATGGGCGTTTGGGAATTCGAATTATGGGAAGTGTTGCTGTTTTCAGATCGGTTCAGATGACGATTCTTCGATATTTATAATTTGCTATGTGTATTTTATATTTTTGTAATTATATATCTAAAATTTTATTTGTTTTATACAAATATTAATTTCATTTCTTATCTTATTGCTTCACTTGCAACTTAGAAAAATTTCTTCAAAATAGTTATTATATCAATCAACTATTTATTTTCAAATTTAAAACAATTTAATAATTTTACAATATCAAATTGAAATATTAATTTTGAGTTTATAATTTATTTATTTAAAAAAAAAGACTATAATAAAAATCTAGCAAATTTGAATCCAATAGCGTTAGGAAAGAAACTTATAAAATATTCATATAATAATTCTGATATTATCCTTATAACTAAAGTTAACAAAATCAAAGTTAAAATATAATTTAAAACAGCAAGTTTAGAAAATAATTTTGTAAAAGAAAAATTTACACTAACATAACATCCCTCACCAAACAACGTTCAACTTCCGACAAAAATCAGAAGAAAACAGAAAAAAACTAATCACAGAATGAACAGAAAGAGCATCTGCATATTTACATGCCATGGATCCCTGATGACAATCGTAAGCGATAACACAATGATTTTCACCAGTTACAAATTCAAAAAATATTATGAAAAATAAATTTATCAAAAATATATTACCCCAGTTAATCTATCAACAAATAGATAATCAGAAAATCTGAAACAGGCTCGATAAAAGAAAAAATGCAAGATACACAACTCCGATACAAAACGGTAAAAATATCCAGTGGAACAGTATCTTTACGCCATACTACGAATTAAAACCCTGTATGAGATACTGTAGCCATACGGCAACAACGATTTTTAGCGGCAATTTTTACCTTTACTCTGTCCCTTACCGCTATAAGGCGTTGTAGACATTCGGCTACATGTACTATTGGTTGCCTAACCAACGCAAATCTTTCTGGAATTTTTTCCCCCACCTAAATGGCGGCAGTTTACATGTTGGTGCATGTTGCAGTGACTGGGTGTGTATACAACGGTTCGAACTAAGTGTATTTTGAGTAAGTATTTATTGTTATAAATTTATCATTCTTTTGCAGTAGTTAGATTATTATTCTTGTTATTGAAAGCCATTGATTCCAAACGTGATTGCTTATTGGAAGCTATGGTTTTATGTCCGCTATTTTGGTAGTAGCCATACGGCAACAATGGCTTATTGAGTATGCTATTTTCAGAGTATCTTGATGGAGGATTTTCCAGGGTTTTCGGTGAAGGCGTTTTATTCAAAAACGAAACAAATTGCAATTTTGCCTCCACCTTCGAATGTATCTGATATTGAGGATTCCTGTGAGTCAGATGATGAAATTCTCGCTCCTGATTCCGATTTTGAACCTGAAACTTTGCCAGCGGTATTTGAAAAAATCGATGAAATTGTAGATGAAACTGATATTAGTGACTCAGACGCTGACGATGATAATTATCCTAATGCTAAAAATATTGCTAAGGAACCCCCGACCAAAAGGAAAAAAATAGCAAAACCTGTCTACAATTGGAAAAAGACTGACTTATTACCTCGCGATTTTCACCAAAAACAAATTGAAGGCGACGTTGAGATTAGGTCACCAATAGAGTATTTTATAGATTTATTTTCGTTTGAATGTATGCAGCATATAGTTGACCAAACAAATTTATATAGTACTCAAGTAACAGGAAAGTGTATAGATACGAATACCAAAGAAATTACTGACTTTCTGTCAATATTTTTGTTGATGGGAATCATTAATCTTCCTAGTTACTACGACTACTGGGCAGGAAATACTAGAATACCACAAGTTGCAGATATTATGTCATTAAAACGTTTTAAATGAATTCGGAGGTACCTTCATTTCAACGATAACAGTGAAGCTGAAGGCACTAAAGATAGATTCTACAAAGTGCGACCTTTACTCGACTTTGTACGCAATAACTGTCTGAAACATTTAAATGAAAATGAATTTTCAGTGGACGAGATTATGGTGCCCTACAAAGGCACACGTGCTGGCAATCTCCGCCAGTATATTCAAAATAAACCCCACAAATGGGGTTACAAGCTGTTTGCGATGGCTGGAGTATCTGGGAAAGTATATGACTTCATAGCTTATCAAGGAGCAGCAACTTTTGATTTGCTTGATGAAAGGCAGAGTTTATCAGACCAGGAAAAAGATTTTGGAGTAGGATCGAAGGTGGTAATTGCTTTGTGTAAAGGACTTGATAACGATGTAGACAATGTGGTTTACTTTGACAATTATTTCTCATCTATACAGTTGTATGATTACCTGCTAAAAGATATGAAAATTTATAGTTTGGGAACACTGAGATCAAACAGAGTTGGAGATTGTCCATTAGAGAGCGACAAAGATTTACTGAAGAAAGGTCGGGGTAAATATGATTACAGATCTAACGGAACTGTAATAATCACCAAATGGGCCGACAATAAATGTGTTTTATTGGGAAGTACACTATACGGAATTTCTCCGGAGAAAACCGTAAAACGCTATAGCAAAGAAGAAAAGAAAAAGGTTGCGGTTCCATGTCCATCTGTTGTTATACAGTACAACAAACACATGGGAGGGGTGGATAAATCCAATTCGTTAGTGGGCCTGTATCGGACTCCCAGCAGAGCAAAAAGATGGTACTTTCCCTTATTTTCCTATATGTTGGACTTATGCGTTACCAATGCGTGGTTGAATTACAAACAAGACTGTGCTACACTTAAGGAAAAGTCAAGCCCTCTAAAGAAATTTAGAGGAGACGTAGCTACCAGTCTAGCAAATACAGGAAAACCAAAACGTGGTAGGCCATCTAACGCTGCAATAGAAAACACTAAAAAAATTAAGGCACCAATATTACCTCGACCGGAGATATCCGTTAGATTCGATACTGTTGCACACTGGCCAGTAAACACAACAAAGGGCCGCTGCAGAAACTGCACTACAGGATTCGCCAGAATTATGTGCCAAAAATGTCAAGTTAGGTTGTGCTTAGTGGAGAACAAAAACTGTTTTATCGATTTTCATAATTCAAAATAATGATCATAGAATAAGTTTTGTTTCATGAATGTTCAGTTGTTTGTTGTATAGATAGTAATAAAATTGTCAAAAAAATATTCTTATTTATCTATAGATCTACCTTCAAATATGTTAAATCCTGATAGGGCCATATAGTATAATAATACTTTCCGCATAGCACGATGTAGCCATTTGGCTACAACATCAAATATCTTCTTCCATTGATAACAGGTGAGTGATAAGGTTAAAAATGTGAACTATGTCTATTTTATAATCATATACATGAACGAAATAATTTTAAGACTACAAATAAAAGTGATGACTCTTACAGGGTTAAACTAGACGCAATGGGGAAGTTTAGCGTGATTGAAGTTGCGTGTAAAATTATTTTTTCTCAAATATATATATATATATATATATATATATATATATATATATATATATATATATATATATATAAAATAATAACAGAAACTGTGATTAAAATTTTTGATAATTGTTTCATTTATTTGTTATTAACAATTTTTGTAAGGACATTACTGACGTGACAAGCCTATTGTGCGCAAGCGCAGAAGAGTTGGTGAGATAATTTTGAAAACATACGTCATAATAAATGTTGATTTTTGTTGATTCGGTTACACCCAGCCAATAGCTTGTAACGGTAACCATGGAAACACATGTGCGTCTGATTCAAATGTCGAGATAAGTGTTGCGATAACTTTACTGACGTCATCACGACATGTTTTTGCATTTTTTAGGAAATCTGGGCATCTTCGAGAAAAATGATAAATTAAACACATCACTTTTTAAGCCAGGTCCAACCAAATAAAGAAATAAAAAAAATACGCTAAACTTCCCCATTCAAACTCTAAAGGCCACAAAAATTATTCAATTATCAGTACACCAATCTCACGACAGCTAAGTGTGGAAGATAGGATACTTTCAGGTAATGATGTCGGTACTCAAAAATGAAATTATGACATGGAAATCATAAAATAAATACACAATAGCTTTCCCGTCGCGAGTTGCTGCGAAACTGCGCAAAAATTCAGAATTTGAAAGACAACTTTCTCGTCGCGCGTTGCTGCGTTGTTGCGCAACTACGCAAAAATCGTTTGCAGAAATGCATTATAAACATAGTTTTTCAAATTTTTGAGAACCAAGATGAAATCGTAGAAAGATGAAACTTGCCTATTCTCAAATAGGGAATGAACCAATTAAAATCGACCCATGAAAATCGGCTCAGGGGTTTAGGAGGAAATGCTGGAGAAACATACATACATACATATATGTATACAAACATTTGACAATAAATATACAATGTTTCACAAATACTTATGTTTGTGTTCTTAAATGTCTAAGAAATTTATTTATTTTGTACATGTTTATTAGTAGCTTTTTTAAGTCAATATTACAATATTATTTCCTACTAAAAAATTAAAACAACTTTTAATAAATAAAAAAAACTGCATAAAAATTCCAAAATTGTTGATTCAAAAAATTATTCTTTAAAAATCTAACTCATTTAGGAAAAAAAATCTAAGATGAGATGTATCCTGACAAAAGATTAATAAAAAGCATAATAAATAACAAAAGTATTGAAAATGATTTCCACTTGTTCCAGATATTAATAATTAATTTTATTTACATCTTCATTCTTCACCTGCAAACAATAAAACCAGTATTAAACACCTTAATCAGACAATTCAATTTTAAAGTGAATCCTCGATATATAACATAAAACAGAAATAATTTTATTATAACAAAATTAGAAGTATATGAAGACCACTTTGACATTTTTCGGA
Source organism: Clivina fossor (assembly GCA_963966155.1). NCBI lineage: Eukaryota > Metazoa > Arthropoda > Insecta > Coleoptera > Carabidae > Clivina > Clivina fossor. Next base: position 5,279,707 of record OZ014552.1, on the reverse strand, counting down.
AAGTTGGCAACACTGTATTTTAATAATATTATAATTTATGTGGGCACTAGGAGAAACGTTTCTAAAAATTTAATCAAAATCGAATAAATAATGTAGCCACTATGAATTTTTAAAAAAATTAGTGATTTTTTTTCGATAAGTTAGCAACACTGTATTTTGTTAAAATTGCATAATTTATTTAGACACTAGGAGAACCTTTTATGAAAATTTGATTAAAATCGGTTAAATAAAGTGATCATAATAAATTTTAAAAAATTTTAGTAAATTTTTTTCTCTGTATTTTGTTAAAATTACATAAATTATATGATTACTAGGAGAATCTTTTGTAAAAATTTGAGTAAAATCGATTAAATAACATGGCCATAATATATTTTTAAAAACTTTAGTAATTTTTTTCTCGGAAAGTTGGCAACACTGGATATTAATAAAATTATATAATTAATGGAAGCATTAGGGATATTTTTTCTGAAAATTTGATCAAAATCGGATAAATAATGTAGCCAATATGAATTTTTAAAAACTTTAGTAATGTTTTTCTCGGAAAGTTGGCATTACTGGATAAAACCAAAACCACATGACCATATTGGACACTATAGTTCATTTTTTTTTAAGAGTTCCCTAACTAGAAGACTGATTTACACTGCTACAAATGGTAAATCTAGTTACAAAATTTGGCGCTGAATTCAAATCTAGTGATTTCAAATGATAATAGTAATTTGTAAATAGATATATTTATTATTCAAATTTTTTATAAAATACGGAAAACAAACATTAAAAAGGAAATCAATAAAAAAGTTCAAATAATAATAATCATTTTTCAAAAGATATGTTTATTCAAATTTTGTATGAAACAAAACAAATATTAGAAAAGTAATTAATAAAAAAATACATTTAAATAATAATAGTAAATTTTATACAGACATATTATTGAAATTTTATTAGAAACTAACCAAAATAAACATTAAAAAAATAATCAATAGAGAAACATTTATATATTTATCTAATGTTGGTATTTCATTCCTTTTGAAAAAAGTATGCACTGTATGTCTCACGGCCTTTTTTTCATCTTCAGTTAATTTGGAATAAAAATCTTTACGCATTCTTTTCATTGGCGATGATTCAATTTTTCTTGTGCTTTCTACTTCACACTCACTACTAATATTTGCAATATCAAACTTAATGTACATGTAATGTCAACGAGATAAATCAACAAATTAATTAATTACTATAGTAAAAATTAAAACAATGACAAGTTCGAACCGAGAGAGAAAAAAATAGAAAAATTGAGACGGACAGAGTAAATACCGTGATTGTAAACTTGCCTGCAATTTTAACCAATCAGAGAACAAGGTCAAATTGGTCCTATAATCACCACAGTGACTTCTTAAAAAAAATGAACTATAGACAAATATATCCTGAAAATTTCATTAAAATCGGTTGAACCGTCTAGGAGGAGTTGCGGCCACAAAATTTTGACTTACGACCGAGCGAGCGAGCTGACGACGCACACACATACACGCACATAAACTAAGTTCAGATATGTCATCTAGAAGGCTGGCTATATGAAGGATTTCTAAACACAATTTTTTTTTTTTGAAAATGTTACAGACACCGTACCAAACGCTATACCACTTTTTCCTTGCAGTCAAAGTGGTAAAAATCAAATTTCAATAGCTTATAATGTACGATCCGTTTAAAAAGTATGGTTTTCTGTCATTTGCGGTGGACTAAAAATACTACTTTTTGGTCATAAAAACACAAAAAGTCTATATGTGGTGTTATGGTTACCATGGTTACACTATAATATTTTATACATAGCGTGTGCCATTTTATTATTTCGATGAAAACAACTTTTTGTTTAAGGTTCCGTCTAGTTTATATTTGGCTAAAATTTCGACACTATACTGATGAAGACACCAGTGTAGAGTGTCGAAACGTTGGACAAACATAATCTAGGCTGAACGTTAAACCAAAAGTTGTTTTAGTTATTTATTATGAAATCTAAAAGATTTCTCAATGTTTTATTTATGGTTGCCATGGTTACGCTTCAAATTACTCAAAAGTCGATATCAATACAGTGATATAAAGTTTGTATACTATTACAGTAATATTCTTTCCACTTTGACTGCAAGGAAAAAGTGGTATAGCGTTTGGTACGGTGTCTGTAACATTTAAAAAATAAAACAAATTGTGTATAGCAATCCTTCATATAGCCTCTAGGTGACGAATCTGAACTTAGTTTATGTGGGTGTATGGATGTACGTCGTCAGCTCGCTCGCTCATTCGCTCGCTCGGTTGCAAGTCAAGATTTTGTGGCCGCAAATCCTCATAGACGGTTCAACCTATTTTAATGAAATTTTCAGGATAAATTTGTCTAGTACTCAAGATGGTCATGTGGTTTTATTTTTTTCCAGTGATGCCAAGTTTCTGAGAAAAAAATTACTAAAGTTTTTAAAAATTCATATTGGCTACGTTATTTATCCGATTTTGATCAAATTTTCAGAAAAGATTTCCCTAATGCTTCCATTAATTATATAATTTTATTAATATCCAGTGTTGCCAACTTTTCGAGAAAAAACATTACAATATATACCAGGATGTTGCTGTATTTACGTTAGTGGCCGAAATATTGAAAAACTAGTGACTCTCAAAATGTGTGACAAGACAAAATGTAATTTTAAATGTGTCTTAACGGTCTTCAAAAAAAAAACTCCTACCTACAACCTACCTACCTAACCTACCCTAACCTAACCTACTCTAACCTAACCTAACGGACTTCTTAACATAACATAAGTTTTAACGGACGAAATTGATAAAATTACTAATACTAATAAATAAATAAATTTTGAGGTTCACCTGTTTATACACACCAGGCATGCGAATTCCGATGTTCACGTATGCACAAATCTGGTTTTTTCAATATTTGTGAATACAGCAACATCACTGGTATATATATATATATATATATATATATATATATATATATATTTTAATAGTTTGAATAATTACACATCGAATAATAATAATAATAATAATAATAATAATAATAATAATAATACTCTGCTGACAGGCAATATATATTCTAACTTATATATATATATATATATATATATATATATATATATATATATATATATTGTACATATCAGCCAATTATGATATCATTAAAATAATATCTATAAAATTAATTTAAAATCAGAAATAATACGAAAAAGCCGATATTTTGACCATTCCGTAATGACAATAAGTTGTTCCATAAGAAGCATACAAATCTATATAATAAAATCTAATTGTTGCCCACAAAAAATAATTGGCGCCAATATTTTTCAATTGTTATGCAAATGGTCTATTTAAGCTATACAAGAAGTGATATCAGTACTTCTGGCTAATGCATTTTTCCTATATAGATAACCATCAAATAGATAGACATAATTTCCCATAAGACGCAAAGTTTTTGGCGGACACTATACCGTGTGTTGACTTGGACCGTCGTACATAGGGATTTAGCATGTAAAATCAGATATGTGCGATTTCCTGCTTCCCAAATTACTTGACAAAAAAAACTTTGGGATAAATGTTTCAGGAAACACTTTTTTACATGTAAATCAATCAACAAAATTATATTTGGAACCATTCCAACGTCAGGAATTAGCCCTAAAGTTGTCAAGAAATTGACTGAAAATGGCATTAGCAGTGAATTTGGAACAAACATAAAACAAATGTTAAATGCTATATGCTATTTCACGGCTACTGCCATTTTCCAGTCAATTTCTTAACAACTTTAGACCTAATTCTTGACGTTAGGAAGGTTCCAAGTAAAAAAATTTAGTAATTGATTTAGATGCAAAAAAGTATGCCCTAAAACATTTATCCCAAAGTTTGTTTTGTAAAATAATTTGAAAAGCAGGAAATCGATCATATCTGATTTTACATGCTAAATCCCTATGTACGACGGTCCAAGTCAACACACTGTTTATATATACATATATATATATATATATATACCGGGTGTCTACTTTTTTTTTGTTACATAGGGAATACAATGCTAAAATTTTCATTTGGTGATAAATTTTCCCCTAATTATTATAGAACAAAAGTACAAATACAAAAGTTGTTTAGAATTCAAAAATGCATCAAATGATGCCAAATTTATCAATATAGGATGTTCCGATCAAGAATTAGAAGCAAATTTAAATTTCCATTTTTGCGCTCTTTACATCAAAGTGCCATGGAAATTAAACAAATAATTTCATTTCTTCTGGAGTTTGAGTTTGACAGATCGTATTTATTTTATTGTTACGTTCTGTATTATTATTATTATTATTATTATTATTATTATTATTATTATTATTATTATTGAAAATAATGAATAAACTTAATGTAAATGAAAAGCTATTAAGTATAAAAAGTATTAAGTATTTATTATTTATTACAATGAAAGGGTATTTTACTCGGCTGTACACTACGTACTAGCTGTGGTTTTAAATTGTGAATGTCTCCATTATAATTTTAAGTAATTGTTTAATTTATTTATTAACTTCAAGTTATAAAAACAATACATTTGAATTAGATGACTGGCATTATGCCTAATATATTTATTATAATAATTTAAACTTATCCCTGAGGATGCTGTAAGTTGTGCAGTGAAACGTCGGATAAGAGTTTAATAAATAGTAAATAGCTGAACTCCGTAAAACTTTCTTTATTTATTACAATATTCAATATACCTATAAAACAGAAAAATTCATGAATACAAGATATAGGAGAACAAAAACGAAACTAACAATTTAAATTAAATGTTCAAATAAATCGCCATTAACTGCCAAACAATAACCTAATCTGTTATAAAATTCGTGACGTACAGAGCTTAATTGTGTTTGTGTTATATTATTGCACTCTTCAACAATGGCATTTTTCAAATCAACAAGATTTTTGATATGTCGTTTATAAATTTTCTCCTTCAAATATGGCCATAAAAAGAAATCGCACGGTGCTAAATCGGGCGATCTAGCTGGCCAATTAATTGGACCACCTCTACCAATCCATGAATTTGGAAAACATTGATCCAAATATAATTTAATGTTGCAGCTGTAATGTGCCGGACATCCGTCTTGTTGATACCAGACAACATTATCTTGAGTTGCACACTCTTCTAACTGCGGACCAATATGATTTTGCAACATATCCAAATATTTTTCGTTGTTTAAATTATTTTCAATAAAAAATGGCCCAATTATACACCTGCCAAAAATTCCAGCCCATACATTAACTTTTTCTGGATATTGGGTACGTGTTGCTACCATTAAATGAGGATTTGTTTGGCTCCATATTCTAAAGTTTTGTGTATTAGGTTCGCCGTGTAAAGTAAACGTAGACTCGTCAGTAAAACAAATAGATTTCAAGAAGTTTCTGTCTAAATTGGATTTTTCCATAATAATGTTACTAAATTCGCTTCTAGCCATTTTATCCGCTTCAAATATCTCTTGGTGCGTGGAATATTTATAAGAATGATATTTTTCATTTTTTAGTACCTTATGTATTGTTGAAGGATGCAAATTTAATTCAGCACCAAGTTGACGCACACTAACATTTGGGTTTTCCGTTACACACAAAAGTATATTCAATGTATTTTCTTTAATTGCATTTTGATTTAAATTCTCCTCCTGATCTTCTGCGTTGATTTTTCTACAATTTTTACAACGTTTTAACACACTTCCAGTTTCTTCGAATTGTTTAATTATCCTACGAATAGTCATAGCGGAAGGTATGGGACGGTTTTCAAAGAAAGCGCTGAATAAATCTCTTACTCGTCGTATCGAATTTCCAGTAAAATACCATTTTACGCACTGAACTTTTTCATTTACCTTAAGTTTATTCATTATTTTCAATAATAATGATAATAATACAGAACGTAACAATAAAATAAATACGATCTGTCAAACTCAAACTCCAGAAGAAATGAAATTATTTGTTTAATTTCCATGGCACTTTGATGTAAAGAGCGCAAAAATGGAAATTTTAATTTGCTTCTAATTCTTGATCGGAACATCCTATATTGATAAATTTGGCATCATTTGATGCATTTTTGAATTCTAAACAACTTTTGTATTTGTACTTTTGTTCTATAATAATTAGGGGAAAATTTATCACCAAATGAAAATTTTAGCATTGTATTCCCTATGTAACAAAAAAAAAGTAGACACCCGGTATATATATATATATATATATATATATATATATATATATATATATACAAATAACTATTAACTTTTAGCCAATCTAAGTTGAACTAAGTGGTATAAAAATCTTCAGATATACTGACTTTCTATACACGCATTTCTAAAATCCAACAAAATCTGCATATAACCTAAACATGATATAACTTTTGAAAAAGTCACACACTATTTACAAAACTTTATTATTTGCAATCAAGCTGTTCACTATAATCAAATTTCTTTATTTTAATCATTTTATATTATCATTTTAATTAAAATAGTTTTAACTACTCGTCTCGGAAATTTATGCAACTGTACCGGCTCCGCTACAGCTTCGATTTAAATTTGTAAAACATCGTTTTTATAACAAAAAAATGTGAAAAAATTATGAAACTTACAAAATAATAGTATATTATTTAACGAGCAAATAATGGCACCTATAATGTACGAGGATGTTGTTTAGTCCACGAGCGTATCGAGGGGAATAAAACATCCGAGTACATTGTAGGCATTATTTGCAAGTCAAATACTATACTTCATCTACAACTGCTTATATATTTTTAATATTGTACTTACTTATTCAAATCTATGAACTAACTAACTAACTACAACTGTAATTTTATTACTTTGACTGATAACTACTGCCATCTGACGTAGAGATATTTAGTTTGTTGATGTTGCCTAGCAACGAAGCGTGCGTACGGAAATCATGTTAATAAAGATCGTTTCTTTATTTCCCTTGGTTAATAATGACTAATATTTTATTAACCTTGGTTAATAAAGACTAGTATTTTATTTCCCTTGGGCTATAACAACTAATATTATTTATCTGATTTTATATATATAATGACCATATAACAAAGCAGTTGTAGATAAAAAATTATTATACTTCAATTAAATATTGGATTTATAGAAGTTTCTGAGCTAAAGAAACTTTATTAAAAACTTTATTTATCCTCGTCACAGACGTTTTGCCACAGTGAAACTTCTGCGACGAGATCAGATCGACCACGGCATACCAGCCCAGAAAATTCTGTAAATTCAATAAATACCAGCCGTGAAAGTCTGAAGGTTACTATTTCAATAAAATACTTAATTTTTAAAAATGCATTACAACGTTTGAAAAAATTAACTAATCAATCAACGAATTTTACAAGTCTATGTAAATTTAGTTTTAGTTTTTGAGAAGGGTGACTTGATGACCAAATGTAATGTATATATTGATGGAGCACGTTTAGAGCAGGTAGATCAATTTGTGTATTTGGGTAGTTTGCTGTCTAGAGATGGCCGTTTTGATCGTGAAATTGAAAGGAGAGTAAATGCTGCTGTTGTAAGGTGCTTTGGGTGCTTTGGAAACTTTTGCTAGGAATGTAAATGTTTCCAAAGAAGCACGTTTGAGTATATACAATGCAGTTTTGATGCCTACGTTGATGTATGGTAGTGAATGTTGGGTTTGGTTGCAAAAGCATAAATGCAAAATGACTGCTGTGCGAAATGAAATTTTTACGTGGGGTATGTAGTGTAAATAGGAGAGATCGGGTACGAAATAGATTAGTGTATGATGAGTGTGAAATTCGAAAAAAATGTTGTAGCAAAAGTTGGTGTTAGTCAGTTAAGATGGTTCGGACATGTTGAGTGAATGTCTAATGAACGTTTGGTTAAAAAAATTTATTTGAATAATTTTGATGGTAATGTTTTCGTGGACGTTCGATGAGTAGTTGGAGTGGTATGATTGAGGGTGGCTTGCGTGAACAAAAGTTTCTAAGTAGTAGAAATAAAAGAGAGCATGCTGTGAGAGGAATTATGAATGTGGATGAAGCGAAAGTTGCTTGTTTGAATAGGAATGTTTGGAGGCGACTGATTTCGGAATGATGAAAAGAGTTTGTGCCACACCCACATGGGTACATGGCGTGATTGTGTATGTATGTATGTAAATTTATAGCGTAAATTTATAGCGTAAATCTGTAACCATTTAGTTGTTAAAATTTGTTTATAATATATATTTGTTTATGTGTGTATCAAAATTCAGAAACCGATATCTCAGTTTACTATTGTTTAAACATATTTTAGTAAATCAATCAGCCTATTTAAATAAGTATTTATATGTTTTATGGCATATTGCTGCCCCCATAAATTATATCACTTATATTAGATTTTTGCACATTGTTTATATTATATTTGTCTGTGTGTGTGTGTACAAAAAACTGGGACCCCACAAGTAAATTTGTAGAAGTTATTGCAATTTTACTATTTTAACAGAAATGGCCGATATAAGAAAGTGTTGCTATTTCGGTGTTGCTGTTTTCACGCCTGTTATTACTATAACTTCAAATTATTTTTGTTTATAACTTCCGTAAAACCTTAGCGACTTTAAAATTTCGAACGGCACTGAATTTGGAATAAAATTATATTTTAAATGATGTATCACAAAGGGGATAGTGCCATTTAGGTTTTTAAAATTGGTAGCTGCGGAGGCATAAGAGATGGATACATTAGTAAAAAATGAAAGTTGACGACGTCTTTTAGCGATTTTTAGTAATTCCATTTGCTTACCAAACATTTAAGGTGACACTTTTTGAATAAATACAATACATTATATGAAATTAAAAATATAAAGAAAATAAAAACTTTCAGAACTCATTATATTAAAATGAAACATTATTTATTAATAATGAACGTTTTATTTACTGTAAATGTCAATTGTATAATTTATTCCAGATGAAGAAGTACGTTGACCAAATATAAGTGATATTTTCTGACTAATTATTTCCTGCTAAAAAATTAACTCACGTTAAATCCGAGGTCTAGGTAATGAAATGTAAAAATTCTTGAATTTTATTTTCTTTGAATTCTTTTATGAAAAATGAATGAATCGCGTTAAATTCTGATTACTTTTTCCTAAATATCTTTATGAAAAATTTTGGTGTTAATCTTTGGCGTTAAATTCGGGCAAATACGGTAAATATTAATCAGAACTATAACTTAAAGCTGTTTCATTTTAATATAAAAAAAAATTTATAGGCTTTTCAAAAATATACAATTTGTTGACTTGATTATATAGATTATAGAGTGATAAAGTTATTGCAAAAAATATACTAATGCCAACAAAATTTCAATCAAAACACCTTCAAAATCGTATAAAAATATATTATACACACTTATTTATCACATTATAGGTAAAAAAAAAATATTAATCATCTATAATGTTGCATAATTTAATTTACATAATCTTTATAATTTTATATTTTTCTATAACTTAATTATTTTTTAACTTGAATTACTACATAAATTTTTAAAAATTAGTTCTATTTTTAAAAGTAGATGTATTTTGATAGCAATTCTTTATCATAACTTTATTATATTATAGTTAATTATGTATATAAAAAAAAATAACATGTACATTAAAAATATTAACCTTCATTTAATGTTGCATAATTTAATTCACATAATCCTTATAATTTTATATATTTTTATAACTTAGTACTTTCAACTTGATTTGATAAACATATTTTTTAAAATTATTACTTTTTAAAAATAGATGTATTTTGATAGCAATTCCTTATCATAATATATTAAACTTTTGATAATTAAGTATATATTTTTGCAATTATTTCTTTAATGCTAAGCCCCCTCGCCCCATACACGCGGAATTTAGGTGCACAGGCCTAAATTGCGCAGTTATTTCATAGTGTGTGTGTGTGTGTGTGTGTGTACACTGGAGTGACGTTCAGTTGAAAATTTCGGCCTTAGTGAAATCTGTAGTTCCATTTAACATAAACATTATTTATACCTCTGAAACTACAAGTAATGTAACTAATCGTTAAATTCTTCTTTAAAATATCTAAAACATATCCAAATTACTTTTCCCCCTATTTTTTATAAAATAAAAATTTTAACGTACAATAAAAAGCAAGCTATTTATAGTTTTTGAAAATTAGGCCATTCAATTCATCTTCGTAAGTTGGACCACAAAAAGCTACACGGTTTTAAGCTTTGTGTAGAAGTTTAATCGTATTATATTTCATAAACTGAAACTATTTTAAAAAAAAACTTCAAATAAAAGCTATTTACGTATTCTAACTATAATATACAAAATAAAGATTTTAAGGCACTTAATATACATTTTTGTATTGTTTTTCAAATACATAGTTACATTGGAACATACAATTATTTTTACAGTTTCGAAAAGACAGTCATTTTCTGAGTTCAACAATATGTAATTTTCATATTTTTTGTCATGAAATTTATTTAATGTAACTATGTTATAATACATGTTGTTTATTTGTCGAGCTGTGCTTGTTTATACTTGTTTCGCGCTATTCGAAAGATTGCAGATCTATTTGCACAAAACAATTATTATTCTATTTTGTTTTGTAAAAATATGTTTGTATTACAGATATATTGTAAAAATAATTTTTTGTTTGCTTTTTTCTTATTTGTATTAATATAAATAAAAAAAAAATTAATAAAAATTAAATAATTCATGCTATTAATTTATTCAAATTAACTACAAAAGCCAAAAAAAAAATGTAAAAAAATTATCTAGACCCTAGGGTCACTGTTGACTAGTTTTCGGAAACAATGTTTGTCAAAATAGCGATTACTGTTCGCTACGAGTGTGCTCTGAATGACACGCTACTGTTGCCGTAGCAACAATACAAACAAATTTAAATTTGGTTGGATGTATGTCAGATGTTTATGTTAGCAGATCGTAGCGAAAAAAACTCTGCTAGCTAGCGACAGTAATCGCTACGTTTAGCAATCGCATTCAGCACCACGTAGCGAGGTAGCGGTTGGTAGCGCTACGAGGTGCTGAATGCGCCCATTGTCTTTTGTAAATCGTAAAAATAATTGTTACTATTTAAATAGATAAAATATGTGCACTAAAAGTGCCTTAACAAAAATATACATTTTAAAGCAAAAGTTAGTTGTCTGAATAGGAATGTTTGGAGAAAACTAGTTTTGAAAAAATGGAACGGGTTTGTGCCACACCCTTTCGAATAAATAGCGTAAATGTGCATGTATGTAAACTATAATATAGAACACGTAATACTAAATAATTTTAATTAGAACTTTTTACCATTTTGTCTGCAAGGAAAAAGTGGTATAGCGTTTGGTACAGTGTCTGTAACATTTTCAAAAAAAAAAATTTGTGTATGAAATCCTTCATATAGCCTCTAGATGACGAATCTGAACTTAGTTTATGTGGGTGTATAGATGTGCGGCATCAGCTCGCTCGGTCGTAAGTTAAAATTTTGTGGCCGCAACTCTTCCTACACCTAGACGGTTCAACCGATTTTAATGAAATTTTTAGGATAAATTTGTCTAGTATTCAAGATGGTCATGGGATTTTATTTTTTTCCAGTGATGCCAACTTTCCGAGAAAAAAATTACTAAAGTTTTTAAAAATTCATACTGGCTAAATAAATAATAAATAAAATATGATTATAATATGATGATTATATGATAAAAAATAAATAATGATTTATTCGATTTTGATCAGATTTTCAGAAAAGATTTCCCTAATGCTCCCATTAATTATATAATTTTATTAATATCCAGTGTTGCCAACTTTCCGAGAAAAAATTACTAAAGTTTTTAAAAATATATTATGGCCATGTTATTTAACCGATTTTACTCAAATTTTCACAAAAGATTCTCCTAGTATTCATATAATTTATGTAATTTTAACAAAATACAGTGTTGCCAACTTTCCAAAAAAAAATTACTAAAATTTTTAAAAATTCATTATGATCACTTTATTTAACCGATTTTAATCAAATTTTCCGAAAAGTTTCTCCTAGTGCCCACATAAATTATAATATTATTAAAATATAATGTTGCCAACTTTCCGAGAAATGTCAAAGTGGTCTATATATGGGTTTACCCATATACTTCTAATCTTGTTTTCCTAATGTTATTAATTTATAAAATATCATCCGGATATTTGAAGTCAAATCACCCGGTACAAACAAATTTATATAATTCTACGTTCAACAATTTTCCAAATATTCTAGATTTTTATTTTATTAAAACAAAAACGTGATTCAACAAATGGTCAATACATCGAGGTTTCACTATATTTAATGTATTGAAATAATTTTCATAATGATAATGATAATGATAATGGTAATGATAATGATAATAATTTATATAATGTATTGAAATAATTTACCTTTCTATTAATAAAGCTGATCACAGAATTGAGCTCTCAGCTCTCTATGCTCGTGTCATATTCTTTTCAATTCAAATATCCTATTTCGATCTTCAACATCACTTGCATCTGGTGTCGCCAGTTCAATTTGACTCCTCCGATTGATTTGTTAAACTCATTGATCCAATTCTGAAAATAGATTTCATTCATAAATATTCAACTCAAAAACTAAATTTTAAATATTGACATTAAATACAATCAAAAAATATATATGCGAACTAAATTATTAATAGTAGACGAGCAAAATTAATATTTTTACACGACCTATGTTGATATGAGTCATACAAAAAAATCTTCAGACATATTGACTATTATTTCGTGTTGTATAGTAACATGCCATATTTGTCGTTCAATTACCTAATTTTGTCGTAAACTTTCTTATTCGTGTCGTACCATACTTGTCGCTCGATATACTAATTTTATCGTGCAATTATTATTTCTCATTATAAATAAATACTACATCACATATGTAAGGAAATTCTCTTAAATTTATTGTAAAATTATTTCAAATAAAACAATTTGAAATTTTTATAATAACTTTAAATTATTATTTTTTATCTAAAAATTTATATAAGCGAAAGTAAACAAATAAGGTTTATTTATAAATATATATTTACTGTAAAAAAATACCTATTTCTATATAATTAATATTCATAAACTAAGTAAATGAAAGAAATGAACGTTAATTATCAATTATAAGTATATATATATATATATATATATATATATATATATATATATATATATACAGTATGTTGTGTAAAATCAGACATGTGCGATTTCCTGCTTCCCAAATTATTTTACGGAAAAAACCTTATGATAAATGTTTTAGGGCATACTTTTCTGCATGTAAATCAATTACTAAAATTTTTTTGGAAAATGGCAGTAGCCGTGAAATTGGAACAACAAATCAAACAAATGCTAATGCACGGTCGACTAATGCCATTTTCAGTCAATATCTTAACAAATTTAGGGCTAATTCCTGACGTTGGGATGGTTCCAAAAAAAAATTTGTTGATTGATGTACATGTAAAAAAGTATTTCCTAAAATATTTATCCCCGCAGTTTTTTTTGTAAAATAATTTGGGAAGCAGGAAATCGCACATGTCTGATTTTACATGCTAAATCCCTATGTACGACGGTCCAAGTCAACACACGGTATATATATATATATATATATATATATATATATATATATATATATATTATATATATATATATATATTATATATATATATATATATATATATATATATATATATATATATATATATATTATATATATATATATATTATATATATATATATATATATATATATATATATATATATATATGTTAGATATTTATTTATTGGTAGCAATAATCGATTTAAGTAAAACACAGAACTATTATTATCGATTATTATTATTAAAAGTAAGTACAAAGTTAAATATGATAGTATTCTATTCGTTACAAATCCAGCAACGCGTCACTACACACGGCTTCTCTGCTCAACACTCCCGACATGCATTGCGTTGCGTGCTTGGGTAGCCCCGCGCATGCGTGTTGCTGTACCAGGGGCGTCTCTAGGATATATTTTATTTTTGGTATCTGACATATATATATATATATATATTGTCATACAATTATATATTACTCATTTTGTATTATTATTATTCCTATTCAAGACCGTAAATATTTTTACAAAATAATTTTTTTATTATTTATATAACTTACTTAATAATAACGACAATAATACATTACTATATACAAATTTGTTTATTTTGACAGATAAAATGAGAAACATTTATTCATTTTCTGTATTACTTTCACGGCTAGATTTATTTTTGAAGTAATTTTCAATATTTTCATATCTAATTTCTACCGTTACAAAACAAAATTTTGTGCTCTAAAACTTACATTTGAAGTTTTTTTTTGTCTAAAATAATTAGGCAAGCAGACAAACACTTTGTAAAATCCACTTAATTCAATTTAAATATTTCAAATTGTTTTATTTTAACAAAATTTTAATTCAATGATTAATCGATACATGGTAGTTTTGCTATATTAAAATAAAGATTTTAAATAAATTACCTTTCTAATAATAATGGATCCACTAAAAGCTGATCACAAAATTCGAACTTTCTTTTCATATCAATTTTTATCTCCATCATCATCACTTCAATATCTTGTGTCGCCAGATAACCTCAAACCTCAACTCATCCCCAACATACACTGATTTGTTAGAATGATATGTAAACTTCGTGTTCCGATACTAAAAATACAAAATAGATATTTAATTGATAAATATTTAACGTAATATTTAAATATTAACATAATGAAAAATACAAACAAAAACATGTTTACTATAAACGATATTTTTTCTATGTAGTCATATATGTACATCTGGCCCATTCTTCACGAAAGTGATAACCAAATCTAAATGATAACATTATCCGCGATTTCTATAAGCAACAATTTTTCAAAAATAGTATATGAATTGGAAGCAAACAAAAAACTTAATTTATTAGGGCTGATCTTTACAATAGATGACACAGATGTTGCTGTATTCACAAATACTGAAAAAACCAGATTTGCGCATGCGTGAACATCGGAATGCACATGCCTGGTGTATATAAACCAGTAAACCTCAAAATGTTTTATTAGTAATTTTATCAATTTCGTCCGTTAAAACTTATATCATGTTAAGAAGTCCGTTACATTAGGTTCGGGTAGGTTAGGTAGGTAGGTTATAGGTAGGAGTTGTGTTTAATAGACCGTTAAAACACATTTAAAATCACATTTTGTCTTGTCACACATTTTGAGAGTCACTGGTTTTTCAACTAAAGTGAATACAGCAACATCTGTGTCAGCTATTGAAATTTATACCAAAATAAAATTAAAAGCATATGGATGAAACCATTTTAATATTGAACAAGTATCTACATTTACTTTGTATAGAATTGTAATATCAACGTCGTTAGTGATAAGTAACGTATCTCACTCACAATCAGTATTGAATTATTGAAAATATTATCATCAATTTATAATTGTAAAATATAACACGTAAAACTTAGTAAAATACTATTCGTATTTTTTTTTATATAAATAAAATATAATTATAATATTTTACAAAATATTTCATTTGACAACGAAAAGGTTAAAAAGAAAACATAACAATTACATATATGCAATACTTGTTCTTGAGAGCACATGTTTATAAATTTGTGAATAAACTACAATAATCTATTACACTCCATATACAAACATTATATTATACATTAAAACAAAAGAATACTTACAGTTTAAAATTTTAATTCACCGTACCAGTAACAACACCATTTTAATAAATATTTTCACTCAAATGCACTTTTAAGTTGCATAATAAAATGCAAGCGGAACTGCAGACAAGCAGATAGCTAATGGCGGTTACTTCGCAAACTACAAACCATCTACAAACTACTACATTTTTGCACTCTACCCGAAAACTTCTGAACTAAGCCACCAGTGGCGTAACAAAATTACTTTTTTTTATAATAAAAAATAAATGTTTTGTTTTCATACATACATACATACACAATCACGCCATGTACCCAAAAGGGTGTGGCACAAACTCTTTTCATCATCCCGAAATCAGTCGCCTCCAAACATCCTATCCAAACATGCAACTTTCGCTTCATCCACATTCATAATTCCTCCTCTCATACATGCTCTTTTATTCCTACTACTTGGAAACTTTCGCTCACGTAAAACACTCTCAATCATACCACTCCAACTACTCATCGGACGTCCACGCAATCGTATACCATATCGGTTTGTTTTCAAACGTATCAAAATGTCTATATTATGTTATAATAAAACACCTGTAAAATAACAGGAGTTTTTTTTTGCATATTTTGAAATTTTAAGCAATTTAAATCACCTTTAATTATAATATTTTAAAATTTTATTTTTTTTACGTAATTATTTATTAAAAACTAGTTTGCAGAATGAAATGTAACGTCTCCGATAAATTTAAGCAATATTGTATTACGCTAAAAATTTGCACAATAAATGTTTATAGTAGCAAACAAAATTGTATACAAGACTATTTCAATAATAAAAAAGTTTTTTTTTTTATTAATTTATTAGCTGCACTAAATATAATATAATATAATATATTATAATATAATATAATATAATATAATATAATATAATATAATATAATATAATATAATATAATATAATATAATATAATATAATATAATATAATATAATATAATATAATATAATATAATATAATATAATATAATATAATTTAATATAATATATAATAAAATATAATATAATATAATTAAAAGTTACTTATATAAGACGCCTTTAAAAAATTTGTTTACGGTTATGGTTGATGTGACGTCATGTCAACCAGACCAGAATTATGTGACGACTTTGGTTAGTAATCAGAGTCAAACTGCGCATGCGTTAATATTAAATTTGTTAAAATACTTTATGATATATTTTATATTGACTTTATTATTTATTATTATAAATATTTATATTATAATATTACAATTACAAATTTAATTTTTGAATGCCTGTTAAGTCATATAAATTAGAAAATTATGTTAGAAAGTGCAGATTTAATAGCTATATTCAGACACGTAGCGCAAATATATAAAAAAACTAAATTTATTATTGAATTTATTCATCTAATTCAACATATTTACTAATTGATTACATCAAAAATTTATAAATATAAGCATAAAAATTATATAAATATTAAATTTTTTTTTAGTAATATGATTTTTAATTTAACGTGTTTTCTTGACTTTAGCTACATTGTAGATTTTTATATTAATTCATGTGATAAATATTTTAATACTAACCTAAAAACTCATATCACTAGAATGGGATTTGAACCATCCATAACATTGCTTTTTTTTTTTAAATAATATGCATGGTCGAAATAATGCTCAATTAAATTTAATTTTTATTGCATATAAGGAAAAATATTAGACGCCTGCACTGCTCGAAATAGTTCAGCTATTTTACGCATAGAGTGCAATGCTTGTCATGTACTTGCACCATTTTACATTTCCATATTTGTCTTTATAATACAATACAAAAATACATTATAATTTATTTAGTTTTAGATTTTTAATAAAAAAATTATGCAAATTGAATTTATTATTAACACAATTATATGAATTGATGGACTAATAGCTACATTCATATTAATCATATTAGAATATAGAGTCATTTAAATTAATTTTGTGTTTATTTTTAAAATTTATTATTAAAACTAATTTTTAATAAAGTTATAACTTATTTTCGCTTTCTTCAGTTATTTCTAATAAATATTTTTTTAATAAACAACGCAGGCTACGTTGTTTATTAAAAAAATATTTATTAGAAATAACTGAAGAAAGAAAAAATAAGTTTGAAAGAAAGTGAACACGGAGTGCATGAGAGAAACAGCAAACAAAACAGTGTGTGAGTCTGAGAGAGAGAAAGAAAAGAGAGATTAAACAAAAGAGAGAGAGAAAAAAAGATAATGTGTGTTTGTGTGTGAGAGAGAGACAGGTTAAATAAATGGATAGAGTTTGTCAAAAAAGTTCAAACATATATTTGGTTTTTAAATAGCAAATAATAGCAAAATGCACGACAATTTTTAATGTTTTGTTTTTACTAATATATTTATGAATAGAAGAATAAAAGTAAAAATAAAAAATAAAGAAAAGAAAGAGCAGAAGCAGAAATACGTAAGTACAAAAATGTCCGATAAATGTTATATATTGTACGGGTAGATGTCGCTATTAGTTTTATTTATTTCTCATGTGTATTTAATCGAAGTAGGGTTGATAAAGCATGTAAGAAAATTTTGGAAAGGCATTACCATAGGTCAATATAGGTCATCTTGAGCGTAAGCGATATAGTTAATCTATGCCATAGATTAACTATATCGCATAGATTAACTATATCGCCTACGCTCAAGATGGGAATCTTCCATGTTAATTTTTATGACACAGTTGTTATTATGCTGGGGCAGTAATAGATGTCACTAGTATGGACACAGATCTGTGGTATGGATTTTATAGACTTTGTTTTCTTCGGGTTCGGGTCTTTGCTTTTATTTAAATTTTCAAGCTAAATTATTTTCTGATAACATGATTAGAAAATATCTATAAAGTAAGCGAATTTACTTTATAGACATTTCAACAATCATGTTATCAGAAAATACTACTTATTTATAGAAATATAATAAAAATTAAATAACAACCAAATATTTTGTAGAACAAAATACAATTAAAATATGTTTTATTATATATCGTTTGTATTTCTTTAAACATATGTTATATAAATCCAAAAAACATCTTTAAAATACATATATTTAATGTTAATATATTTATCTTAAGGAATTATCTGTTTAATAGCTCACAAATAACTTAAATAAAAATAAATGTAGTCTATTTTGTTTTTATATAATATATAGAATGATATAGTGCAATTTTAATATTTTATTAATGAAAATGTTCGCGCACAAAGCACTACGAAGCAAATGGTCGCCTGGTCGTTACAGCAAGCCACTGCAGCCATGAACGACATCTAGTAACACGAAAAAAAAACAATATCTTCAGAAAGTACATTCTCATGCCATCTAGTATTGCACCGGCAAAATAATATAGCGGCAAATTTCGTCCTATGTCAGATTCCACCCCCTGATAATATATTATATATACTGATTACTAGCTTCTGTCCACGGCACAGTATAAAGAATATATATATATATATATATATATATATATATATATATATATATATATATATATATATTCTTTATACTCTGCCTTGGATGGAAGCTAGCAATTACTATATATAATATATCAATATCTTGGCATTGTATAAACAAAACATAAGCTATCTATAAGCGACACAATACGCTGGTCAAGATATATATATATATACACGTTGAGCACATCACCGCACCGGTCACAAACAATGGGATACTGCAGCTGCCAACACTGCCACCGCAGATGAAACTCCAGGCACATCATCAGCTGATCCACAGATCCACTACAAACCACTTCGGTTTCATTGCACAAAGACACCCGAACACAACCTTACCAAATACATTAATGATATATTTATAGTATATTTGGATGTATCAACTGACACTTGATATAGTCATTTCTATATATTACAATGGGTCATTCCATGCCAAATCACTCGGTCAAAAACTTTTGGGTTTCCGATTTGGCTGAAACTTGGTGCACAGCTTCCTTGTGACATAAAAATAAGGTGGTCTGGCCCAAAGAGTCGTTTTCTGAAGTGTATTCACTTATAATCTAAAAATAGCACTTTTAACGATTTTATAGCGTTTTGGCACTTTTTGAGGTAAATGTGTATATTTTGACAAAATATCAATTGAAAAATTTTTTTTTCATCAGAAGGGACTTAAAAAAGTCATTAAAACAGATATTCTTATGTCCCCAATCAGATTTTAGGCTAGAAAACGCCAAAATTCAGTGTTTCGCGTTTTCCTCAATTCCCAAAATACATATCTTATCATATCATATCTAAAAAAGTTACATGCAAAAATAGCAGGGTGAAAATTTAGGGGTGCAGTGTCATTACAATAAAGTCGACTTTTTGTTATTTAAGATGAGTGCAGTTGAAGGTCAAACAAATAAAAAAAAAGTGAACAGGATTTTTACCAGTGAAAGCCCTAAGTTTCAGCTACCTTTTGGCAAATTTTTAGCCAAATCGAAAGATATGTATGTTGTATTTTTTTTTTTGAAAATGTTACAGACACTGTACCAAACGCTATACCACTTTTTCCTTGCAGTCAAAGTGGTAATTAATTAAAAGTCTGCTTACATTATTTTTCAAATTTACAAATTCTTGTAAAATATTAATTTTATTATGTTTACTTGAAATTATAAATATAATACTTTAATTTTGAATCATCTTGCCTCATATTTGATTTTTGTTAGTTATAAAATAATCCACTAGATAGCAACAGCAGTTGCTATGCTGAATTTATTTCTAATTTTTATTTATAGTATAAATCTGTTAACTTTGTTATCATTTAAATTTATCGATTCTTATAGAAAAATATATTTTCCATCTAATTGTAGAAGTATTTTTCGAATAAATTGTGAAACAGTTATGTATTTGTGAATCACGTTATTTTATTTCTCATAGTTATATTTTGAAGTACTGAATTACGATATATACTGCAGCTGAAACCCCATGTAAATGTACTCGCTTCGGCGGTACATATACTAAAATTGGAACGATACAGAGAAGATTAGCATGGCCCCTGCGCAAGGATGACACGCAAAATCGTGAAGCGTTCCACATTTTTTGCATTTTTTATTACCACTTTGACTGCAAGGAAAAGTGGTATAGTGTTTGGTACGGTGTCATTTTCAAAAAAAAATATTTTTTGTATAGAAATCCTTCATATAGCCTCTAGATGACGAATCTGAACTTAGTTCATGTGTGTGTATGTGTGAGCGTCGTCAGCTCGCTCGGTCGTAAGTCAAAATTTTGTGGCCGCAACTCCTTCTAGACGGTTCAACCGATTTTAATGATATTTTCAGGATATATTTGTCTAGTACCCAAGATAGGGTCATGTGGTTTTATTTTTTTCCAGTGATGGTAACTGTGATTAATTTATTAATTAATTACTTAATTAATACTAATTTGATTTCAATCACACGTGATACATTTTAAGTTGCAGGCTAATTCTTCAATCTACCACGTTTGATTTTGAAAGACATAAATTTCATTTAAAATAATATAATAGAACATAATTTTGCCTATATGTATTTGTATTAAATTTATGTGAGCCGATCCCGGCGGTACTGCAATACCGGGCCAACTCGTGACGGAGGTGGAGCAAGCCTCTAACACTCCATCTAGTTCCAAAAATCAGTTTAATATACTGGTCCTCCGCTGTGCGAGACATATCAGATATATTAAGCTGATAAGAACAGATTGTTTTTTATTGAAAAATGTTTGAGTTACAAAAATTTCTTACAAAATATATAGTTGAAAATAAATTTTAAAATATACGTATGTGTTTACAAAAGTAAATAAGTATGAATTTAAACTAAGTTCAGATTCGTCATCTAGGGACTATATGAAGGATTTCTAAACACAATTTTTTTTTTTTATGTTACAGACACCGTACCAAACGCTATACCACATTTTCCTTGCAGTCAAAGTGGTAATAAATGAAATAAATATTGTAATTTATAGAAATAACTATATCAAGTGTCAGTTGTTACATCCAAATATACTATAAATATATCATTAATGTATTTGGTAAGGTTGTGTTCGAGTGTCTTTGTGCAATGAAACCGAAGTGGTATGTAGTGGATCTGTGGATCAGCTGATGATGTGCCTGGAGTTTCATCTGCGGTGGCAGTGTTGGCAGCAGCGGGGCATATCCAGCAGCAACAGGTGGAGTATCCCATTGTTTGTGACCGGTGATGAGTCGTATAGATGCAAAACTCACTATTTGCAAATTTTAAGTTCTGAGATATTTGCAAAAAACTGTTATACCGTAGTGTAATTGTATTTTGATGATAACATCTTGTTACTAGATGGCAATACTTATTTAAAATCGTGAATCATTGGTTTTATACATCATTAATTCATACAAAGTAACTGTTTGCTTTCCACCAATAAAATTTTTATTGGTGGAAAGCAAACAGTTACTTTTGCATCTAAACTATCAACGCAAGTAGTGAGTTTTGCATCCAACACTAAACTTTAAAGAGTGTTTCTCATATTAAATACTGAGTTTTTTTTTCTAACTAACCTAACTATCGTATTCCTTGTAAAATTCTACGTCCAAATCGCGCAAAATCTCATTTTTCACTTTTTGTCGAATAGTGAGTTTTGCATCTATACGCCCCATATATCTCTTGACCAGCGTATTGTGTCGCTTTTATAGATAAGCTTGTCTTTTGTGTATAAGTTTTGAACCGTCAAATCCAATACAATGCCAAAATATTGGACAATTATTAGTGGACGGATTGATTGCTTAGATGCAAAGTAGTAATGCCTTTCCAAAATTTTCTTGCATGCTTTATCAACCCTACTTCGATCAAATACACATGAGAAATAAATAAAACTAATAGCGACATCTACCCGTACAAAATATAACATTTATCGGACATATTTTGTACTTACGTATATCTGTTTCTTTCGTTCTTTTCTTGATTTTTACTTTTATTCTCCTATTCATAAATATATTAAAAGAAACAAAACATTTGCTATTTAAAAACCAAATATATGTTTGAACTTTTTTTGCCAAACTATATCCATTTATTTAACCTCTTTCTCTCTCTCTCTCTCTCTCTCTCTCTCTCACACACACACACACACACACACACTGTTTTGTTTGCTGTCTCTCTCATGCACTCCTTGTTTACTTTCTTTCACACTTATTCATTAGAAATAACTGAAGAAAGAAAAAATAAGTTATAACTTTATTAAAAATTAGTTTTAATAATAAATTTTAAAAATAAACACAAAATTAATTTACATGACTAAATTTTAATATGATTAATATGAATGTAGCTATTTAGTCCATCAATTCATATAATTGTGTTAATAATAATTTCAATTTGTATAATTTTTTAATAAAAATCTAAAACACTTTAAATAAATTATAATATATTATATTCTAAGTAAAAACATGGGTAACTTGAAATATAACAAATTATTATTATCAAAAATAATAAGTAGAATTTTATTGCACAAATTTGAAAATGTCAAATGTACACATTCGAAATGTGTTCTTCAAAACAACCAAGATTTTGCTGTTTTCACAAATATTGAAAAAAAAAATAGATTTGCGCATGCGTGAACATCGGAACGCCCATGTTTGGTGACTATAAACCAATGAACCTCAAAATGTTTCATTAGTAATTTTATCAATTTCGTCCGTTAAGACTTATATCATGTTAAGAAGTGTGATTATTCTTTATGTTATGTTAAGAAGTCCGTTAGGTTAGGGTAGGTTTGGTAGGTAGGTTGCAAGTAGGAGTTGTGTTTAATAGACCGTTAAGACAAATTTAAAATCACATTTTGTCTTGTCACACATTTTGAGAGTCAATGGTTTTTCAACTAACGTTTTTAGTTTAGTATTAGAATATTTATCACATGAATTAATATAAAATTCTACAATGTAGCTGAAACCAAGGAAACACGTTAAATTAAAATCATGTTACTAAAAAAATTTAATATTTTTATAATTTTTATACTTATATATATAAATTTTTGGTGTAATCAATTAGTAAATATGTTGAATTAGATGAATAAATTCAATAATAAATTTAGCTTTTTATATATTTGCGCTGCGTGTCTGAATATAGAGCAATTAAATCTGCACTTTCTAACATTATTTTTTAATTTATATGACCTATCAGGCTTTCAAAAACTAAATTTGTTAAATATCAAACTTTTGTAATTGTAATATTATAATATAAATATTTATAATAATAAATAATAAAGTCAATATAAAATATATCATAAACTATTTCAACAAATTTAATATTAACGCATGCGCAGTTTGACTCTGGTTACTAACCAAAGACGCAACATAATTCTGGTCTGATTGAAATGACGTCACATCAACAATAACCATAAACAAATTTTGTAAAGGCGGCTTATATAACTTTTAATTATATTATCACGCAACAGATTTAGTGCAGCCAATAAATTAACAAAAAAAAATTTTTTTTATTATTGAAATAGTCGTGTATACAATTTTGTTTGCTACTATAAACATTTATTGTGCAAATTTTTAGTGAAATACAATATTGTTTAAATTTATCAAAAACGTTACATTTCATTCTGCAAACAAGTTTTAATAAATTACGTAAAAAAATTTAAATTTTAAAATATAATTAAAAGTGCTTTAAATTGCTTAAAATTTCAAAATATCCAAAAAAAACCCTGTTATTTTACAGGTATTTTATTATAACATGATTTGTGATACATTTGAAAATAAAACATTTATTTTTTATTAAAAAAAAGTAAATTTGTTACGCCACTGGTGGGTTAGTTCAGAAGTTTTTGGGTAGAGTGCAAAAATGTAGTAGTTTGTAGTTTGCGAAGTAACCGTTTTCTTTAGCTATCTGCAGGGAGGACCTGGCTATCTGCATCTGTTTGTTTGCAGCATGCAGTTCTGCTATGGTTCTGCTTGCATTTTATTATGCAACTTAAAAGTGCATTTGAGTGAAAATAGTTACTAAAATGGTTTTGTTACTGGTACGGTGAATTAAAATTTTAAACTGTAAGTATTCTTTTGTTTTAATGTATAATATAATGTTTCTATATGGAGTGTAATAGATTATTGTAGTACAAATTTATAAACATGTGCTCTCAAGGACAAGTATTGCATATGTCCATATGTAATTGTTATGTTTTTTTTTTAACCTTTTCGTTGTCAAATGAAATATTTGGTAAAATATTATAATTATATTTTATTTATTTAAAAAAAAATACGAATAATATTTTCTTTAGTTTCACGTGTTATATTTTACAATTATAAATTGATTATAATATTTTCAATAATTGTACTACTGAGTGAGATACGTTACTTATCACTAACGACGTTGATATTGCAATTGAATACTTGTTGAATAGATACTTGTTCAATATTAAAGTGGTTTCATCCATATGCTTTTAATTTTATGCGACTTTTCTAATCGTAACTAATAAATTAAGTTATACTATTTTTGAAAAATTGTTGCTCAGCTTATAGAAATCGCGGATAATGTTATCATTTAGATTTGGTTATCACTTTCGTGAAGAACGGGCCAGATGTATATGACTACATAGAAAAAAATATCGTTTATAGTAATCATGATTTTTGTTTGTATTTTTCATTATGTTAATATTTAAATTTATTTTAGTACGTTAAATATTTACCAATTAAATATTTATTTTGTGTTTTTAGAATCGGAACACGGAGTTTACATATTATTCTAACGAATCAGTGTATGTTGGAGATGAGTTGAGGTTATCTGGCGACACAAGATAATAAAGTGATGATGATGGAGATAAAAATTTGAAATGAAAAGAAAGTGAAACGAGGATGGGATATGCTGGGAGCCCAGTAACAGTTCGAATTTGGTGGTCTGCTTTCAGTGAATCCATTATTAATAGAAAGGTAATTTATTTAAAAATCTTAATTTTAATATAGTAAAACTTCCATGTATCGATTAGTCATTGAATCATATTTTTGTTAAAATAAAACAATTTGAAATATTTAAATTGAATTAAGTGGATTGTACAAAGTGTTTGTCTGCTTGCCTAATTATTTTAGACAAAAAAAAAACTTTAAATGTAAGTTTTAGAGC
Organism: Clivina fossor; assembly: GCA_963966155.1. Taxonomy (NCBI): domain Eukaryota; kingdom Metazoa; phylum Arthropoda; class Insecta; order Coleoptera; family Carabidae; genus Clivina; species Clivina fossor. Next base: position 5,253,933 of record OZ014552.1, on the reverse strand, counting down.
ACAAAATTTTGCTTTGTAACGGTAGAAATAAGATGAAAATATTGAAAATTACTATAGCCTTGAAAGTAATACAGAAAATGAATAAATGTTTATCATTTTATCTGTCAAAATAAACAAATTTGTATATAGTAATGTATTATTGTCGTTATTATTAAATATAAATAAAGTATATAAAATATATAAATAATTAAAAAATTATTTTGTAAAAATATTTACGGTCTTGAATAGGAATAATATTAATACAAAATGAGTAATATATAATTGTATGACAAGATTGATATTTTAAACAAGTATAGCACCAAAAACTGGTATTTCAAAAGAAAAAATGGTAAATTTTACGACAAAATTAGTATATTGAACAACAAATATAGTATATTAATACATTGTTTGCGGGTAGTTTTTATCGCGGTAACAGGTGGCGCGGGCCATTTTTGCTAAAAAAAATTAAGTAAAATTACGATAACTTTAGTTTCACATATTTTTTTCCATGAAACTTTTTGTGATTTACTATATAATGTATACTGAATTATTTTTCTTAAATTTTAAACAGACAAATACTGTAAAACTCACTGGAAATTGATATAAAATATGTAAAAATTCCGAATTATTGAAAATATTGTGAAAAATGTACAATATGTGAAAAAAGAATGTAAAAAAAAAGAAAGAATGAAATTTTAGCAGTGTTTTTTTGTGTGATAATCGTAATTCGTATATCTGCATGTTAGCATTCCTTTCTTTAGAGCAATAAAAAAGTATAAAAATAAACGTATTTATACGTTACTCGCATTCTACCGCTAGTCTATAAAAAACGTATTAATACGTGTCCCGCGCTCTACTACCAGTCAACGTAAAACGTGTAAACACGTTTTCCGCATACAATGTGTTAAAAGACAAATTAATAAACTACTATTTTGTAATTAATTAGAGAAATGTCGAAAATACGACGAACTGAAATTAATTATTTGATTTTCTTTGATATTTTTCAGATATTTTGATATAAAATATGAAATAATTTTCATTTATATTTTCAGAACTTTAAATGTTATATGACAGCTGTTATATTTGTTTTTATTGGTTAGAGTTGTTAGCAATGTTGCTAAAATTTAGCAAATTTGTTAGAGAATCAGGCCGAATATGTTGCTAAAAATGAACAACTATGAAATTTAGTAACTGCAAGCACTAACTTAAATGAAAAATATAAAAAAGAATCTTTTATGTTTAACTTTATTTCAACATATAAACAAATACTAAACGATCTTATTTATTTACCGTTAATTAAATCGTAGTTAATTGTCCTGGGATGAATGTTCTTGCGATGAATTTTCTATAAATCATGTTTGTCAAATACTTGTGGTTCACATAGTTATAATTTTTGTTTTAATTATAATCGATAATTTATATATATATATATATATATATAATATTATAATTGATAATTAACGTTCATTTCTTTCATTTACTTAGTTTATGAATATTAATTATATAGATGTACGTAAAGTTAGCAAAACAACATAAGTACTAAAATAACTATTAACAACATATATATTTTTTGGCAATCAAAATAATAATAAACAAAGAAAATATTGACAATTATATATTTGATTAATTTTTTTTATATGTTAATTCTCTCTGAATATAAAAACTGTTATTAAATTATTAATTGTACATAAATTAGCTAATTTTTCTAATAATTAGTTGCCATAAATATGTAGTATTAAACGAATAAATCGAATGTAAAATTATTCATTTTTGTATTCCCACCACCTGTCTGAATATAGCCTTTTGTTTGCCTTGAAATGGCCTTAATGGCAATATTTAAAATTTAGTTTTTGAGTTGAATATTTATGAATGAAATCAATTTTCAGAATTGGAACATGAGTTTAACAAATCAATCGAAGGAGTCAAATTGAATTGGCGACACCAGATGCAAGTGATGTTGAAGATAGAAATAGGATATTTGAATTGAAAAGAATATGACACGAGCATAGAGAGCTGAGAGCTCAATTCCGTGATCAGCTTCATTAATAGAAAGGTAAATTAGTTCAATACATAAATATAGTGAAACCTCGATTTATTGACCATTTGTTGACTCATGTTTTTGTTTTAATAAAATAAAAATCTAGAATATTTGGAAAATTGTTGAACGGAAAATTATATAAATTTGTTTGTACCGGGTGATTTGACTTCAAATATTCGGATGATATTTTATAAATTAATAACATTAGGAAAAAAGTTCTAATTAAAATTATTTAGTATTACGTGTTCTATATTATAGTTTACATACATACACATTTACGCTATTTATTACGCTATTTTGCTTTAAAATGTATATTTTTGTTAAGGCACTTTTAGTGCACATATTTTTTCTATTTAACACATTCACTGCCCGCTCCAAAAGCGTGCAATGCCTCAGCCGCCACTCGTTTAGAATTCAAATGGAACAAGAACGCGCTTAGCGCGGTGTGGGCACCATTCCGTCGTACATGTGAACGCGCCAGGCGCGTTGCGGGCAGTGAATGTGTTAAATAGTAACAATTATTTTTACAATTTCCAAAAGACAATAATTTTCTGAATTCGTTGAGGTATAATTTTGATATTTTGACATGGCTCTTATTTAAATAAATATTTTGTTATAAGAATATCACACAATTTTTATAGAAAAAATTTGACAAACATTGTTTCCGAAAACGGGTCAACAGTGACCGTAAAGTCTAGATAATTTTTTTACATATTTTTTTGCTTTTGTGGTTAATTTGAATAAATTAATAGCATGAATTATTTAATTTTTATTAATTTTTTTTTATTTATATTAATACAAATAAGAAAAAAGCAAACAAAAAATTATTTTCACAATATATCTGTAATACAAACATAATTTTACAAAACAAAATATAATAATACATAATTGTTTTGTGCAAATAGATCTGCAATCTTTCGAATAGCGCGAAACAAGTATAAACAAGCACAGCTCGACAAATAAACAACATGTATTACAACATAGTTACATTAATTCCGAAAACGTGTCTGACGTGGCATTTTATGAAATATCAGAAGAATTAAAATTTATATTCATACAAATGACATCAAAAATAATAGAAGATATCATAATAGGAGAACTTAAAAAAATAATTGTAAGATATACAGTAAATAATGCACATTTTGGATAACGGTTGACCGACCCACTTTTAGTACTCCGAGGGTTAATTAAATTAAGTTTTTGTTTTATATTTTGCAATAAAATATTTTTTATTTAAATAAATTTCATGACAAAATATGAAAATTACATATTGTTGAACTCAGAAAATGACTGTCTTTTCGAAACTGTAAAAATAATTGTATGTTCCAATGTAACTATGTATTTGAAAAACGATACAAAAATGTATATTAAGTGCCTTAAAATCTTTATTTTGTATATTATAGTTAGAATGCATAAATAGCTTTTATTTGAAGTTTTTTTAAAATAGTTTTAGTTAATGAAATATAATACGATTAACCTTCTATAAAGCTTAAAACCGTGTAGCTTTTTGTGGTCCAACTTACGAAGATGAATTGAATGGCCTAATTTTCAAAAACTAATAAATAGCTTGCTTTTTATTGTACGTTAAAATTTTTATTTTATAAAAATAGGGGGAAAAGTAATTTGGATATGTTTTAGATATTTTAAAGAAGAATTTAATGATTAGATACATTACTTGTAGTTTCAGAGGTATAACTTATGTTTATGTTAAATGGAACTACAGATTTCACTAAGGCCGAAATTTTCAACTGAACGTCACTCTAGTTTACACACACAGACACACACACACACACTATGAAATAACTGCGCAATTTAGGCCTGTGCAACTAAATTCCGCGTGTATGGGACGAGGGGGCTTAGCATTAAAGAAATAATTGCAAAAATATATACTAATTATCAAAAGTATAACTTATTATGATAAGGAATTGCTATCAAAATACATCTATTTTTAAAAAGTAATAATTTTAAAAAATATGTTTATCAAATCAAGTTGAAAGTACTAAGTTATAGAAATATATAAAATTATAAAGATTATGTGAATTAAATTATGCAACATTAAATGAAGGTTAATATTTTTAATGTACATGTTATTTTTTTTTATATACATAATTAACAATAATATAATAAAGTTATGATAAAGAATTGCTATCAAAATACATCTATTTTTAAAAATAGAACTAATTTTTAAAAATTTATGTAGTAATTCAAGTTAAAAAATAATTAAGTTATAGAAAAATACAAAATTATAAAGATTATGTAAATTAAATTATGCAACATTATAGATGATGATTAATATATTTTTTTACCTATAATGTGATAAAAAAAGTGTGTATAATACATTTTTATACGATTTTGAAGGTGTTTTGATTGAAATTTTGTTTGGCATTAGTATATTTTTTGCAATAACTTTATCACTCTATATAATCAAGTCAGCAAATTGTATATTTTTGAAAAGTCTATAAATTTTTCTTTATATTAAAATGAAAGCTTTAAGTTATAGTTCTGATTAATATTTACCGTATTTGCCCGAATTTAACGCCAAAGATTAACACCAAAATTTTTCATAAAGATATTTAGGAAAAAGTAATCAGAATTTAACGCGATTCATTCATTTTTCATAAAAGAATTCAAAGAAAATAAAGTTCAAGAATTTTTACATTTCATTACCTAGACCTCGGATTTAACGTGAGTTAATTTTTTAGCAGAAAATAATTAGTCAGGAAATATCACTTATATTTCGACGAATTCAACGTACGTTTTCATCTGGAATAAATGATACAAATAACATTTACAGTAAATATTATTTGTGTTATTTGTATTGTTGAGTTCGTCAAAACGTCCATTATTAATAAATATTAATTCAGAACTATAACCAAAAGCTGTTTCATTTTAATAAAATGAGTTCTGAAAGTTTTTATTTTCTTTATATTTTTAATTTCATATAATGTATAGTATTTATTTAAAAAGTGTCACCTTAAATGTTTGGTAAGCAAATGGAATTACTAAAAATCGCTAAAACACGTCGTCAACTTTCATTTTTTATTAATGTATCCATCTCTTATGCCTCCGCAGCTACCAATTTTAAAAACCTAAATGGCACTATCCGCTTTGTGATACATCATTTAAAATATAATTTTATTCCAAATTCAGTGCCGTTCGAAATTTTAAAGTCGCTGAGGTTTTACGGAAGTTATAAACAAAAATAATTTGAGTTATAGTAATAACAGGCGTGAAAACAGCAACACCGAAATAGCAACACTTTCTTATATCGGCCATTTCTGTTAAAATAGTAAAATTGCAATAACTTCTACAAATTTACTTGTAGGGTCCCAGTTTTTTGTACACACACAGACAAAAATATATTATAAACAATGTGCAATAATCAAATATAAGTGATATAATTTATGGGGGCAGCAATATGCCATAAACATATAAATTCTTATAAAATAGGCTGATTGATTTACTAAAATATGTTTAAACAATAGTAAACTAAGATATCGGTTTCTGAATTTTGGTACACACATAAATAAATATATTATAAACAAATTGTTATAACCAAAAAAAATGGCAAAATGGAATAAGCCGTAAATTTATAAATTTTTGGAACAATTCGCTGATTGATTTACTAAAATATGTTTAAACAATAGTAAACCAAGTTGTCGGTTCCCAAATTTTGATACACACATAAACAAATGTATTATAAACAAATTTTAATAATCAAAAAAATGGTTCCAAACTTTGTGGGGGCGGCAATACGCTTTAAATTAACATAGACTTGCAAAATTCGCTGATTAGTGTACTAAAATATGTTTAAACAATAGTAAATCAATTTGTCGGATTCTGAATTTTGGTACACACATAACCAAATATATTATAAACAAATTTTAACAACTAAATGGTTACAAACTTCGTGGGGGCGGCAATACGCTATAAATTTACATAGACTTGTAAAATTCGTTGATCAGTTAATTTTTTCAAATTTGCAATGCAATTAAATATTAAGTATTTTATTGAAATAGTAACCTTCAGACTTTCACGGCTGGTATTTATTGATTCATAATTTTTTCACATTTTTATGTTTTTAAAAATGATTTTTTACAAATTTAAATCGAAGCTGTAGCGGAGCCGGTACAGTTGCATAAATTTCCGAGACGAGTAGTTAAAACTATTTTAATTAAAATGATAATATAAAATGATTAAAATAAAGAAATTTGATTATAGTGAACAGCTTGATTGCAAATAATAAAGTTTTGTAAATAGTGTGTGACTTTTTCAAATGTTATATCATGTTTAGGATATATGCAGATTTTGTTAGATTTCCGAAATGAGTGTATAGAAAGTCAGTATATCTGAAGATTTTTATACCACTTAGTTCAACTTAGATTGGCTAAAAGTTAATAGTTATTTGTATATAGATTATATATATATATATATATATATATATATATATATATATATATATATATATATATATACATACAGTGTGTTGACTTGGACTGTCGTACATAGGGATTTAGCATGTAAAATCAGACATGTGCGATTTCCTGCTTTCCAAATTATTTTACAGAAAAAACCTTATGATAAATGTTTTAGGGCATACTTTTCTGCATGTAAATCAATTACTAAATATTTTTTAAAAATGGAAAATGGCAGTAGCCGTGAAATTGGAACATAAAATCAAACAAATGCTAATGCACGGCCGACTAATACCATTTTCAGTCAATTTCTTGACAACTTTAGGGCTAATTCCTGGCGTTGGGATGGTTTCAAAAAAATTTTTCTTGATTGATTTACATGTAAAAAAAAGTGTTTCCTAAAACATTTATTCCAAAGTTTTTTTTGTAAAATAATTTGGGAAGCAGGAAATTGCACATGTTTGATTTTACATGCTAAATCCCTATGTACGACGGTCCAAGTCAACACACGGTATATATATATATATATATATATATATATATATATATATATATATATCGATTAATTTATTTGCAAAAAAATTGAAAAGAGTTTCAAGATAACACTTTTGGCCTTATACAATTTTTTTTTATAGCCAACTTGAATAAACTTACAAAAATACATACGGTATAATACTAAAAATTTCATTAAAGTTTGGATACATATGTATTATTTCGGGGGGAAAATCTTTTTAATATTCTTTTATATTTTGGTAAAATTCTTCAATTCATTGGTAAAATCAGTTAATGATTTACTTAAAATCCTATTACATTCATATTTTAATACAAAAAATGTCTCACAATATTATTTTTAGAGATCCGCGATAGAAAATTGAGTAACACTGTTCTAGATTATTCAACCGATTTTGATGATATTTTAAAGAATAGGTTTATTCAGTGCCTAGATGGTTACTTTCAGAGAAAAAATTGTTAAAATTTTATTTTGGTCATAATATTTATCAGATTTTAACCAAATTTTCTGAAAAGATTCTCCCTAATAATGCTTAAATTACATAATTTTACTGATGTCGTTAATACACTTTGGCGACAAAAATGATTAAATTATAAAAATATTTATTCCGGCTACACCATTTATCGGAATTTAATGATATTTTCAGGATAGATTCTTTTGGTTACGGAAATAATTATATAATTAAAATTTGACACAATAGGTATTGTCGTTTTAAAAAAATAGCAGTTTATTTGATTTAAATCTAATTTTATCAAACAGATTATTTTACTGTCACAACATTTACAAGATTTTATTTTTGTTTAGTATTATTATGAAGATCAGCATTCGAAGAAAAAATACATATTACATTTTTTTCAAATTTATGCTAATAATCATATGCTTTTCATTTTGTTCTAATCAAAAAAAAAAATCTATATTTGAGTGCCACGAGGCATCTTGTAAATATGAGATTAGGACAACACATAGTTATTGGTAGTACAAGCTCTGTTTTTGGGTATACTAAGAGAGCTGTTTTAGGCGCAATACTATAAATTCGTTTCCAAATTCTTGGCGGCTCATCTGCACGAAAGACTTAAATGGGAGATAGCACATTACGTACAAACAAAATTAACTTGCTTACAATATAATATACATGCACAACCACACTATGTATCCAAAATGGTGTGACACAAACATTTCTATCCAGACAAGTAAGTTGTGCTTCATCCACATTCATGATACTTCTCATACATGCTTATCTATTACTTGGAAACGTTCACCTATGTATATTTTAAATTTAAATTTACATATATCTATAAGTTAATAGATGTTAAAATAATTAATAGGGAATTAAATTTAACAATTTTCGAAAAATTATTTAGAATTTACCAACCTAATTAAAATGAAATTACAAAAAGCAACTAATATTTTGACAGAAAATACAGCACCAGTTAATATTTTTTAAAGGAATATTTTATGCCTAATTCTGTTATTAGATTTTCTTTATGGAAAATTACAATTAAAATTACAAAATTGCATACAAATATTAGGTAACATATGTATAAGCATTTAATTATTTGAATATTTATGTCTTTCTGCTTTAATTACTGTGTTTGTAAAGTATTAAAATTTTAATATAATAGAAAATAATGTGCTAAAAAAATAATATATATACAGGGTGTTCGTTCGCTTGGTTGATATAGGGCAATAACATGAGATTTCGATAATATGCAGAATACTACTTTCTGAAGTAAAATTCGGAGAAATACTTAGTATACTTTTCGATAGGGAATAAAAAGTTCTATAATTTGGTTCTACTTTTAACTTGCTAGCATGTGCCGTTTGGGCGCTAGAATTTTTTTTAAATATTTTTTAAAATTTTCAATAATGTTTCCTGCTAAATCAGTACGAGTAAGAGAAAAAAGTTACTTAGCTATTATGTAGCTAATTTTTTTCTCTATTTTACTGAATTTTTTCAGATTTTTTTGAGCAAATTTGAAAAAAGTTATATTTTAAAAAAATTCAAAATAAGACTTTTTTCAAAATTTCCTCAAAAAAATCTGAAAAAAATCAGTAAAATAGAAAACAAAATTAGCTACATAATAACTAAGTAACTTTTTTTCTGACTTATACTGATTTAGCAAGAAAAATTATTGAAAATTCTAAAAAACATTATAAAAAAAATTCTAGCGCTCAAACGGCACAAGCTAGCAAGTTAAAAGTAGAACCAAATTATAGAACTTTTTATTCCCTATCGAAAAGTATTCTAAGTATTTCTCCGAATTTTACTTCAGAAATTAGTATTCTGCATATTATCGAAATCCCATGTTATTGTCATATATCAACCAAGCGAACGAACACCTGTATATATATATATATATCCTGTATATACATATATATATATATATATATATATATATATATATATATATATATACTATAGCGCTAAACATTTAAATTTGAATTTACCGCGATGTTATAGTTGCGTGCTAGGTGGCATGATGGTGGTTCCTGGTCGGTAATACAGTGTGTGTGTCAGAGAGAGTGAAGCAAGCTGGCGAGGTGTGCGTTTAATGGCGCGACATGTTAAATTTCACTACAACAATAAATCAACTAATATCTTATGTCTAGTGTTTTATTTCTTGGCCATCACTTACTACAGCTTCAGAAGTGGGATTATAAGAATTCAATCACCACGTTTATTTGTGTGTATTAGGGGAAATAGTGAAATTAACTCGAACCTTAGAACTGTGGATTAAACACGTGGTAGAAAAGGATAGTGAGATATAAATACTAGTGAGTGCGAGAGAGCACGATAGTGACGCGCTGTTTGCCAACGATTTTATAAGTTTTATTTCTGATTATTTATTATGGGGGATGAACAGAATACAGTAACATTGGTCGATATACCCGAGATCGCGAATAATATTAAAACTTCTCCAGCATCGGTAATTAAAGCATTACATAAGTTTATATTCGGAGTGACTGGCGATCGTTTAAATCGAAGCCGGTTACGTAAGTTTTCGGGATTTGAATTCGCTTCGGATTCTGAAGAATTCACACAGAAGGTTGAGTGGACAGTTCAAAATTGCTCTGTCGGTGATTTAACAGCCAGTTGTAATCTTTTACGAATAGACTATACGGGTACTCCTAAGGAAATCGCGCGAAGATTGTGTGAACATCTGACCAATTTAGATTTATTACAAGGTCGCCCCAGTGACGAAGACGTCGACACTGAAGACCCCGATGACGAAATCGACGAGGATCAAGATGAAATACGAAGTTCCGTAAGTCAACAACTTGTCAATACTAATGCCACTATAAATTTTAGAGATATTGAAGACACAATTCGATTGTTCGATGGTAATAACTATCCTGTTAAATTATGGGTGACCGAATTTGAGGATAATGCAATTTTGATGGGCTGGAATGAGCTACAGAAATTTATTTTTGCAAAGAAACGCCTAAGTGGATTAGCTAAACTATTTATTCAGAGTGAACGGGACATCCGATCGTGGAAACTCTTACAACAAAAACTTATTGAAGAATTCTCGTCAAAAACAACTAGCGCACAATTACATAAAATGTTACAAGATAGAAAAATGAAACGCGATGAGTCGGTGCAAGAATATTTCTTACATATGCGAGAATTAGCTTCAAGGGGAAGTATTGAAACGGATGCTGTTATACAATATGTTATTGACGGTATAACCGACGACCCGAATCGAAAAAGTATTTTGTATGGTGCACGTAACTTCAGAGAATTTAAGGACAAGTTAGAAATCTATACAAAGATTCGCGCATCATTCCATTCTTCATGGAAACGAACTTCGTCCGTTCCAAGCATTAGTCGATCGCAAGGAATTGATCGAAATGAAACAAGTAAGAAGCAGATGCCTGCCGAAGAAAAATCGAAGACCGACACTAACCATGTAAGATGTTTTAACTGTAATAATTTAGGTCATGTTGCAGCTTCTTGTCCCCGACCACGAAGGCCCAGAGGATCCTGTTATGGTTGTGGATCCACCGCACATTTGAAAAGAGACTGTAAACAAAATGGCAGAGAAGCACGTGGCTCCGCACCTGCTGACAATGATGGTCGTCAAACCGGTGAAACAAGTAATGCCTTCCATCTTATAGAATCTGCTCCAACTGTTGTGTTACCAGTTCCGAGTTATACGGTGTTACTTCAACTGGAACAAAGTGAGATATGTGCAACGCTAGATACAGGTAGCCCCATATCCCTTTTATTAGAAAGTAAGGTGCCCAAAAATGTGAATTTGAATACAAATGTAAAATCTCATAATTTTGAAGGTGTCAACAGTAGCAAAATTATTATATTAGGTCAATTAAAGTTAACTGTAATGATTAATGATATAGAATTATTAGTAAATTTCTATGTTGTACCAGATTGTACTATGAGTTGTTCCTGTCTATTAGGTAGAGATTTTATTATCCGAAACGACATTCAAATAAATTTTAGTAATACTGTTGAAATAATCAAAAAACCTGTTGTTAACATTATTGATAATTCGTGGGATAATGAGATTCTACATATTGCGACAGAAAATAATAACACAGTAAATTTAAACATTAATGAGAAAATTGATGTTCAATCAGGTGGTAAGGTTTGTGAGATAGTTAAAAAATATTATTTTGATGTTGAAAGACCAAACGAACCACAAACGAGTTTAGAAATGGAATTAATTTTAAAAAATAACTTCAAACCTTTTTATTTCAATCCTAGACGCTTGTCATATCAAGAAAAGGAAGCTCTTAAAGAAATTATAAATGATCTTTTAGCTAGGAAAATAATTCGACCGAGTAAATCACAGTTTGCTAGTCCGATTGTGTTGGTTTCTAAGAAATCAGGTGAATATAGAATGGCAGTCGATTACCGAGAACTAAATAAAATGACACAACGCGACATATTTCCGTTGCCAAGAATCGATGATCATATAGATAGATTAAAAGATAAAATATACTACACTCGTTTAGATTTAAAAGACGCGTTTTATCACGTTCGAATAAAAGAGAATTCAATACCTTTTACTTCTTTCTCCACGCATTTAGGACAATATGAATACGTAAGATTACCTTTCGGATTGTCTAACGGTCCTTCATTCTTCACTCGCTATATTTATGCTGCATTTCGTAAATTATTAGACGAAGAAAAAATATTAATTTATTTAGATGACATTTTAATAGCGACTGAAACTATAGATGATAATTTAAACATTTTAAAAGAAGTATTATTAACTTTGACGCGAAATCATTTAGAACTAAAATGGGTTAAATGTGCATTTCTGTTAACGCAAGTTGATTATTTGGGGTATCGTATTGATGCCAGCGGAATTCGTCCAAATCCAGAAAACATTGAAGCCGTGACACAGTATTCAATTCCTAGAAGTTTTCGCGAATTGCATAGTTTTTTAGGATTAATATCGTATTTCCGTAAATTTATAAAAAATTTCGCAACTTTAGCCAAACCGTTATATGATTTATTAAACTCTAAAACCGACTTTCAGTGGAATAATGAATGTTCAAATTGCTTTGAATATCTAAAACGCATTTTGATTAATGAGCCAGTTTTAGCTGTTTATTCTCATACGACCGATACCGAGTTACATTGTGACGCGAGTAAGCACGGTTATGGATCTGTTCTGATGCAAAAACAAACCGATGGTAAATTTCATCCTGTTTGTTATTTCAGTAAACGTACTTCAAAAGCTGAAGCAAACTATCATAGTTTTGAGCTAGAAACTTTAGCAATAATTTATTCTTTAGAACGTTTTAGAATTTATCTACAAGGAATTCCATTTAAAATCGTAACTGATTGTAATAGCCTTAAACTAACGTTAGAACGCAAGGAAATCAATCCGCGAATTTTACGTTGGTCGTTAATTTTGAGGAATTACAATTATACTTTGGAACATAGATCGGCGGAACGTATGCAGCATGCGGATGCGTTAAGTAGACAATTTGCAGTACTTGTTATTACGGAAAATAGCTTTGAGCGAAATTTGGCTATCTTACAAAATTTAGATCTTGATATTGTCAAAATTAAGAACGATTTAGAACATCGAGAAGATAAAAATTTTGAATTGCAAAACGGATTGGTTTATCGGAAAACAAAAAACAAATTATTATTTTATGTACCGAAATCAATGATAAATAATGTTATTAATGTTGCCCATGACGAGATCGCTCATCAAGGAACAAATAAAACCGTAGAATATCTCATGCGTGTTTATTGGTTCCCTGATATTAAGAGAAAAGTGCAAAATTATATTTCTCAATGTTTGAAATGCATTACTTATTCTACAATAGCTAATAAAGGTGAAGGTAGATTACATTGTCATGATAAAGGAAAACAACCATTTTATTGTCTTCATGTAGATCATTATGGTCCCTTAGAAAAAACGAATCATCGTTATAAATACATTTTTGAGGTTATAGATTCTTTTACTAAATTTGTTAAACTTTATGCCACAACTAGTACTAAAGTCGATGAAGTAATTACGCATTTAAAAAGTTATTTTAACCATTATAGTAAACCGAGGAAAATTATTTCGGATAGAGGTAGTTCGTTTATGTCCGACAAATTTAAAGAATTCTTAAACAATGAAAATATTCAGCATATTGCTATTGCTAGTGCAACCCCACATGCTAATGGTCAAATCGAAAGAATAAATCGAAGTCTGACGCCAATGTTAAGTAAATTATCTAACAGTTTATCCACATGGAATACCACTTTAAGCGATATAGAGTACGCGTTAAATAACACTATAAACCGTTCGATTGGAACAACCCCCGCACAACTCTTATTCGGAATAAACCAGATCGGTAAAATTAAAGATGATTTAAGCCAAGCTTTATTAGACCAACAAGACGTTGATCGTGATTTAATTCAAATGCGGGATGATGCTTCTAAACAAATACAATATACTGCTAATCGTAATAAAAATTATTATGATCAACATCACAAACAGCCGTATGAATATAAAATTGGAGATTATGTTATGATCAAAAATGTCGATGTTACTCCAGGAGTGAATAAAAATTATTGCCGAAATACCGTGGTCCTTATGTAATTAGAAAAGTTCTAGACAATGATCGTTATGTAATTACGGATCCTGAAGAACATCAGTTGACTCAAAAACCATTCGAAGGAATATGTTCTCCGGAAAACATGAAACTTTGGAAGGAACATATTTAATCGAATTCAAATTGTTATGAATATATTTTACTTTAGTTATGTTACTTATTATCTTATGTATAACTTATGGTTAAGAAAAAATTATGACCAACCTTATGTATTTTAAGATTTTATGAATCATTTATGAACTTATGTCTTTATCAACAAATTTATGTATTTATGTATACTTAGATTATTTATGTACTTATGTCTTAACAACCGAATTCATGTATTAGTTATGTGTGAACCATTTATGTTAAGTGTTCCAATGATATACGAATTTTGTTGTTAACCTACAGATGATTAGGGGCAATCATTGTGTCAGGAAGGCCGAACTATAGCGCTAAACATTTAAATTTGAATTTACCGCGATGTTATAGTTGCGTGCTAGGTGGCATGATGGTGGTTCCTGGTCGGTAATACAGTGTGTGTGTCAGAGAGAGTGAAGCAAGCTGGCGAGGTGTGCGTTTAATGGCGCGACATGTTAAATTTCACTACAACAATAAATCAACTAATATCTTATGTCTAGTGTTTTATTTCTTGGCCATCACTTACTACAATACATATATATATATATATATATATATATATATATATATATATATATACATATATATATATATATATATATATATATATATATACATATATATATATATATATATATATATATATATATATATATATATATATATATATACAAGTTAATTTATTTTGAAAGTTTTATCTCCCACGTAAGTTTCTCGGACATCAGAACCGTCAAGAATTTCGGTACGAATTTTTAGGATTGCCTAAAAAGCAGCTCTCTTAGTGTACACAAAAACAGAGCTTGTAGTACCAACCATTATGTGTATGACAATGATAACCTACTATTATCTGGTAAATATCTACCCAAAATGCTTATCGCTTCTGAGACTATGACAGACACATTCAAATTTGACCTTGAAATTAAGATTTTTTTTTTTTAATAAATTAACGCATTATTTAAAAATTAGAAAGTAATTTACTAGTATAATTGAATTTTTCAGTTATTTTGAATTTGTTTAATAAATTATTTTAAACAATATTTCTGAATATTTTTAACAAATAACCAAAAAAATACATTATTAGTTTTGATAATTGTTTTAAAATAAATAGACAACAGTTGCAATAAAATGATTTTCTTAAAGCAATTAATTGTAAAAAAATTGTATGGTGGATAGCATTTTTTATTTTTTGAATTTTTAAATTCTTACCTATTTGTTTAGACTTATGAAGAACTAATTAGAGAGGAAATTTAAATATCCAGTCATATTCTTTTGTAACCAATGTATAAGAAGACTTGATTGTGTTATATATACAATATTTTTTACAAGTAGCATTAAATTTCATATTTTTAAATATACTTGTAAATGCATGTATTTAAAAAAGACGGTATAGACAAGCCTTTTGTTAAAACAATTTAATAAGTTTTTAATAACATCATGTACCTAATTGTTTCATAAGTTTTAAGCAATAATACGTTCAAATAATAATTAAGTTATAATACACAATAATTTGTTAATGATATAGTGGATGAGCAAAAAGTATTTTGTAAATTTTTAAAAAATATTCGTTAATATTTTCTTGCATATTAAGAAAATTTATTGCAAGTATATATAATTAAGAAAAAATATAGTACTATTATAATATTGTAAAATTTATGTATTTAACATCATCACTGTTGCGACAGCCCTAGGCCAGCCTTGACCTAAATTACCGAAATACTTGTTTCGTGATCTATCATTTGAACACTTTTTCGAAACTGCAAGTCCTGTGTTCGCGTAGATCAGCGACGAGTTTCGAATATTAATCTAAATTACTGACTTTTTAAGACAAACAGTTGATATAGCTGTTATGTTCGATTCTGTTTAATTAATAAGAATTGGCATTGTGTGGCATTTTTTTGTTTTATTTCAGATTCAAATCACCGAATTTAGTATTATATTCGGTACCTAATAATAGACGATTAAGCACACTCGGCTACCGCGCTGACAATTTATGTATTACTGAATTATAAATTACAATTATTATAATATACAGAGAGCCGTAGCGTATCGGATTCCAAATGTCTATTTTGCGCCAGCGCATGCACTAGAATTTACATAAAAAATATTACTGTGATAGTATAGAAACTTTATATCACTGAATTGATATCGACTTTTGAGTAATTTGAAGCGTAACCATGGAAACCATAAATAAAACATTGAGAAATCTTTTAGATCTCATAATAAATAACTAAAACAACTTTTGGTTTAACGTTCAGCCTAGATTATGTTTGTCCAACGTTTCGACACTCTACACTGGTGTCTGCATTAGTATAGTGTCGAAATTTTAGCCAAATATAAACTAGACGGAATCTTAAACAAAAGTTGTTTTCATCGAAATAATAAAATGGCACACGCTATGTATAAAATATTATAGTGTAACCATGGTAACCATAACACCACATATAGACTTTTTGTTTTTATATGACCAAAAACTAGTACTTTTAGACTAGTGCAAATGACAGAAAACCATACTTTTTAAACGGAGCGTACATTATAAAATATTGAAATTTGATTTTTATAATAAAATTATTTCTGTTTAGGTTAGGTTAGGTTAGTTTAGTTTAGGTTAGGTTAGGTTATATAGGTTAGGTTTAATGTTTTATATCGAGGATTCACTTTAAAATTGAATTGTCTGATTAAGGTGTTTAATACTGGTTTTATTGTTTGCAGGTAAAGAATGAAGATGTACAATTAATTATTAATATCTGGAACAAGTGGAAATCATTTTCAATACTTTTGTTACTTATTATGCTTTTTATTAATCTTTTGTCAGGATACATCTCATTTTAGATTTTTTTTCCTAAATGAATTAGATTTTTAAGGAATAGTTTTTTGAATCAACAATTTTGTAATTTTTTATGCAGTTTTTTTTTTATTTATTAAAAGTTGTTTAATTTTTTAGTAGGAAATACTATTGTAATATTGACTTAAGAAAGCTAATAATGTTCAAAATAAATAAATTTCTTAGCAATTTAAGAACACAAACATAAGTATTTGTGAAACATTGTATATTTATTGTATGTATGTTTGTTTCTCCAGCATCTTCTTCTAAACCCCTGAACCGATTTTGATGGGAGAGGTGTCATTTTAATTGGTTCATTCCCTATTTGAGAATAGGCAAGTTTCATCTTTCTACGATTTCATCTTGGTTCTCAAATATTTGAAAAACTATGTCTATTATGCATTTCTGCAAACGATTTTTGCGTAGTTGCGCAACAACGCAGCAACGCGCGACGAGAAAGTTATCTTTCAAATACTGACTTTTTGCGCAGTTTCGCAGCAACGCGCGACGGGAAAGCTATTGTATATTTATTTTATGATTTCCATGTCATATTTCCAATTTTGAGTACCGACATCATTACTTGAAAGTATCCTATCTTCCACACTTAGCTGTCGTGAGATTGGTGTATTGATAATTGAATAATTTCTTGTGGCCTTTAGAGTTTTAATTGCGTCTAGTTTAATTCGTAGTATGACGTAAAGATACTGTTCTACTGGATATTTACCGTTTTGTATCGGAGTTGTGTATCTTGCATTTTTTCTTTTATCGAGCCTGTTTCAGATTTTCTGATAATCTATTTGTTGATAGATTAACTGAGGTAATATATTTTTGATAAATTTCTTTTTCATAATATTTTTTGAATTTGTAACTGGTGAAAACCATTGTGTTATCGCTTACGATTGTCATCAGGGATCCATGGCATGTAAATATGCCGATGCTCTTTCTGTTCATTCTGTGATTAGTTTCGAATGACTAATGGCTATCTTTGGCCATTTTGATTCGGCATACGTAACTATCAGAAAATTGAGGCATTAAGGTTCTTCACAATTTTGAGGTGACATTTTTTTCTGTTTCTTTTTGATTTTTGTCGGAAGTTGAACGTTGTTTGGTGTGGGATGTTATGTTAGTGTAAATTTTTCATTTACAAAATTATTTTCTTAACTTGCTGTTTTAAATTATATTTTAACTTTGATTTTGTTAACTTTAGTTATAATGATAATATCAGAATTATTATGTGAATATTTTATAAGTTTCTTTCCTAACGCTATTGGATTTAAATTTGCTAGATTTTTAATATAGTCTTTTTTTAAAATAAATGAATTATGAACTCAAAATTAATATTTCAATTTGATAATGTAACATTATTAAATTGTTTTAAATTTGAAAATAAATAGTTGATTAATATAATAACTATTTTGAAGAAATTTTTCCTAGTTGCAAGTGAAGCAATAAGATAAAAAATTAAATTAATATTTGTGTAAAACTAATAAAAGTTTAGATATATAATTACACAAATATAAAATATATATAACAAATTATAAATATCGAAGAATCGTCATCTGAACCTATGCGAAAACAGCAACACTTCCCTTCATTCGAATTCCCAAGGATCCCATAACAAATTTTAAATGGTTAATTTTAGTTAATATACATAAACAAATTTGTTTTAATTATAATTTTTCGATAACTGTTTAAGATAACAATGTATTTTTTACGAAATAATCTGACTAAGATAATTTCGCATATAATAGTTTTTTTTTCATATCCTAGCAACAATTTCTAATAAAACTATTTACTAAACATCTTCAAGTTTCAAACTTAGATTATTCTAAAGTATTCGTTATACGACATCATTGTTGTAGAGACGTCTTTCTATATATTCTATGGGATAGCGGTAAACTACATATTTTTATATCATTCCTAACAACAATAGCAACAATTTCTAATAACAATTTTTACTAAACAACTTCAAGTTTTAGACTTAGAATTTTTTAAAGTATTCAATATAGGGCGTCGTTGACATTAAGACGTCTTTCTATATATACAACACAATACTTATACAATGATATTAATAAATAATTATTTCATTAAAAAATAATATTTAATTCAAACACAAAATTAAAGATTATAAACAACGGCTTCCGGTGGCGGCGGTAAAATTTCTATTGTCGAAATTTGTTCAAGTGGTCCACCTAGTAGGGCGTCGTTAACATTAAGACGTTTTTCCACATATCCTACGAAATAGCGGTAAACTACATATTTTTTATATTATTCCTAACAACAATAGCAACAATTTCTAATAAAAATTTTTACTAAACATCTACAAGTTTTAGACTTAAATTTTTTTAAAGTATTCAATATAGGGCGTCGTTGACTACATATTTTTTATATCAATCCTAACAACAATAGCCACAATTTCTAACAAAAATTGTAACTAAACATCTTCAAGTTTCAGACTTACAATTTTTTAAAGTATTCAATATAGGGCGTCTTTGACTACATATTTTTTATATCAATCCTAACAACAATAGCCACAATTTCTAACAAAAATTGTAACTAAACATCTT
Organism: Clivina fossor; assembly: GCA_963966155.1. NCBI lineage: Eukaryota > Metazoa > Arthropoda > Insecta > Coleoptera > Carabidae > Clivina > Clivina fossor. The sequence continues at coordinate 5,234,396 of OZ014552.1, read as the reverse complement.
CAAGTTTCAGACTTACAATTTTTTAAAGTATTCAATATAGGGCGTCTTTGACTACATATTTTTTATATCAATCCTAACAACAATAGCCACAATTTCTAACAAAAATTGTAACTAAACATCTTCAAGTTTCAGACTTACAATTTTTTAAAGTATTCAATATAGGGCGTCTTTGACATAAAGATATCTTTCTATATATACTACGGGATAGCGGTAAACTGCATATTTTTTATATCATTCCTAAGAACAATAGCAACAATTTCTAACAAAAATTGTTACTAAACATCTTCAAGTTTCATACTTAGAATTTTTTTAAATATTCAGTATACGACGTCGTTGCTGTAGAGGCGTCTTTCTGTATATCCTACGGGATCGCGGTAAACAACATATTTTTTATATCATTCCTAACAACAATAGCAACAATTTCTAACAAAAATTGTAACTAAACATTTTCAAGTTTCAGACTTAGAATTTTTTAAAGTATTCAGTATACGACGGCGTTGCTGAAGAGGCGTCTTTCTGTATATCTTACGGGATCGCGGTAAACTACATATTTTTTATATCATTCCTAACAACAATAGCAACAATTTTTAACAAAAATTGTTACTAAACATTTTCAAGTTTCAGACTTAGAATTTTTTAAAGTATTCAATATACGACGTCGTTTTTGTAGGGGCGTCTTTCTATATATTCTACGGCAGTGTTTCTCAAACTTTTTGGACCACTTTTTACACTTAAAAATTTTAAAGGACCCCCGAAGAATGGGTATGTGTAGAAAACATCTCAGAGGGTGGGGGGGGGGGAGTAATTTACATTCAGAAGGAGTTAATTTCTTTAGTTTAATTGCACTGAAACACTCATAATTTTGGTTGATAGCAGATTTATTTTTAGTATCAATAAAAATTAATAACTTATCTTTGGTACATCTTTGAACAAAATATTCTATGTATATGTTTCGACATTAACTTAACTAATTGAGTTTACTAAACATGTTTTAAAATAAATTTAATGTGATGGGTGATCCTGCTTATTTTGGCACAATAAATTAAACCTGAGTTTAATATCGGTCAGTGCAGGTCTCATAGCGATTTCTAAGTTGCTAAGACGAGAGCGCTGTTTTGTTTTGATGTTGGTAATTACTGAAAATGCCATTTCGCATAAATAAGTAATTGCAAACGGTAAGAGAATTTCTATTGCTAATTCAGCGAGTATTGGATACTCTGTTTTCAGATTAAGCCAAAAATATTTCAATGTTTGCTTAATAAATTCGGTTTTAAGTTTTGTATCTCAACTAAATTCGGCAAATTTTTCTTGGGCACTTAATGGGAGATGTTTCACTTGTTCTACAAGGAATGGTTGTTGTACCCAGATAAACTGTTCAGTATTTAAATCTGATAGAAAATATTTTTAAATTGATTTTTTTAATTAAAATATTATCAATGACGGATCTAGCTTTTTGGGGGCCCAGGGCTTAAAAATACCAAGGGGCCCTACACGTTTAAAAAAAAATTGTTTTCTTTTTCTTTATTGGCTTTGACTCACGCCTTCGCCATTGACTATAAAAAAATTTAAAAAAATAAAAGACAGTATTAAAGATTATAATTATTATTTATTACATTTTTATTAAATACTCGTATATGTATTAAGAAGTACACACAAGGATATTAAAGTACAATCACAATTATTTATTGCATTTTATTAAACATATATTAAGTACAATCTCAATGAAATTAAATACAATACAATTACAATAACGATTATTTAATTTTAAAATTATTAATGACGCATTTTTCTGACTTTTTTCTCGGCATATTCCTTAATAACTTCATCATAGTTCAATGACTTCGTTAAATCACTTTCCACTGATAAAATCATCAAGTCCGCTAATCTCTCATTATTTATTTTATTTCTTTGTTTATTTTTAATCTAACTCATTCTTGAGAATGATCTTTCTGCTTCACAATTAGTAATAGGTATCGTAAGTAAAATTTTTAATAATGTATATAAATTTGGAAAAGTATCAATTAATTGTTTATCGTAAATAATTTTTAAAATTTGTGCACAATTAAATTGGGTTTGTTCGTCAACTGTAATAATATCAATGTACACCTAGACCTCACTTTGCGTCGTGGTTACGTTCCAGAAAAACACGACGCAAATTGAAACGACGCAAAGTGAATTATGATTTTCTATAGCATTTTCTATAGCAAAAAAAATAGACTCGAACCCAAAACAACGCAACTTCGAAAATCTAACGACGCACAGTGAAAATTGGTACTAATTCAGCAGCGACGCAACTTCGAAAAAACGCAAAACGAAACGACGCAAAGCGAGGTCTAGGTGTATTTTTTAAAATGAATACACTCATTTTTGAAGGTGGCAATATCGTCAACATCATCTTTATAAAAATTATATACTTTTTCAATACTGGATTCATCGATTTCTTTTGTTTTTTGTTTACAATATCAAATAAAAATTTAAAATAGCTGGAATTTTCCTCGTAAATTTTACTTCGATTTTTGAATTCAATTATAAATTTGTCTAAAACGACGTTCAAAACTTCAATTCTAAATTTATCTTTCCCTGTTAATTTATGTTCACCTCCTGTTGTTCCGTCTGAATATTTTAGTATTCTTCTTTTAACTTTGTATTCTTCACAGATCATTAGTTAAAATTTTTGCCGATATCTCGTATTGGGTCAATTCGGTGTCAATGTTATTTCTTTTTTATTTAATAAACGATTCAAGTGAAGAAAGAAGAGTAGAAGCTTCTAATAAATCAAGCCCAGGTGTTTGTAATTATTTATTTACTTTATTTATTTTTTCTAAAATTTGTTCCCAAAAAATAACTAAAATTCCATTTTCCAATGTAGTCATTTTACTATATAATGATTTTGCCTCTCTTTTTGGGTCTATTTTTTCATTGCTATCATTTCCAATTGTTTTTAAAACTGTCAAAATTACGTTATAATTATTTTTTAAAGCTTTGACAGCTTCATAATGACTGCTCCATCTAGTTTTCCCCAAATTTTTTAAAGAAAGCGTTTTCTCATTTAACTTTAACGCTTCTGTCATTGCATTCCATTTGTTAGTGGAATTTGAAAAAAATACAAATAATTGTTGGATTGTACCAAAAAATGATACAACATCATGTACAACATTTGCAGCTTCTACTCCGACTAGATTTAGACTATGTGCTGCACACGGTGTGTATACAGCCAACTTGTTTTCGTTTTGAAGCAGTGCTCTCAAGCCGTTGTATTGGCCAGACATATTGGCGGCATTGTCGTATGATTGGCTGCGACAATTTTGGATTGATAAATTATTTTTGTTTAATACATTTTTAACCACATTAAGTAGAGATAGGCCGGCATGAGATGTAATGGGTGTTATTGTTAAGAATCTTTCATAAATATTACCTTGGTAGCAATATCTTATTATTATAGACAGTTGATCTATGTGAGCCACATCGGGGGTTGAATCAACAATAATCGAGAAATATTTTGTATCACTTGAATTAACTTGAACTATAACCGTTTTAGTCACCTGTTTTGCCATTAATTTGATTATTTCCTCGTATACAGTTTTAGATAAATAAGAAACACTATGTTTTTCTCTTATACATTTTTGTATATGTTCCTTAAGAAAAGGATCAAATTCAGAAATTAATTCTAAACATCCCATAAAATTTCCATTATTTGGAACTCCGAATTTTTCATTATAACCACGAAACGAACGGTAAACCTCGTTCACTTACAAATTTTATAACAGCAACAACACGCTTCAAAATATTATAGAATTTATTCGATTCCTGTTCTGTTTCTTCTATTAATTGCTTGTCGATTGTATTTATATTTTCCTTTCGAGTTGACCAGGTAATTACGGCATTCTTGTGTGACGTAGACTTTTCGTGGGCTATAACATATTCTTCTCCATGTTTCCAGTCAGAAAATCCATTGGAAAATGCTTGAACGTTAGACGAAAATAGCTTACACATTAAACAATAAACGTTCCTTGTGCTTTTCGAGTAAGAGATCCAAGTTCTTGGCACAGGCTGTGCATTTTTAAGCTGTTTTTTTAAATAATCCCTCCGAAAAATATCGTTTCTGTGTATTTAATATTCTACTCGATGCGGTGCTCAGCATAAGGAATCGGCTCAGCTGCAACTCCAAACACATCTTGATGTTTCGGAAGCGAGTTATCTAGGGCATTCCGCTGCCCCGGATCTAGCATGACTCCTTCGTCTGCACCTAGGCACTGAAGCGCGTGAACCGCTATAGTGGGTGTGTCCACGGTTTCAAATTGCAATTTAAAATCTATCTCGGGTCGATCGGAAAAATGCCAAGTTTGCATTGCGATGTTTGGAACAATCCTGGCATCTCCGCTAAAGCCGATACCTAATAGCGTTTGCTTGGCATGCGGCAACACTATAAACCTGGTCCAGATCGTCTTTGATGCTACTACGACATCCGTTTCGGTCATCAGCAAGCTATCGCGCTTCTCGGAACCATCTGCTAGCTTTGTCCGGACGTCTACAGTTTCAAAACGTTGTCCGTGGTGTGATAAAATCTCGTACAGCGAGAGGCTAGCCACACTGTGCTGTGCGGCAGTGTCTAGCAGCGCAGTGCTGTTTGCTCTACATACCTGTATCGACAAAATGGGCCGCGGACGCGGGCGTATGGTTGCTTCCCCTTGCGTCTCTATAGCGGAGAATTCGGCTGTAGTTGCTTCCGGGTTGCGACTTGGGTTGCAAGTCGGACACTGACTACGAACGACTCCTGATGCGCCGCACCCGTAGCACTAAATGGCGGGACGCATTGTCTCCGTTGGTCGAGGCGTCGCGGGCGGCACGGAATTCTTGCTATCATTCTCGCGGCTTGCAGCATATTTGCGGCATTCCGCTTTCTTGTGGCCGTAGTTATTGCAGAAATGACATCTCGGCCGTTCCTTTTGCTTGTCGTCCTTCACTTCATGCGGAACGCATTTTTCCGGTTTTTCTCGCATCTCTTCGGCCACTCTTGCTAGCCGTAGCAGATTGTCGTACGTGCCTAATTTTTCCCGTCGAACGCGTTTCCGGATATCACGATGCAGCTAACCATACAACATGTCAAGCTGTACACTTTCGGCTAGTTTCGGCTCAGGTAGCTGAGCGATAAGCGCGCGTGCCCTACGGACAAACAGATCTGTTCTCGTATTTTCATTTTGTTTTTGCGAGAATAATTCCTGGTATATTTGATGTGCCGGCATCTTCACTACGAAAGCGGCACGGAGACCGTCTAGCGCGTCCTGAAAACTGCGAATGCTGGTTTTTACACCCGTCCGCCGTTCAGCAGCTGTACCGGTAAGCACCATTTGCACACCCTTTACCGCATTGTCATCGGAAATATCGACGCAATCTTTATAAACTGTGATTGCGTCTATAAATGTCTCCACATTTTCATCCGAACCTCCCCCAAATCGCGACGTACATCGTGAAAAGTTTCCGTTTGTGTTCGTAGGCGGTGGAGTTTGCGTCGGTACAGTTATCATGACTTAGATTCCCTGTAGCAGTTGCTAAAACTGGGCATCAGTAAAGGTTGACTGCGGCGCGAAATTTTAGCGGCAAAAAAAACGCTTTTTTCGATCCTAAATGGCACTTCTAGCACCACACATACACGCGCACACACTTTGCGCGGGACACGGGTTCGCTTGGCAAGCGGCGTATGCACGCTATGTTTTGGCGGCAAAACTGAATTCGCGCGCGGTAAAACTGGCGGGAACTATTGCTTAAACATATTTTATGTATTTTTCTATTGCACATCGTCCATTGTCCAGTATATGTAAATCTTTAATTTCGCAGCCACTTATATAACACATACTTTCAAAGTTATCGAAATTAATGATTAACATCAATTTTAACTCTTTCCTATATGTAGAAGGATCAAAATTCAATAAATTGTTATCGTTGATTATTTTATTTGCAAATGCTAATATATATACCCCACAATTGTATGCATCTTTTTTGTATGGGATGTTCAATTATTGTTGTGCCAATTTAATATTAGCATCTTTAAAATGACTATGTTTATTAAAGTATTCATATAATGTATATAAATATAAATTTGTGTCTTTTATGGTGGATTCAAACGGATATAAAAACTTGACAACACCAAGACAAACCAATGGTTATCAAGAATCAAATATTTTTAATTTAAAAACATAATGTTCTAAAATTGAACTTGCGTAAGCTGCAGCAGCAGATTTAATTTTATTATTCCCATTATTTTTTGTCAGTAAGTCTATGATTCTATCGATAACAGTACCTGATAGCCAGTTATTTTTTGATAGTATATAAAAATTTTCGAAATATATTTTTTTTTGTACAAACAGATTTAGCGTAATATGCTACTATGTAATCATTCGATATTTTTTGATAATATTTTATATCACATGTCAAACCATTATTCAAATTTTTTTTATTTGAATCATTTGCAGTAGTTTTTACTGGTGCATTTAATTTATTTAAATAGATACTAGAAAAGTAAGAATGAGCAGGTACTTTTTTCTGCCAAGATTCTTTTTGCAACAATGTGTTATGGCTTTTATTATATATATTTTTATTTCTGGCACATAAATTTTTTGGTATATTTAAAGAAAATTCTTTGTATGTGGATAATATTTTATTTCTAGTAATTCTTATAAATCTACTACATTTTATATTTCGCTGTCCCGTTATAATATTGTTTTTAATTAAACCGAATCACGCCTCTACTGGAGCATTACTACATCTTTCGACACAATTTTCTGGAAACATTAAACCGCTCCACATGCAACAATATGGTATATATTTTTTTAATATTAATTCTAAAATTTCACTGTTACAATGTATATTTTAAATTTTTTTGTACATTTTGTAGGACAGATTGATAATACTTGTAAAACGGACTAGATAAATAAATCGGACTGTCATCATTTGGTACAATATCTATTTCTACATTGTCATTTTCTTCACTATCAATTTCACAATGAGATGAACATAAATTAATAAATTTATCAAACGTTTTTTCAAAATCAGATCACATATTCGACAAAAGAATAACACAAATTTTGAAACCACATTGTAAATACTTCAATTTTTTTATATTAAAAGCTGCCGCAATACTTTTTTTTATAAATTTCTAAAATATTTTGTCGCTAATAATTTTATTAATATCGTTACACACTATTTTCATGAAATGTGCACAACATATAAATATTGGAATGCAATTTTCATAAGCTGCATTCTTTTCTATCTTTGCAGTTACATATAAAAAACAAAAATTTAAATAACTTTTTAAATCAGAATAGTCCGACCAAAATTTTATAATTGCATTTATAATTGCAAAACTGAAATCAGTAACAACTAACTTAAATGCCGGCTATTTGATTCGTTCTTGTATAGTAAAATATTTAAATTTTGCGAACCAGTTACCAATTTTTACATGATCGTGTTGTGCACTAATCATATCTAATAAAAGGCATAAAATTTAATTCTCTAATTGAACTACGCCACTCTAATAATAAACTTTTTTTTTTATTTTCACTTGCTGGTGGTCTGACTATTGAACCAGTTGCGTTTAAATGCAAAATTGGGCAATTGTTTTTAGAAATGACACATTTTAATATATCTATTTGTTCTTTACTAAATATAATAACATTAAGGGGCACAGATACACTTTGTATATAAGAAACATTATTATTTTCTTGTCTCATCAATATTAACTTTCCAGCGGGCGCGCTGTGTGATTTCCCTTGAGTGGGCGCTTGTCGTAAATTTTACGTCATCAAGTTTTGTCCATGTAAATGGTGTTCTCTTTATATAATTTTTAGGAAATAGCTATGAGGTTATGGAAAATAATAAATGACAGTACTTTTTAAAAAAATATTATATATTTGACTTTCTTAAACAAAAATCTAAGCAACATTTTAAATATGTTAATATTTCGTAACAAAATATTTTATCGACCTATTAGTCCGAATCAGTATTCTCATCCTTACAATTGTTGCAAAACACCTCAACTGCAAAATGGTTCTTGCATGTAAAGGACTGGCACCGGCAACACTTCATTGATGCTGAGGATCTTTTCTTCTCCAGTGCACATGACCGACAAACACCGCGTTTTGGAGGGTTTCTTTTTTCTTCTGTTATCGGTTCTCGACCGTAATTCACTTTGAGAAAAGCACTTATATCTAGCGGTAAATGTTTGGCATTTGATCTCACGATAAGATGCTCTTTCATCATGGTCAGTGCCAAATTTTTTATGAAAATTTTTACCTGGACAAGCAAATTTGTATAAAATTTGAGCATTTATGCCGCCAATATTCATTAGTGTGTAGAAAACTACATACGGCCATCTCTTTGTTATTCTAGAGACCGAGTAAGCGGCACACATTTTGTATCTACTCCACCTTTGGTTTCGTTGTAGTCCAGTGTAACCTGAGGCTTTCTGGTGTCAGGGTCCATTTTGTTGTCGTCATGTAATGTTGTAAGTATGTAAGTAATATTACAGATTTACTTTTTCGAGGTACATAGGAAAGCATTATTTTTTCCTTTGGAAACCAAACAAAGTGGATCCAACAGCCCTGCTTTTGTCCGGCAAGAATTCTTTTAGGATTTCTGCTTTATTCTTTTTTATTGTTATTTTTTTCGTAAGCAATTATTCAGCGAGTGGTACACTTGTGTACCAATTATAGATGGCCAAATTCCGGGTTGAGTTTTCTATCGGAGTTACTACACGCTTTACAATATCTGTTGTTAGAGGCCGCAAATGGTCCATCGGCTTGTTTTCCGCAGTATATTTCTAGATTGAATGTGTAAAAACATTTAGCATCACATAATATAAAAATCTTCAACCCGTATTTTGCTGGTTTGCTTGGAATATATTGTATGAAGCTACAACGACGATTGTAGTATATTCGCTCAAATTGAATGAAGACTTGCAGTTATTGCCGAAAGCTTGGAAAAAGTCACATATCGCGGCCAGTTGGTCAACTTTCCTTCTTTCAATTCGGGTATTTTTATCATCGAATCTCGGGTAACAGGTGATGAAGAGAAATCTCTTGTAGCTCATGACAGCTCTTGCTATTTCAATCCTGGGACCGTCACTGGCAAAAATCTCTTTCACATTTGGTTGTGGAGATTTTTTTTATATCGATCAAATATAGCAGACCCAAGTATGCCATAAATTCTTGCCTGTCGATGTTTTTACAGTCCCGATTTCTAGAATTTTGATGGTCTAATGAAAAATTCTTCCAATGTTTCCTCCTCTCCCTCGGATTCGTCTGAAGTGTTTTCTTGTTCGGTAGAAATTTCTTCTTCCGAAAATTCACTACCACTCGAGGGAAAGTAAGTCTCATTATCTTGATCTGCCTTTTCGAATATATCTTGAACAATTTCTTCTAGTTCATTTTGTGTTAGCCGCCTACGAGCCATAATGGAACACGTCTAAAACAAAAAAAAAATACATTTAGCTAAAAAAGAAACGATACAAATGAGAAAAAAAAAATAGAAAAAAGTAGTTTCATACTTGAACAGGCGCGTGTCGTAAAATTTACGCTCAACGGAAATTCCCAAATATTAATGAACAACAAAAACTTCTAGGCACATCCGGTACGTCTGCAGTTTAGAGCGACACTAATCCTCGAATAGTTCGGCGCTCGATGCTTGCAACTAAGTGGTAAAAGTGGGGGAAGCGATAAGGCGCATTTGTCGTAAATTTTGCGACAGCGCTCCCGCTGGAAGGTTAAGTCCATAACGTCATCATTATGTCTGTCATTAACTGAGAACGCTTCTGATCTAATCTTTCTGTAAATGGCATTTGATTTAATATTTTGACAATTACCTCGTTTTATTACATTTGGTGATAATTTTAAATTGCGTTCATCACGATATTTGCTGAATTTACATGTACGTAATTTTTTCCTCAAAATATCTCTTTCTGTCTTTTTTACAACTCTTGTTAATTTTTGTTTATGACAATAATTTAACGATGAACTGAATATGAGTACTATTATTTCACTGCTATATTTTATTCTTATTTTAAAAGATTTGCATGTATTATGCGCGAAGTATGCATATAATATAACACCATTTTGTAAATAATGTTTCTTTTTAATATTGAAAATACATATAATTAGTTCATTCTTACAATTTCTGACATAATTGCTTCCAATTTATCTACGGAACGTTTGCCATCTGAATCCAGATTTATTATTAACCTGTTTAATTTTTTCCTTTAAAATGTAAGGATAAATATATATATTTTTTTTAATTTATCATTTTCGAACATATCATTCCAATCAACTTTTGAAATAATAAAAGAACCTTCCTTAATTGTTAGATTTTTAAAATTGCTATTGGTTAAAAAATTAACATTTTTACAACCTTCAGGTAACACTTGACATTTAAATATATTAGAATTTTTTTCTAATTTTTTTTTTTAATTTTTTTAATTAAATATCATATTAGTTTTTTGAAAAAACATATTTGAATTTTATAAATTACTATTACAATTTATTTGATTTATTACTTGAACACGTTTGCTTTTTATCTAATAAACTTTTTAATTTCCACATTATTTCTTTTTCAGAATTTAAACATTGAAAGCCTATTTTTTACAGAATTTTTTTTCTTAATTATTTACAAACAACAAAACACAGAATCGTCAGCAAAATATCTTTTTTCATTTAAATCATTCACAGTTATTATACGCACAAAAATATAAATGATATTATTATTTTATTATTATTATTTTTATTATTCCTTACTTTCTTGCAAAGTGCCATACTTATTAATTTACTTAAAATTGTTAAAATTGAAAACACAAAATAATAATAATATTTTACTAAAATAAAATAAAACTATTGACTGATGCCCGAGTTGTTGTTTTATTCTTATTACAAAATAATAAGTTAAAATTAAATTTTAACTGAAATATTGGCAAAAGTATTAAAATATTAGTAACACAAAATAATTCAATAAAAAAAAACCTTCAAATAATAATAATAATAATAATAATAATAATAATAATAATTAAATCTAAAACTTAGCTCTGTAACTGCAATGCAACTGCTGTAGACGCTGAAGGGAGATCACAGCACTTTATAAATTTATAAATTTTGCACACAAATTTATCAATTCTGCACTTGAATTGATAAATAAAATAAAAAAGGGAGGGTTTTAAAAGTCCAAGATAATAAAATTTTAGGGTAAAAGTTTACTGTATTTGTAAACTTGTGAGAAGAAACATGTCTGCAATTAAGAACGCCAAATTAAAGATGTTAGTAGAGAAATTTAAAAAAGTGCCCAGGAAACGACTAGATCAGAAGAAAGACCATTGATCATTTACTTTTGATAAGCATTGGTAGAATATTGTCTCGTGACTATGAATCATCGTTATAGTGCGAGGGTCATGGTTTACGAATAATAATTACGAGAGTACAATACAGATAGAATATATTTAGAATATTCAAAAACATTTGATTAAGATTAGTTATTAACATACTAAATGACTAACATAATAAATGACTAACGTAATAATAAACTTAATTTATTTAATCGGAGTTGGTACATTACATAACAACCAAAGTTTCCCGGTAGAATGAAGATTAGGCCAGTAACGACAAATTACAAAAATTTATTAAAAACCAGGACAACAAACAGATCCGAACGGCCACCAATACCAGGCCGAGATATTCCGTGGACCGAATTCAACCAAATAATAGAAAAGAAATATAAACAACCAGAAAATCCTGTCATTTCAAATATAATTAACAACAATTTACGTCCAAAGAACAAGTGTCGGTGAGGCGGACGAAGGGGCAAACAACGGCAGACAAAACGAAGAGGACGAGTTGACAAATGGTTGGAGAATCAAAAAGAAAACAGGGACAAGGAAGGAAAAAAAAAACATTTAACAGTGTAGTGTAATGTGCGGGCAGTGAAATATATATAGATACATATATAGAGATCTATACAGTTCTTCGTCGCAATTACACTAATGTGCGCTGTGTGTATTATTATTATTATTTTTTTTTTTTGTTTATTTCATGTAGTCCTACCTAGATTATAATTTTCGTTCAATTAGGTATATAGATATATGTTTATTTTAGTTTTGGTTAGTTTATGGTTAATATTAGTATAAGTTATATTTTTTTTATGTAAACTCGTAGCATTAATTAGGTTAATAATATGTTTGTTTTTTTTGCGCTAGATATTTTTTTTTTAAGAACTAATAATAAAAATTAATTAGAATTTAAGAAAAATTTGTTGTTTTCTGTTTGTGTGTTTGCAGTTTGTTATTTACATTCATTACTTTCAGTCAATAACGAAAAGGGGAGATTGAAACAGTAAGTACTGGTAAGCATTTTCGGCGAAGCGGCGATTGTTCTTCGTCAACATTATTACAATTCGAACCGGTTGGTTCGAGAGATATATCAGTCGTATGTACCTTATTAGAATTCTTGAATATATTTAAAGTTAAACAATTCGTAATTTTATTACAACTAGAGTTACGAGATTGGCATTTACGTCTGATATATCTGTATACCTTATATAATGCATATAATCCTAAAAATTTTAACAATGTACAAATTGTGTATACAAAATAATTATTCTGCAATATTTTTTGATGGAAGGGGACATTGGCTTCTAGTTCTTCTGTGACCTTTTTTATGTAATTTAGTTTGTGACTAGCGAGTTTTAAATCTTCAAGGTTTAAATTATTGTTTCTCAACGGGATTAAGTCGATTTTTGTAGAATTTTTTGATATTTTATTACAACAATCATCCGTTAATATATTAAATTCATTCAGAGTCGTGATGTAACTGCTTTGAAACTTTTGATTAAGTGTCGTTAATACACTAGTGACTGTATATGCTTTGCAACTCGATTTTAATGTTAAAATTCCGGTTTTTGCTAGAGGGATGTCGATGGGATTTAATCCTTTGCAATTGAGCGTTACTGTTGACGGGTTCGGAAACACATATATCCAATTATTACTATCGTGCAAACGATGCCAAATTTCACCTTTGATTTGGGATACGCGTGTATCACAAGATTTCGGTATTGTAGATTTTGAAAGTAACATTTCGGTTTCACAAATTGGTTTTACGTGAACGGAATATAGTGGTTCTCTTAACTCGCAAATTAAACTAATTAAACTAAGTTTTTGACAATTTTCGAAATTAGTTAATGTACTATATTGTAATTTATTTTCTGATATTGTTAAATGTTTTATTGACGGAAGTATATATATGTGTGAGTCATCAGACAATTGGACTGGTAAAGGGATTAAATTGTATAAGTTAAATGTATTATCATCGACTAGAGGGAGACTAATTATAAATACTAAATTTAAATTATGACGATATACTTCTAGCGTTATAAATTTTGCTAAAGTCGCATAGTTATTTATATTTAGTGGTACCGGGTAGTTGGTGGATATCGGTAGATATGGTAAGGTTCTTTCTAATTCGTTCATTAGTTGTGAGGGTGAAATTATGCGGGGGTGTAGAACATTTCGCCCTGCTAATAACAATCCGGTAATTAAATCCGAGTATTCTTTATCAATTTCTGTTATCATAATTGTTAGTAAGGAAAAGTGTTCGTCGATATTTTGCTTTAGTTCGAGATCGAATAATTTATTTTCCGAGGTTTTTATAAATTTCTCTATTTCATCTAAATTTTTATTGAAAATTTCACGATTTCTATTTATGTTTGTAACAGTACTATTAAAATTAGCGATTGTAGAGCTAACAACTGACGTTTGTTCTTTTAAAAGTTTAATGGCTTCCTGTTCGTTAATTTTTACATCATTTATTGCCTTATCATAACGACTAGCGTCGTCAGAGTCTAATGTACCGAAGATAATTTTGAAGAGTGATCCGATTCCGTTGATCAAACCTCGTCTAGCTCTTGTATGACCTATCATTGATTTTAGTGAATAATATTTTGAATTTAGAACAGGTATTAATTGATCTAATATTTTAGTAGAAGTATTACATAGCGAGAATTTTGAAAGAGTTAGTTTTTCACAGATTGTTTTAGTGCGACTATACGTATTGCAAATTAATTCTAGTTTACTCTCAAAAGATGAAATGTCTAGGTATGTAATCAGTTTCCAGGTGTTTTCAAAAAACTTGATTGAAGCAATGTGGTCGAAATATATGCCAGGTGAACTTTTGATTTGTGTGATATTGTAATTTTGATATGTGTCATCTGCGTGAATGAGTGGAATCAGTCTGAATCAAAAGCGTGTTTCAGTCGATTTGTATGTACTTTTACGTTTCTGTTTTTTATTTTTATTACACAATTTACTGGTGAGGTTACGTCTATTATTTTGTAGGGACTTGAATATCGCGGAGTTAGTTTTTTCGATTTTCCTATCGTGCTCTGTTGATTTTCTAAAAATACTTTATCACCGAGTTTGAAATTTATGGAATTTGTTTTTCTATCATAATACGATTTATTTTTTTAATTTTGAATCTATTAAGTGGTGGCGTGCTAGTTCGTTGCTTTTTTGAATTTTTAGTAAAAGTTCGTCTTTGTAGTTATCGTAGTAGTATCGAAATTCGGTAGGTTTAGTGAAAGAATTTGGAATTTGACATTTGAAACCAAAGACTAATTCGTGAGGTGTAAAGTTAGTGGATGTATGGATGGTAGTATTATATGAAAACATAGCGAAGTCGATCCAGTCATCCCAATCTATTTGGTCTTCTTGAACAAAATGTCTTAAAAAGTCTGCAAGCGTAGAGTGGCTTCTTTCCAATGCACCGTTGCTTTGCGGGTGATAAGCTGTAGTTTGTATTTGTTTTATTCGGAAGAGTTTTGCGATTTCTTTCAGAAGTAGGGAAGTGAAATCCTTGCCTTGGTCTGTCAGTATTATGTTAGGTATTCCGAATTTACAAAGAAATTGTCTAACTAAGTTGGTTGCTATGGTGAGAGCTTCGTGATTTGGAATAGCGTAAGCTTGTGAATATGTAGTTAAATCGTCTTGTAAGGTTAGGATGTATTTATTACCTTTTTCACTAATCGGGAATGGTCCTACGATATCAAGTGCAATTTTTTCGAACGGGTTAGACGATGTGGATGTAATTTCCATAGGTTTATAGTTTTTTCATCTGCTTAATTTATTTCGTTGGCATGATTCACACTATTTGATAAACGTTTTTATGTCTTTCTTCATGTTGTGCCATTTATAAACTTCTTTAATTCGCTTAAATGTTCTGTGGAATCCGGAGTGTCCGGAAGCAGGACTGGAGTGGAATTCTTTTAGTATATTTTCTACATCAGCTTTTTCTGGTGTTTTCAAATTATTGTGACAAATAATGACGTTAATATTTGTGTTTCTGAAAATATATCTTATCATTGACCGTACCTTGTTCCAATTTAGTCGGTCAATGACTTCTCCAAGACGCGGAAGGCAAATAGAATGTAAGTTTTTTTTATAAGTGTTTCTTTTAATGATAATAATGTTTCAAAAAGTTTTTCGTAACTTGTATTTTGCCAGTAATGTTGCTTCGTGATTAAATAGAAGAAATTAGTTTTTAAGTTGTCATCGAAATTGTGGACTGGTTTGAATAAATCTATGTTTTGATTTTCTAGTAATTGTTTGTGGTGTAGTTTCTGTTCGATTTCGGATAGAACGGTTGATGACATTTCTAAATCTTGAGAAATGTTGATAGCTATATTATCTTTTTGGTCTGCTATAGATCCGTTAATTTCCTTCAAGTGATCGAATTTTATTAATTTTGTTTCTAATGTGGATAGGAAGTCTTGATATGTTTCCGTGTCCGATTTGACGATATTGATTTTGGAGGAGCTTGGAGTTTCTATTCGACTAAGTGCGTCTGCGTTTAGATTTCGTTTACCAGGTTTATATGTGATTTCGTAATCATATTCTTCCAACTTCAATTTCCATCTGACTAGGCGTGAACCAGGATCCTTAACATTAAATAACCATTGTAAAGGTTTGTGGTCGGTAACTATTTTAAATTTTCTTCCGTATACGTATGGGCGGAAATGTTTGACACACGAAACGATTCCTAATAATTCTTTCTCTGTAGTTGTGTAATGTGATTTGGCTTTATTTAAGGATCGGCTGGCGTATGCTATTAGCAAGTCGTGTGGTATGTTGCCTTGTGATAATATCCCTCCGATGGCGAAATTGCTTGCATCTGTCGTAATGATAAAATCTTCAGAAAAATTCGGATATTGTAGAATTGGTTTGGAACATAATTTTTGTTATGAGATTTCGAAAGCTTCCTGTTGTGTACAAGTCCAAATGAATTCCTTATCTTTGCGTAATAGTTGAGTTAGCGGTTGGGACAGCTTAGAAAAGTTTTCAATAAATCTTCTATAGTATCCGGCTAGACCTAGAAATGACTTGATGTCTTTAACGTTTTTTGGTACTGGAAAGTTGCTAACTGCTGTGACCTTGTTAGGATCGGGTTCGACTCCATTTTCGGTTATGTGGTGACCCAAATACATGACTTCGCGTCGAAGAAATTCGCATTTGTCTGGTTGAAGCTTGAGGTTGTGTTGGTGTAATCTGTTGAAAATTTCTTTAAGTTTCCTATTGTGATTTTCGAGTGTATCAGCGTAAATAACGATGTCGTCCAGATATACGAAGCATCTAGTGCCTTGCAGTCCGGATAGAACATTGTTCATTAGTCGTTGAAACGTAGCAGGAGCATTCTTGAGTCCAAAGGGCATACGTTTATACTGGTAGTGTCCAAGGGGTACGGAGAAAGCGGTTTTTTCTTTATCTTGCTCTGACATCTTGATTTGGTGAAATCCAGAAGCCAGATCAAGTGTCGAAAAATACTTTGCATGTCCGAGTTGGTCCAGTATTTCGGTAATATTTGGAAGAGGATAAGAATCTCCTACGCTGATTTTATTGAGCTTTCTATAGACGATTACTAATCGCCATTTTCTTTTCCCTGATGCATCGATCTTTTTCGGGACTACCCACACAGGTGAATTATATGGTGATGTGGAAGGTTCGATAATATCTTGATTTAACATCTTCGTTATTTGATTGTTGACTTCTTGTTTGTGAATTTCCGGATAGCGATAAGTTTTAGTAAATATTGGAGTTTCTGATGTAACTTGAATTTCGTGTTCGGCCATGGTTGTGTGTGACAGGTTGTCACCAGGTAAATAGAATAGGTGATTGAATTCGAGGCATAAGTCGTTTATGGATTGGTTTTCTTCTTCGTTTAGGTGTTCGGTTCTTAAAAGATTTTTTAAAGTTGCGATTCTTTCGGAGCTAGAATTTGTTTCCTCAGCTGAAATTGTTCTGATTTTGGGATAGGCGAAAGATTTAAGTTAATTGTACTAATTTCTACTTGTTTTTCTGTAGTGCTTAATACACTCGTATAAGCAACTGAGTTAGAATTTATCCTAACGAGACTAGAACATAAATATACACCTTCTAAAATTGCGATGTTTTCGATTATTCCTTCATCAACTTCTGAATTTATGACTTTTATTGGAATAATTGTTTCTGATCTTGGATTAGCTTTATAGGATAAATTGATTTTGGACTTTCGGAAATTAGATTTTGATTTTGATTTTGAATTCTTGAATAGTTCGGATTTGTGGTATTAGATGTAATTACATGATTTAGATTGATAAATATATTATTTATGTATAGTTTATTTTCTTTATAATTAATAATAGCGCGAAATTTGTGAATAAAGTTTGCACCCAAAATTCCATCGTAATTTATAGGAAATTTGTCACTGACCACGTAAAATAATTGTTTGAATAATTGATTTCCGATTTTAATATTTAGAAAACACGAGCATATAGTTTTATGATGATTGTTAACTCTATCTATTCCTTTTAAAACGATTACGTCATTTTCGTTACACACAGTGACCTCTAAATATATAAATGGACGGGAAAGTATGCATAGATTTGTGTCACATACAAATTGCATGCAACCAGCATAACTGGATGGTTAGCTATCTCTTTCTATTGTTCACTGATTACGGCCACAATAAAACTTGAGCATGCGCAGATGTGGTATTAGAAAGAGTAAGCATGTGGAAAGCATCCATGACAGTTCGTTGTACCAGCCCCTTATGTGTTAAAAGTATAGGAGTTTCCCGTCCATTTATATCTTGAGGTCATTGGTTACACAGTACGTTACTCTGTAGTTTTGACAGCTTTATAATACAAACATCGCCACCGGTATCAAGAAGGAAAGAACATGGTGACGAGTTTAAATTGGGGGAGGTTAAGTGAACGTATGTGGTACATGCTTGAGTATTTAGTTGGAAAATCTGGCCTGGATTTGACTGGCTTCCCGCGAATTCGTGGCCTGGTAATCTCGCGGACCAAAAGAGTTTAAATGATGTGTATTGGCAGAGGAGGATTGTTGTGGATTTTGTGACGTAGAAGGATTGCTAGGTTTCCTTGAATTGCGCGTTTTCGGCATTCATTAATGAGATGTCCAAGTTTTTTACAATAATTACATTGTTTTTTTATTGAAATTTGTGTTGTTAGGTGGAGTATTAGGTTTATGGTTTTGGTAATGTCTGATTTGGTTCTCTGTTTTTATTTGTTTATGGGTATTCTTATTTTTGAAAAAGCAATTAAAATTTGTGTGACCGTTTTTATCACAAAAAGAGCAGTGTTTTGTGTTATTGACTATTTGATATTTCGAAATTTCATTTTTTGAAAGTTGAATTTGTTCTTCAATAATAGCAAAATTTATAGCTTCTTCAAGACTTCTAGGCTTTTGTGATTTTACTATTAATGCTAAATCTTTGTTTAATCCGTTAATAAAAACTTCCTGAGCTTGGTTTTTTAATAAATTAGTGCATGCTTCGCGACCAGCTAAGTCTAAATCGTCACTTAATGAATTTATTAATTTGATGTAACAATTTTCTATTTTGTTTGAATATGAAAGCACGGTTTCTTTTATTCCCTGTTTGCATGAATGTAATTCAAGATTCCATTGACCGGTTGTTCGTTTTTCGGAATATACGCTAAATAAATGTGATTTCAAACTAGCCCAATCATTAAATTCGCGATTTCTAATTAGTAATCTAGCATTATCTGTTATATGAGTTTTTATTATTTTAAGTAACATGGATTTATGTGCATCCGCGACAAGAGATAACGCTTCACGCAGTTGTCGACAAATTCATATAATTTTGATTTATTTCCTTCAAATTTTGTCAAAAGTCTAGCAGCCAATTCAA
This sequence comes from Clivina fossor, assembly GCA_963966155.1. Classification (NCBI taxonomy): domain Eukaryota; kingdom Metazoa; phylum Arthropoda; class Insecta; order Coleoptera; family Carabidae; genus Clivina; species Clivina fossor. The sequence continues at coordinate 5,215,167 of OZ014552.1, read as the reverse complement.
CAGACACAGTAGAAGTCATTTTAATTAGTTTTAAAATACTTTGTATATTAAATTAATAAAAAAATAAAATAAAATAAAATATATTGATATTGATTTTAATATTAATTACGTGTTTTAGTTAGGTCTAATAAGAACAATTTAACTCCTAACTAGTTTCACACGTGCAATAGTGGAATAATCAATTAATCGAAGTTATATTTCGTATTAAAATATTTATAATGATACAGTATTAGCAAAATTTAAAATTTCGTTTATATAAAAAAATACGAATTAAATATATTAAGATGATTCTTGCTTACAATAATTTACATAGGCAATTATTTTATATAAAACTATTTTTGTTTTATCGACTGGTGAGTAGCGTTGAGAATTTAGGGGAGATTTAAAACAGTACTCACAGTAGAATTATGAATAGCTTCATTTCGTTGGTTTTGGTTGGAATGTAGGCGATGTTGACGTGTAGATTCGGTTTTTTCCGTTGGAGTCGGCGACGATGATGGTGTTGGCGACTGTGACCCGTTTCTGTAGTTTGAATTTTCTTTTTAGGTCGTCTTTTTTGTTGTTTATTTTTACTGTTTCTTCAAGTTGTTCGATTAGTATTTCATATTCTATTGTATGAAGGTATTGCAACATGTGTCTATGTAGAAATTTTAACTTCATGTCGATGAAGCATGATATTTGATGTTGAAGTTTTATTTCTTTATTTATGCGAATTGTTCCAATTGCAAATATATATTTTGCACGTAAATATTGTAGTAGATGATTATTTATGAAATAATTATCGAAGATTTGGTTTCGTGATTCTATCAGCAAGGTGCATGACAGTACCAGCGGCCTAACCAATTGTAAATATTCATGTTTTATTGATGTTGTCGCACTTTTTTTTTTTTTTATTTAATCATAGGCCATTACACTACCTGGAAACTGTTGGCTATGCGAAAACTACATAAACGAGGAAATATGAAATGGCACTTTATGACTTCTTTCGCTATCATTACTTTGGCAATTCCTTTTGTAAAATCTACGCGACCAATACTTGAAATCTCTAATGATACTATTATCATATTTTGTTGACTTGCTTCGATTATTATTAGTTCCACATACTGTTTTAAAGTTTAAATTTTATCGTTATTCTTAATATTCTGTTTTATTACCGCAAAGTCTCGGTCGCAAGGCATATAAGAATGCCTTCGAATTGGAAAGTATTGATCCTATGTTTTAAATCGTCCAATTTCGATCTAAGCAGTGCACATTCTAAGAACACAATGGATCTTATTTTGGCCAGGACATCCATCCATGAATATGTGCAAACTTTCAATTTCTGATGGTATGTAGGTTTCTATATAATTTGCAATGAATGACGAAACTTCATTTGGCCCCTTTTTTGCCATGCCTTCATGATATAGGTATAAATACGTTTTATCTGTTCTTATATCGTGTATATTTAAAAGCGATACAGTTAGTTGGTGTAAATAGAAAGTATCCTGTACTGGCATTTGCGGTAGGAACAGATTTTGCATAAAATCTACTGCTATGACTCCAATACTGGGGTTGTGATGTGTGTGCGCCTGAATGCCGATTTTTTGTATGTTGTTCTTTTAGACCATACAATCTTGTACACTTTCAAATCTACTTTACTACATGTAAATAACTAATCTGCAGTTTCTTCTTCTGTCTTTGTTTATGTTCTGACACTGAAACACCTTAATAAAAGCTGATGCTTTAGCTGTACAAATAGTTCAAGTAATTGTCGATTCAGCACGCTGCAACGATGACTTCTCACGCTTCTCTCTCTGAACTCGCACTCATGTACACATTCACACCACACACTAAAATAAAATCGTGCACATTATTCGCTCGAACATGCCGCCCGCCTTGAAATATATATCTTTCGAAAGCTACACGCTGTTGTCTACTGGGAACTGCACAATTTTTTACGTAGCCCTTGTTGAGGTACTGCCATGCGGTAATCGTAGGGTAACTACTCTTACGATCTTGTCTGCACCCGGATGTACCTCTTCTATTCTACCTGTTGTCCATCGATTTGAAGGGAGATTTTCCTCCTTGATAAGTACTAGTTAATGTTAAGTACTAGTTAAGTACTAGTTAATGTTAGTGACCTCTCGCGATGACCATTTTGTTCGCTGATGCAATTGTCCCAGATATTCCTTGGACCAACGTGTCCAGAAATGTTGTTTGATTCTTTCGATATGCTGCCAACGTGACAACCTTGGTCCTGATATATCCTGTAGATTTGGTTCGGGAATTGCGGCTCCGGAGTCTCCAATTAGGAAATGATTTGGAGTCAGGAAGGTGTAATCATTTGGATCGTCTGAGATTGGAGTCAATGGTCTGGAATTGAGAATGTACTCTATTTGTGTAAGCAAGGTATAAAATTCGACATAATTTAAAACTGCATTTGCTGCTATTCTTTTCAGGTGGTGTTTTGCCGCCTTCACTGCAGACTCCCAAAGTCCACCAAAGTGAGGTGTCCTGCTAGGAATAAAACGCCATGTTATTCCTTGATCCGTTATTGCATTGTTGAAGACTTCGTTTTTCGTGGTAAAAACGTCACGCAATTTCTGCAGCTCTCTGTTCGCACCCACGAAGTTGGTTGCATTATCTGAGTAGATATGACGCGCTATAAACCGTTTTAACGCTGCCAAAAAGGCCTCAGTTGTCAAATCTTCTACTAACTCTAAATGCACAGCTTTGGTTGCCATACATACGAATAATGCTATATATGACTTCATTTTCTTCTTGGATCTTGGTGACAGATCTTTAATTATAAACGGTCCACAGTAGTCGATTTCAGTGTTCGTAAAAGGCCTAGATGGTTCAATTCGTGAATTAGGTAATTCACCCATGAATTGCTTCATATCTGCTGGACGGTTTCGAAAACAAATTATACAATTTCGTACAATTTTTTGTGTAATTGGCTTTGCTCTTGTTATCCAATATGTATTTATGATTGCTGCAAGTGTGCCCTGCACTCCGGCATGTAAATTTATATTGTGAAAATGTCTTACAATGCTTTATTTGACTGGGTGACCTCCAGGAAGTAATATTGGATGTTTTGCGTCGTAGCATAATGTATTTGATAATTTAAGTCTTCCTCCTACGCGTAATATATTATCGTTGTCCAAGAAAGGATCAAGTCTGAGTATTGAGCTACTTTTCGCTATGTATTTGCCATTTTTAAGATCATGTATTTCTGCACTGAAATGCTGTTCCTTTATTATCCTTATCAGCATAGTTCTGGCATATTCTATTTCTCTTAGCAACAGAAAACCTGTTTGTTTTGTAGAACCTGGTTTGCTATTGTTTATGAATCGAAAACAATAAGCTGTTATCCGCAATAATTTTTTGAAGTTTGAAATTTTTGTGAATATGAGTTGTAATTCGTCATTCATACTGTTTGATGCAATTAAATGTCTTGTTTTTAATTCTGATGAATTAATTTCTCCTTTTAGCCGTAATATGAAGTTAGGCCAATATTTGTCTGCCTTTTCTAGATAGCAGGGTCCATGCCACCATAGGTTGTTATGTATTAATTCTTTCACTCGTGCGCCTCTTGACACTAGGTCTGCTGGATTACTATCTGTGCCAATATGATGCCAGTTTGATGCATCCGTAATTTCTTGAATTTTAAAGGTGGACAAAACTATTAATTTTGGTCCACTAATAAATTCCATTGAAAATGTACCTCCTATTTCCGAAAATCTACCTTCTGGACCATCAAGATTAAGCATCAACATCAACCATCAACCATTAACAAATGAAATAAATTTATCAGTGGTACCCAGTCATACAGATATTTTAACATTTGAAAATGCCACCACGCCAAGAATAAATAAATCAGAACGTCCGAAACGAGGGAAAAGATTGTACGAGTTTCGAAAAAGACATCAGGAAATAGAAAAAAAAAGAATTGATGAATTAAAATTATTAAGAGAGGAAATTACGAAATCTAATAAAATACAAATAAGAAGAAATGAATTATTGGAACAAATACTGTTGCAATTACATTCAAATTCCCAAAAATAATTCACCTTTTTTAAAAATAGTTTCTCTTAATTAGCTATTTTACTATTAGTCTTAGAGTGATTTTTGTTTTTGTGATATTTGCATAATTAGTTATAAGAAAAGATACCAAATTATTATATTTTTACTTATCATAATGTGAATTTTGTTTTTGTTATTTTGTTATATTTACTTAGTTATAAGAAAAAATACCAAATTATTATTTTTTTACGTATAATAGTGAGTTATAAGAAAAAATACCAATTTGTTTTTTACTTATAGTTCGACCTTTGTTTTATTTTTTGATATTTACATAATTATTTACCAAAAAACGATATTGTTTTATTTTGTATTTCTTTAAACACATGTTACATATATACATACATACATATATATATATATATATATATATATATATATATATATATATATACAATAAATTTTTAATAATATAAACTCTTTTAATTTTAATTTAATTTTAATTAGAATATGACTTCCTGTAATTAATGTAAGTAAAAAAAAATTATGTTATATAGGTTATAAATATTTTTTAAATGTATTTCAGTTTAATTATTGTTGTATCTCTTAATGTAATTAATATAATTTATATTTTTATATTGATAAAATTATAATGTTAATGTTTTGATCTGAATATTTCGAAAATGGCCTTGAATATATTGTGTTGTATTGTATTCTAGTCTGTACCAGACCCGATGATGGCCAATATATTGGTTGAAACCGCGGTCGTCAATTTTTAATAAAAAAAAGAAAAAATACGAGTGGAAACCAAGACAAATAAATAAATTTTATTATTTTTTCCTAATTATCATAAACTCTTTTTATGAAGATGAAATAATTAATCCAACATTTTGTATAAAGAAATTTAATTTAAAATATTTACAATATAGTCTCTTTTTTCCAGAGCAACTTGGCGTTGTCTATCATTTACTACACCTTCGTTATTAAATTGAATCTCTGCCTCATTAATATAGTCTACGTCTTCCTCAATATTTACATCGTTATTCATTATTAAAATATTATGCAGTACACAACAACTTGCAATCATGTTATTCGCTAATTCCATGTCAGAAACATCTAAATATTTTAATCTTCTAAATTTTCCCTTCAGAAGACCAAATGCCCTTTCAATTACAGATCTAATAGTACTCATTCGGGTATTTTATCTAGACTGTTCGAGAGTTAAATGTCCATTATCTCGAAAAGGTAGAAGGGGGTAAGCAGCATCTCCCAATAAATGATAACGCGACGGTATCAGTGGATGATTTTCATTCATTATTCTCGCATATATATTACTATTTCGAAATACACGTGCATCGTGCATCCTGCCTGGCATTCCAATCGACACATCTATAAATGTCATGCTATGGTTACATGTGCCTGCGAATTATGAATCATATTATTATAGCACAACAAAATTTTATAAGATTGTTTACCCTGTAATATAATGGAGTGCGAGTTATGTCTATTATAATAGTCGTTAGCATTATTAATCGGTTGTTTAATATAAATATGAGTTCCATCGATAGCTCCTATTACTCCCGGAAATCCACGAGAACGTTCTGCAAATACCTGAAAATAAGATTCATCATTTCATAATATTTTAAATTTTGTATTCAATTAACTGCCACCAGTAGTAGTAGGTAACAGTTGCATATTATGAAATATTTTATTTAAGTAATGTTTGTAGAAAAATGTACATTTTCAGATAATGGTAATAGTGCATTATCGGGCCATTTTATATATTCGGGTATTAATTCTGCCAATATTTCAATTATTTCTTTAAAGATATAATGACCTGTTCCATCTGATATACTAAACCTATCTTCAGCTGCCCGAAAACTTTCTGGTGTACTTAACATCCAAATAGAAAATAACAATTTTTTTTGTAATGGAATAACAGTTTCTATAATTGGATGCCTGTTACCCACAACTTGAAGTACATACTGAAACAACAACAAATTAAATAAAGTAAAAACAAAATGAATAAAATAAGTACAACAATGAAATTTAATACATAAACAATATTGTTACTAGAAAACTTACTTCAAATGTACCCCTACACATTCGTAAATGTTTTTTGAACTGCGTATCAGTGTACCTAGGGACCACCGTTTCTGCAAAATTTCTGTTTCTAATACAACTCCTCTATGCTCATTATTATCCTGAACAATAGGTTGAACCAAATCTTTAATTACATTCATTACGATATTTAAATCTATCGGATTATCTTCTGCCAATAGAAATAAATTTAATTCTTCCATCGCTTGAAATTAAAATATAAAATATAATAAAACATACATATTTTTAATAACTATAATAATATTTTTAATAGACATACCTAACTCACAATAGATAAACTGATTTTCTTATAAAAAAATTCGTTAACCTATAGAACAGCTATCGTTTGAAAATAAAAATAAAACATAATTAATAACAAATATTTTTAATCAATGTAAAAATATTTATAATAACAAACACCAACTCACTAAAAATAGACTTTGTCTTTTTATAGAAATAAAATATTAATCGCTGCCTATAAAGGATAGGCCTGTAAAGCACAGAAATATCAACAATAAAAAAAGAATAAAAAAAAAAAACATTAATACATGTATCGTTTGGGGGGGGGGGGGGGGGGTTCCTCTTTCGAGCAGGATTTCTTCGCGGAGTGACGGTGTCGGTTAGCGTTGACGACTCTGCCAGAACCTCTGCTGTCTCCGATCTTGTACTTTCCGACAAATCGCTTTCCTCATAATGGCTTTCCAACACCAATGATCCCGCATTGTTCACCGGCTCTGGGTTTTCAGGCTGTCTCTCTTGTTCCTGGTCAGACTGACTCGGAGTATCCTCATAGGTGATGTCTGTATCTGTATCTAGTGTACGTCTTCGCATTTGGTCAGCATGCTTACGTCGAAGTGTGCCATTTACCTCGACGATGAAAGATAGGGGTCCAGTTTGTCTAATTATTTGGCCAGGAGTAGATCATTTATCCAAAGGATTATTTACCCAAACCGGGTCGCCCTCACTGAAGAAATTTGTTTTAGCTGAGCGGTCATGGAGTTGTATTTGAATTAGCTGTTTATGTTCTATGTTTTTAATCACGTCATGCTTCAAAATGTCAAAACGTGATCTGAGGTGGCGTCCCAACATTAGGTTGCTAGGCGTTCGATTCGTTGATCGTCTGATGGTGTTCCTATATGAGAATAAGAAATTGTAAAGCCTCTCCAACTGATCAATGGACCGATCACTTCTACGCATTCTGTTCTTGAATGTCCGCACAGCGCGTTCAGCAAGCCCATTTGATTTAGGGTGATATGGCGTTGTTTTTACGTGCGTTATACCATTTTCAGTGCAGTAGCTTTCAAATTCTTTGGAGGTTAGTTGGGGTCCGTTATCGGTGACAATGAACTTTGGGAGGCCAAAACGAGCAAATATTTCTCGTAGGGAGTTTATAGTACACGTTGAAGTAATATTTTTCAATGGCACCACCTCCAACCAACGAGTGTAGGCATCCACAAGGATCATCCACATACTTCCTTCGAAAGGCCCTGCAAAATCTAAATGAATACGACTCCATGGCTCAGGAGATACTCCCCACGGATGAAGTGGAGCATTCCGGTCATTTGCTTTGGCCTGTTGACAAAAATGGCATTTTTCAACTTTCCGCACAATATCGGTGTTTATGCTTGGCCAGTAAATATGCAATTTCGTCAACGACTGCATTGCGGTTATTCCTGGATGGCCTTCATGTAGCATTTCTAATATATCGCCCTGTAATGCCGTAGGGATGCAAATTCGACCTTTCCATAAAACGGTATCCTCTTCAAACGACAACTCTGTGCGTTTTTCGTAATAAGGTATAACATTGTTTTCAAGCTTTTTTTTGTCGGGCCAATGAAATTGTATAAAACGGATGATTTTCGAAAGTGTTCCGTCTTTGAGTGTTTCATATTTAAGGTCCTCTTTCTTAATTGGGAGCTTGCGTAGTCTTAAATGTAATAATTGAGCATGATTTGACAAGTCTGATCGTTCAATTTTGAATTGCGGAAGCCTGGACAGAAGATCCGCAGGACAATTTTTTTTCCCTGGGCGATATTGTACATCAAAATTATAGCTATTTAATGTCATTGCCCAGCGCAATAACCTACTGCTTGCAACTTTAGGTGTTTGGCGATTTTCCCCCAAAATGCGTTCTAAAGGTTTGTGATCAGTTGTTAAGATAAATCTCCTTCCATACAAGTATTGATGGAACTTAGTCACTGCGTATACAAGACCAAGAGCTTCCTTGTCTATAGTGGAGTAACGTTTCTCTACTTCGTTAAAAGAACGAGACGCAAAAGCGATTGGTTTCAAACTTCCATCTGGAGATTTATGCGATAGCACTGCCCCGGTGCCAACGTTGCTAGCGTCACTGGAAACTATCAGGGGCTTCTCCGGATCATAGTGGACCAGTGTGTCATTGGAGGTCAAACATGACTTTAGCTTCTCGAAAATTTCTGTATCCTCAACGGTCCAGTTCCACTTTTCACCATTTTTAAGGTGGCGATGTAGAGGAACAGAGTTGACATGTAAATTTTCGATAAATCTTCCGTAGTACGTTATGGTGCCCAGGAATGACCTCAGTTGTGTTGTGTTTTCCGGCCTTGGCATCTGTTTAATGGCTTCAATGTGGTCTTCTGTTGGATGTAATCCATTTTCATCGATCCTGTGACCTAGGTATCTGATGTTGTTTTTCAGCCAGTCGCATTTGGACCTTTGAGTTTTGAGTCCCGCAGCTTGTAAACGGCGCAGGACTTCTCTCAGACGTTGTGAGTGTAATGTAAGATTTGGTGCCGTTATCAGAATGTCATCAAGATAGCAGGCTACACCTTCTATTCCTGAAAGAATCTGGTCCATGGTTCGCTGGAACAGCGCCGGTGAAAAACTGATACCAAAAGGCAATCTTTTATACGTAAAGTATCCTTTGTGGGTTGCGATCACCAGATACTTTCGGGAATCGGGATGAACTTCCATTTGTAGATACGTGTCCTTGAGGTCAATTTTTGAAAAATGTTTTCCCCCAGTAAGCTTTGCTGTTATGTCCTCGAAACGCGGTAGTGGATAATCGTCGATTTGTACATGTTTATTTATGGTCACTTTAAAATCGGCACAGATTCTCAGTTTTCCATTTGACTTCATGGTGACCACGATAGGGGAGGCCCATTCAATAGGAGTGTTAGTTGTGTCGATTGGTTCTAGTACTCCTTCATGAACTAACCTGTCGAGTTCTGTAGCTATTTGATCCTGTAGTGCCAGTGGGACATTTCTCGGTCTGAAACTTTTTGGTGTGATGTCGTCATTAATGTGTATCTTGGCTTGATGTTCTTTGATGATACCCAATTTATCTTCGAAAAGTTCACCAAATGCTTCCAAAACTGTTTCTATAAAGTTTTCCGATGCTACTTCCTCCTCTTCCCCGTTTTGTGGGAAAGCCAATTTTATTTTCACATGCAGGCGTGTTTACTTTGTCATTTCGACTCAAATGACAAATTTTTGCGCCTGGAGGTAATGGTAATTTAAAAGCTAAAACCCAGTCTAAACCAAAAAGTGGTATATCATCTGTTTCAGTCACATATAAAGGCAAAAACATTTTCTTGCCAAAGGCTTTAACGTTCACCATTGATTTTCCCATAGTTTCAATTGGTTGATCACCGTAAGCTATCAAATTGTCTGTTTTTGTTAGCCGTGGTTTTCCGATGTTTTGCCATGTTGTTTTACCTACGACGGCGTGTACAGAGCCTGGATCGTAAAGCATATCAATACTGTTGTTATTAATAAATGCTGATAGCATTATTTTGCTAGATGAACTGACATTTCGTACGTTTGATACCTTCCGATCACAGCTTGTATTTTCGTTGTCGGTTGTACTGTCGTCCGAAAAATCTTTGTTTTCTAAATTGTTTTGATTTTGTATACAGCGCGTAGAACGTTTCGATCGCTCTCCGTTTTTCGTTACTCGAGAATTTTGTTTGATTAACGCGTTTCCGGAAATGATGCACACGCGAGAAAAATGATTTTTTTCACCACAACTGCTGCAAACTTTCTCGAAAGCTGGACAGTTCCTTTGACGATGTTTAAGTTCGCCACAATACAGATAATCCGTATCTGGGTGTAACTCACGAATTTGTGTTTTTGAATTACTCGACGAAACGCGTTTTTCATGTTTACTCGATTTATTTACGCGGTTTAAATATTTATCTGTATACGGCACTGATGGTGTCAAACACGTAATCTGTTTTGTTTGTATTGAAGCTTGCTCTAATACTATAGCTGCAGCTTCAACATCTATAAAAGTTGTTGTATTAGAAAAGTGTTTTTGAATAATCTTTTCTTGCCATTCACGATTATTTATACCGAAAATGAGTTGGTCACGCATTCTTTCATCTAATCCGTTTCCGAAACTACAGTCACCTGCTAATGCACGTAATCGATTTACATATTCAGTCACAGTTTCATTTTCTTTACGACAATAGCCGGCAAAGTTTATTCGTTCCACGAAAATATACACTTTTTTGCAGTAAAATTTGTTTAATACACTGACAAGTTCGATATAAGTCTTTGTTGTAAGTTTTTCTGGTTTAAAGTGATCTGCTAATAATTTGAAAACCTGCGGGCCTACCTTTGAAAGAAGTAAATTTCGTCTTTCACTTTCACTTTCATTTGTTAACAATCCATGCATTTCTAACTCTAATTCAAATCTTTGCAAATAATAGTCCCATTGTTCGATATCAGGTTGAAATTTGTCGAAATGAAAATGTTTATACGGATTTTCGTTTGTATCTGCCATTTTTAATATGTATTACAATGTTACAAACTTGCACAGAGAACCGTTAATACACTTAATACACTTGTTTTTCACTTAAATCCTCGTCGCCAAAAATGTAATATGACGGTGTCGGTGGCACTAAATAACACTCGATTGTTTAGATAAGAAACTACATTTATTCATTAACACAAAAAGATAATTTACATAAACTAATACACTCGAATTGAACATAAATGGTATTCAACAATATAGTAATGTGTATGTAAGTTGTCGCCGCTTCGCGCGTTGTTGAGCGGCCGCTGTTTGTACGTAAGTAGCCGCCCGTGTGTGTGTGTGTGAGTACGGGGGCTTGTAGATGTGTGTGTACGTGTGCCCGCTGTCGCCAGAAGTACGTGTGCTTGTCTTGGCGAGCGTAGAGTCACTCTGCGCAAACCCTCGCGCGCTGTGTGTCGAGAATATAGACGATACAATGTTCCCACCCTTAAGACGTATGAAAGCAGTGTTACCACAAAAAACATACTTCGCGCGCTAATCCAAAATGTGCATTCAACGGACAGTTAGGTTGTTCGATAAACATAAGTTTATAACCACAAACATGTTTACGTCGGCTGAATGCAACCATTGTTAATGAGCAAATTGTAGAATTTTGATGTTCGTGTATTTCAATGCGTCCTGTCGGTATCCAGCCTAGTTGAGTTTTGTGCCAAGTTAATTGATTTCTTTCTTTTGGCGTGATTTGCCCAATGCTTAATAACTTGTAGAAGTGTTCTGCACCAATAAGCAATTCGATTTCACCCCATTTGTAAAAATATGGATCTGCAAGCTTTATGGAATTGGGTATTTCCATTTTAGTTTTGTCCATTGATACGACAGGAAAATTTTGCGTGATTTTAGGAATTACTAGACAATTTAAGTTAATAGAAAGTCATTGTAACGAGATTTTATCTTGCAACTTGTTTCATATGCTGCAATGCATTTTGAATTTCCAACTAATGATATGGATGTATACGATCTGTTTTGCCTAAGTCCTAGCTTATCCGCTAACCCTTTACATATAAAATTTGATTGGGAGCCGTTATCCAGAAACGCTCTACACTGATGTGGTTTGTTATGTTCGTCGAATATGATGACAGATGCAGTAGCTAGCATAACTTGAGATAAACGTTTTTTGCTCTTGATTGTGATCCACTGATAATCCAGCTATTAAATTCTTAGGTTCATCATTATCGACTGAATTTGATTCTTTATCATAGTGTAATAAAGTGTTGTGATAATTATTGCATTTCTTGCAATGCGATGATTTGCAGTTCCTTGCCATGTGATTTGGTTTTAAACAATTTAAGCACAGATGCTTGTCTTTGACCAGCAACATGCGTCGATTGACGGATAGTTTTATAAAGTCTTTACATTGAAATATGTAATGATTTTCTTTGCATATTTGACAAGAGATGATTGACGTTGCATGAGTAATGGTATGCCTTGTAGTTTGAATTTTGTTTGTGTTCGCTACTTGTTTGCTTGATCCCAATGCCTCTAATACTTGACATTTTTGTGACAAGAATTTTAACATGCTTTCCAACGTTGGTAATTCTGTTCCAGTTATGCTCTTTTCCCATTCTCGTTTCGTAGAAAATTCAAGCTTGGTTTGTATTAAGTGGATGATGAGTAGATCCCATTTGTTTGTTGGCTGATTCAGCGCCTTTAAAGCTCGTAGATTGGACTTCATTTGTTAGTTGCCGTAATGAAGCATGCGATTCGCCTCGTATTGGTGTGAGTTGAAAAAGTGCCTTGATGTGATTTTGAATTATTAATCTTCTATTTTGGAATCTGTCTGTTAATAAGTTCCAAGCAATGGAGTAGTTGTTTGCCGAAATTTGCAATGATTCAATGACTTGAGCTGCATCACCGCGTAATGCAGATTTTAGATAATGGAACTTCTGAATATCTGAAATTGAGTCGTTATTGTGAATTAATGACTGAAACGTGTCGAAAAATGTTGTCCATTGTTCATAAGCTCTAGTAAAAACTGGTAGTTTGATTTTAGGAAGTCTTACTTGAGTTTTCTTATTTTCAGATAAAACAGAGTTTGAATTTTCCGCATGTGATGCCCTCGAAGTTATATATTCCTCTATGATTTCTTGTGCTGAAGCTATTGCTGCAAAATACTTTGTTTCGAATGTTTCGCGAGCATTTGATGTTGATTCTGTTTCATCCATGAACTCGATTTGTATTTGAATGCTTTCAAATTCGCTTAATAATGATTGAGCACGTGATAAGCGTGCTTTTAAATTGCTAACTTCTGCTTGACTATTAGCTGAATCAACAAATGCTTGAAATCTTGCTAGCATTGCTTCTGTTTGTTTTCTTTGCTCTATTAGCTGAGCTAAAACTAAAACTAAAACTAAGTTTTCCTGGCCTTCAGCCATTGCAGTTATGTCGAATTTAAAAAGGAACACAATTGGTTTAGAAGGATAAATATAATGAAATAATTAGAGACTCACCTGAGATTGTTGTCAATAATTTACCAATGAAATAGAATGAGCTATGCCGGCCCTGTGCCGCGCTATTTGTATATTTGTGATGCTGGCGTGCTGCTTTGCAAAATGGCTGCCGCTTCCTCGTTGCTGTTGCAATGTTGTGAAATTATGAACTACTAGAAAATGTTTAATTTTCTTACTGCTGCTGCTTAAAAATGCGATGCGATTCTTCAATATCCGACGCCGAAGGACCATGTGATGTGTGTGCGCCTGAATGCGCGATTTTTTGTATGTTGTTCTTTCACACCTTACAATCTTGTACACTTTCAAATCTACTTTACTACATGTAAATAACTAATCTGCACTTTCTTCTTCTGTCTTTGTATATGTTCTGACACTGAAATACCTTAATAAAAGCTGATGCTTTAGCTGTACAAATAGTTCACCTAATTGTCGATTCAGCAGGCTGCAACGATGACTTCTCACGCTTCTCTCTCTGAACTCGCACTCATGTACACATTCACACCACACACTAAAATAAAATCGTGCACATTATTCGCTCGAACAGGGGTTATTTTTACTTTCCTCTTTTAGCTGATTCATCTTTGTAAAAAAATTTTGGCGCTTCTTAAATGGACTACTTTTTGCATTGTCATTCAATTCTTTAGACTTAATTTTAAGTGTCAGCTCTTCACACTTACAACAACTATCAACTTATGGCTTTCCAAAAGATAAGCTAAAGTGTTCCTTGAAAACTTTGTAGTACAACGAGTACTTGACTTCAGCATTAGGATGCTTTACTAAAAATAAATGGTTCAGCTTCTTTATATCCAGTGTTTCATTGAGATATCTGTATTCACGTCCAGTGTAATGCGCAAATTTAACAGGAAATGACGATATATGGACTTTCTATCAGCGCTATAAGAGAATCTGGTTTTGAATTTCCCGGGGCCTGTTTGCCACGTTTGTCTTGGGGTGATTTGCCAGCCAATAATAGTACACATAAACGATGTACTTGATCTTTACTTACTGAATGCAGACTTATAAAAGTTTTTTTTGCAAACTTCAGTTTTGCCTGTACTGCTTGAAACATGATATTTATATGCAGATGAATGTGACTTTGTCGGTTTTTGCTTTCGAATTCGCTTTCGTTTTATTAAAACCACTGATATTAAAGCTTGAAGGTAAGGGTCTTGTTAATTTTTTTGTTGAAAAATTGTAAAATTTTGTAAATATTTGAAGTCGTTCGTCTTCACTTAATTTGTCAAAACAACGGTTTCTGCAACTAAATATAACAAAATTGTTAACTACTAAAATCATCAAACATAGTTTTGAGGTTAACTGTGACTTACTTGCAATTTTCGCCAATTTCCTTTTTGAAATAACTTGACCTTTGTAATTCTGATATTCTTCACCTTTAACTCTTGCTCTCTTAATCTTTTCACACTTGTAAATAATATTTTTGATACCTTTGTTACGTTTTTTCGTGCTGACATCCACATCAAAGTCGCCTATTTACTTAATTTTGATACGCAAACTAAAACGCGCGACAATATGCAATTCATTTTTATTTGAGAAATCCGATATGTCCAAAACTTGTCGGTTTTATCAAATAAACATGTACTAAGAACTGCTGTAACTCCATAACAGTGGCGCGTATTTGTCTGGTTTATAAATCTATAGGTAAAAATAATTTATTGTAAAATGAAACCTATAAAATATATGTCAAATATTCAAAAAAAACGTAATAAAATATTAATCATAGAATTCGATTATATTTTTAAAATTAAACTAATTACCTAAAGCTGCAGAACTGTCGTATTGATTGTTCATTTCAATATCGAATGACTGTAAAGTCGAAAATGCCTCACCAACAACATCTTTAACTTTATTATATTTCCCGCCTCCGATCTTGTACATTTCTATCTGACAAAACAAAACAAAAATATACATAAGTAATAACAAATACTTTAATAAACTTTTTCTTATAAATTTTTTACTTACTCGTTCATCTGCTTAATTCTGTTTATATTTTTTCTTGATGCATTCATACAGCAATTTCAATTGACTGCCACTGCGGTTGCCCGTTTGGGCACAAGCATTATATTTTACTGCAACTTCTTCCCATGCGTCACTCTTATTTTTCACAGTACACATATCTGTTTTCTTATTTTCGACAAAATTTAAATAGTTTTTTACAATATATATCAAATTTTGTTTGTCTTCTTCAGTATAATTTCTACCACGCTCGCGTTTTTTTTTTCTATTACAATGGAAACTTGTATACTCAAAACACAAAATAAAACAAATTGCAATATTACAATGTACTCTATGAATGTACCTAACCTCAATAAATGCAGTGTACTTGTAGAATAAAAAATTCATATGCAGGCAGTGTTACCAAATATTCAATAACAAATCCTTAATTTTTTTATTTGAAATCGAATAAATTTAAATAAAACAATAATTTGCATAGTTCATATTTTATTTCTAAAACAAATAAAATAAATTTTAATAATAATTATGTAGATTTATGATTTATTTTTTAATTCACTATGCTACAAAATGAAAGCTTCATTATTTTGGTAACACTGGCAATTTACTTTAAGGAGAGCTATTTTATTTGGTTGTTTGCTTTATAATACAGATTTAATATTTATTCGAAGAATAAATTTATCCAAGAAATAACTATTTTATTTTTATTTTGTTCTTTATACTACTGGGCATAAGCTTTACTAACTTACCAATAGCAAAAATCAAAACAACTCTTCCCACACGTGTTTTGGCTCTAGCCTGCGCAATTATCTTTGCACAATGAATTTCGCCGGGTATATTTCTTGCACTATCATAGAGCTTCTGTGCCATTCTAATGTAGAATGTCGAATATTAATGTGGTTACTGTTGACAATCAATTGATATTTATTGACAGATTAAATATATACCTGTACCAGATAAATTTCCTACAAGTTCAAAACCTATCACGTTGTGTACGGCGCCGGTATTGAGTAACATATTTATTTTTTTTACCATTGATTTGTCCTTCGGTCGTTAAAATTTTCGTTGTTTTTACGAGTATTGAGACCCCTGAATTTACGTGGAGCAGCACGACGCGACTCTACGGGCGTATAGTAGTTGGGCTATAGACCCAATCCCCTACAGCATCGAAGATGCGGACAAGTGCCGTTAACAGTTGGGCTACTTTTACAGGTACCCTTAATCCCAGTGCGAGTTGGGCTATATCGCCGCGATAATCCCCTTCAGTGTCCAGGTATATTGACCATCGGAAAAACCTAACAAAATTATTTGCAACACTCTAATGATTTACTCAAATATACAGGAGGTGCGAAAGTGGCCAGTTAATGTTATACAAAAATTTAAGTGCTGTATAATTGAACCATGGCCGCTCTAAACAATATTTTCTAAATACATCTGTAAATTTTATTAAAAATTAGCAATTATTATGGGCCAAATAATAGAACACGATCTGATATAGGTGTATTTTATTTAGTATTTAACATTTAGGTAACTCAATTATTTTTCTTACAATTTTAGTTTGCATGTTTTCATTTTGTATTTATTATTAAAATTAAGTATATCAAACTTACCTTTAATTTGTGCTGTATAATAATGTAGTAGGCACTAAAAAATTAGATAGTGGAATAATTAAAAAAATAATAATTTGTTTTGCATAACATACATTAATTTATTAAGCATTCAATATTTAAAACATACAACACATACATAACATTTTTTATACATTTTAGATAAAATCTTATCGATATAAATTCAACATAGTTTTCGTTATAATATTACATTACGAGTAATATTTTACAAAATAACAGTCTAATAAATTAATATTTTCTTCAACTTAAATACATAATTACAGTAAAGCATAAATGAAACACAATTTATAGATGTTATAATGTTAGCGGCAAAATGTTAATTTAATTTGAAAATAAAGTTTGAAAAAAGAATTAGTAATTGGTTTGGTTACATCTTAAAACAATTAAGGTGCATATTTATAGCAAATTAATTTTACAAAATCTACTCTGCTTAATGCGTTTTCCTCAAGTTTTTTAATCATTTCGGATATATATCGCTGTCTATTCGCTGTTTCCTTACGGTATATTTTTGCATATTTATATGAACTGACCATTTTAATATATGTTTCCACCTGAAAATTTTGCAACATTTCTATAAACTTAAATAAATTAGGATGCGGGCTGTAAAAACTTTCGTTAAATTTCGAATGAAACGATTCGCATGCATTCGTTGTACGACTCATGCTTGCAGATGCAGATGCCCAAATATGTGGAGGAAACACGGCATATTCTGCGATATAATTGTTTGTTAGGTAATCGTGGAATTTAACTATCCGCGAATCATCAAAAGTCTTCGACATCTCAAATGAGAAGCAATCGCCTACTTCTTCGGGTTTTAAGAATTGCAATCCAAAAAATTGCTTTAAATGCCTTCCCTTGTCAGTGTCGCGCATATAGTCGTTTGAAAATCCCAAAATTCTGATTTTTCTGTACCAGGCTTGACATAAATGGAATCTACACCCAATAATTTCCACTTCTTTCCACATTTTTACAACCGCTTTGTGAATTGCTAATTCAAAATTTATAATCAATTTTTTTGGTTGAAATACAAGGTTTCTTTCTTGGCATTTCGGCTCACTTTATTTAATAAATTAAAATACGAATCTGTAGTTTTCGACGGCAGCAAACAAAATGCTAACGGCACGTAATGTCCATTTTTCTCCCCATGGATCGTGAAGAATTGAGTAAAAAATTTTGTGTAAAATTGAAATGTTCCATCCATATATATGGATTCAATCGCGCATAAAAACATCAAATTAGTATAACACGAAAACACTATAATTTTTTCTTCTTTGTTATTAATTAATAAAAATGGCTCATTTTTATTAGTTAATAAATTCCCTTTCGTCAATAATCAAAAATTTGTTTTTGCGACTGTGGCAATGGAGGTAACACACTGCGTCTGCAATGATATATATTTTTCCGTATTAATTCTATATCGTTTGATGTTAATTCCTGTGCAAAGTGCCCGTTCTTTCTTAGTTCCCGGTGAATTAATTTCGTCGGTTTTTCTGTAATATTTTCAATTGCTGCTCTTTTTAACTTATTGCTAAATACTTGTCTTTCTACATTTTGCGGGACACTGTGGTTGTGGTCAAGATCACTTTTTATTATTAAAAAATAGTTAGTAAGTGGCGTAGAAACTTTGGCACAACACTTAGAACTTTTATTTGCACATCGCCACTGAACACTATTTTTGAATTTTTTATTTACACAAAACTTAAAATTGTTAATTAAAAGTAATTCCTTCCCTTTTTCACTTAACATTGATTTCACTTCCATTGTAAGAGAAAAAAATTCTGTTCTGCACGATACAAAAATCAAAACAATACTATAAATATTGAAGACAAATGCAAAATATTTATACTCGCATAGTGGCTTACAAGGGTAAGTAATCCAACATACCCTCGCCCATCGAGACTATGGTAGCCTAACTCGATGAGTGGATTAACGGCACTTGTCCGCATCTTCGATGCTGCAAGGGATTATAAGGGTCTATAGCCCAACTACTATACGCCCATAGCCCAACTCGCACTGGGATTAAGGGTACCTGGAAAAATAGCCCAACTGTTCGACGCCGGACGCTACGAGCCTAGCTGAGTGTCGCGGGCGTTTGTTTTCTTTCATTGGCCCATTTTCCGTAGTGGTGACAACGTCAATTACTGCTGTTACAACTACATTTATTTGAATATGAAATATTTATACAATTAAATCAATTATATGTTTTTACAAGGGTTCTAATACAATTAATCTAATGATTAAAACATGATTAAATAAGAGTAATTATTAACTGTTGTGTTTGTAATAAGTAATAAACTTTTATTATTATTTATATTAATATATTTATTCTTATTAATAATGATACAATTGTATCTGACACTTTATATATGTTCAAAGTCATACAAGGTTATATATTATATTATTTTCATAACAGATGGCAATACATACATAACAATTCCTCCCTTGCAAAAGAATGTATGTTTACAAATTTAATCTTTCGGGTGGTTTGACTATGCGTCCGCTTTTGGTAGTATTTCGAATCGGAGTACCAATGGTTCTAGTGGGCGATGGTGATGATTCCGGAGGTATCACAGCTACTGTTGGTGATAGTATATTTGGCTGGCTTATTCTTTCAGTTGTTTGATCTGGTTCCGGATTCGTTTGTAGGTTTTCTTCAACAACTGAATTTTTTTCTCCACTTGTTGTTTTCTCTGGTGTATAAGTGCATAAAGGTTTTATGCTACGACCTCCGTGTTCTTCCTCTGGATGGATGTTGAACTCATGAGTGATTCTTCTCATTTGGTTTACCTGTCGCCTGTGCTGTTGATAAAATACAGTATTATATAATTATACAAAATCTAATTATTATTTATATTTTACAATTATTTTTAATATTCTTATATCTATACCAACTATACTAAATTATACATAGTCATTAAACTTATTTGATTTTTAATAGCTCTTTTTGTACGAGGTACGAGGTTTAATAATTGCCTTACTTATACCCTGTTTATGTATATGTTTTATGTTTGTGCTATTATCTTTGATCAAGTATTTATGATTTCTTTCTATTGTTGAACCATTGTTCAACTTCGCTATGTGCGTTCTGGGTTTATTACTATTTTTTACTATTTTCCCTGGTATCCACTTAGATTTATCTTGATTTTGAACTCTAACCTTTTCTCGTGGTTTAAATTCCATTCTCTCTCTCACATTTTTATCATGATTTATTTTTTGTTTTAACTGTCTAGTTTTAAGATTTTGTTTTATAATATTGGTTTTATTATTGAAATTTAAAGTAAATTTGTTAAGTAAACCATTTACTGTTCTGTTGTACAGCAGTTCAACAGGTGATGGTATGTTATAATCGATAGGTGTTACTCTATATTCCAATAAACTTAAATACTAATCTTTATTGTCATGTTCTGCTTTTTTCATTATTTGTTTAAAGGTCTGAATACATCTTTCCACCATGCCGTTTGATTGGGAATGTGTTGGACTCGATGTAATGTGTTTTATTTCCCATTCTTTTACAAAATTTTCAAATTCTTCCGAACTGTAATTTGTACCATTATCTGATCTGATAATTTGTGGTATTCCGTGTCGCGCAAAAATAGATTTTAGTTTTACAATTGTATTTTTACTGTCTGTTTTTATTAATTGAGCAATTTCAATAAACTTTGAAAAATAGTCTATTACAATAAGGTAGTTTTTTCCTGATATTGTAAAAATATCTGTTCCTACAACAGTCCATGGTTTATCAGGCACTTCTGTCTGAATTAATGGTTCTTTTTTGTTAGATTGTTTAAAAGTTAAACACGTATCACATTTGTTTATGTATTCCTCAATATCTGAGTTTATGTTCGGCCAATAGAGACCTTGTCATGCTCTTAACTGACATTTGACAATCCCTAAATGATTATAGTGAATTTTCTCTAACATTTCTTCCCTGAGTGATTTGGGTACTATAGCTTTATTACCTTTAAATAATACATCGTTGATGCTAATTATCTCATCTCTATAATTCCAGTACTTTTTTACCTCATCATTTAGATTTTTATTATCTGCTGGCCAGTCGCCTTTTACTAATTTTAATACTTGTACAAGTACCGGATCTTGTTTTGTTTCAGATTGAAAAATTTTAAACTTTGATTCTGATATTGGTAGTATATTTTGTACTAAGTTTACTTGCGCTTCAATATCTTTTAAATTAGATTCGTTTTCATTTATACAGCCTTCAATATAACTTCTGGACAAACAGTCTGCAATTAGAAGTTGAGTTTATATTGAATATTTAAATCATATAATTGTAACTTAATTAACATACGCTGTAGTCTCAACGGACAATTTATTAATGGTTTTTTAGAAATGGTTACCAACGGCTTGTGGTCCTACCGGCTGCACCATGTAATGTTATCCTGTGTGGTTTCTATACGAGCGTTGTTTGTACTTTTAATTAAAACATTGTTTATGATTTATTTATATTTATTATTACACACTAGAATACACTACGACTATCTATAATGGCTGACTCTGCATCACCGTCCCGCGTCCACGCGTTGCCAACCTGTCTTGTCACCGCGTTGCCAACCTTATCATACCACAGATGCTATGTGAGTAGATACCGTTTTTGAACTGCTGGGTTCTGATACAGTTTCGATTGATTGTTTATTTGTTTGATTATTACGCATGTGATTGCTAGAATTATGCTGATCTGCATTACTATTTGAAATGTTTTGATTTGCATTATTTGTTTTAGTATTTATATGCAACAATGTATTATGTTTTTATTGCATGTTTTGCATAATGTTGAAGTACAATATTTAACAAAATGATTAGATTGCAAACAATTTATGCACAACTGCAAACGTTTTGCCGTACCAATTCTATTTGAAGGAGATAGGTTTAAAAATTGTTTGCAACGATAAATTAAATGTGTACCCTTACACAGTGTGCATTTTTTTGAATTAACTGACATGTTAACTTTGTATGATAAGTCTCTTTTTTCGCGAATAAATCGATTGCTGCTATAGTTCTCTTGTTTATTACAATTTAAGGTTTCTAAAAAATCGCAACGTGTTTTTAGAAAAGATAACAGTTAAGCTAGTGTCCAAAGTTTTGTTCCGGTTATATGTGATTCCCATTCCCTACCCGATACAAAATCTGTCGATACTTATCTGTCGGCAAACCGAGATTTTCTAACGTACGTAGATGTTTTGTTATTCCATCTGACAGCTGACGTAACATTTAAACATAGATGTTACAATACGCATTTATTTCTCTCTCTCTCTTTTTATAAATATAAAATATTACAAGTACATAATACAATTATATATATATACTGGGTGTCCGAAAAGTTTGGACTGGGTCAAATATCTCGAGAACGAAAGGTTGGATTAACACGATTGCAAAGGGACGTTGTTTTTGACACAATTATCTACCGAATTCTGTTGTAAAAAACTACTCCCACCCCTCCTAAGGGGGTGAGCGTAAGGGTAGTTTTAAAACTTTAAATGGAAACCCCAATTTTTTTTTTATTTTTGGATTTCTTGACAAGTTCTGTGTATGGCCCCAAAATTTCACACCCAACCCTCGCCTCCCCTCCACAGGGGATGAAAAAAATGATTGAAATAAAAATGATACTGAACAGTTTAAATGCTCAACTAAATCCACAACGAAAATAAACATGTCAAAAAAAACATGTAACCCCACTCAAAATTTCACCCTCAACCCCCGCCACCTCTACACAGGGGAGGAAAAAAATGAAGAAAATGATTGAAATAAAAATGAAGAGGTGACGGGGGTTGGGGGGGAAATTTTGGGTGGGGTTACATGTTTTTTATGACATGTTTATTTTCGTTGTGGATTTAGTTGAGCATTTAAACTGTTCAGTATCATTTTTATTTCAATCATTTTTTTCATCCCTTATGGAGGGGTGGCGAGGGTTGAGTGTGAAATTTTGAGGCCATACACAGAATTTGTCAAGGAATCCAAAAATGAAAAAAAAATTGGGGGTTTCCATTTAAAATTTTAAAACTACCCTTACGCTCACCCTCTTAGGAGGGATGGGGATGGTTTTTTACAACAGAATTCGGTAGATAATTGTGTCAAAAACAACGTTCCTTTGCAATCGTGTTAATCCAACCTTTCGTTCTCGAGATATTTGACCCAGTCCAAACTTTTCGGACACCCAGTATATATATATATATATATATCTAGCTGAATACAAAAATTGTTTTTCTTACAGTAAACTTAATCTACATTTTAACTCAACAAATATTTTATTTTTATTATAAATTTTATTAGTTTTTAAACAACATTTAGTTATATGAGTTATTTTATGTATTCCATCATTACAATTTTGACAATTAATCTGTACAAATTTTTCACGCTTAACTATATGAACTGTCATCAAATCACGTAAAAGAGATTTACCAAATCCACATTTTAAACATAAAATTAATTTGTCTTTTTTACAATAGGGATATACACTAATACAATACAGAGCCTGTTTCTTCAGAAAATAATTATAATAGATTAGCACTTTTCTGAATTTCTTGAAAATATCCATTGAAATCGACACTGAATTTTTTGTCGTAGATTTAATTCCTCGATGACTTGACGTAAAATTGAATTTCCATGTTTTATGCTGCATTTGGACTTCAATTTTCGATCGATTGTTTTTTCATAATCTTCTAATAACTTGTGATTCCAAAATTTATTAATTTCAAAATCTTCTACTTGCTCATGGTAATATTTCATTATTTTTTCTATTCCTATCGAAATATAAATGTAAAATAGAATAAATGTAAAAAATAAATGCAAATAATTACTTATTGACAAATTTCAAGCTATTTAAAATTAGTAGTTAAATTTTTAACAACAATATTTTTATCATATACAAAATCAATTTCTGGTTCGTTAACCATTCTATCGATATATTTATCTATTCGACGATATTCATATTTATCTGCAGGAAGACCATAAATCATTTTTATACGATTTAAATGTGGATGATGATTTAAAAAAGCAATATTTTGGTTATCGTTACATTCAACTCCAAATTTACAAATCTCTAAGTCGAAAGCTGACAGAATTTCTGTAGTATAATTTTGAAAATTTTTACAATTTTCAGTAATTAAGAATTGCAATTTTTTAACGTATACAACATCCCCATCATCGTTTAATATACTAATAAACACGTAAAAATTGTTAATAATGTGTAATTCGGGTATTGTCATAATATAATTAGGGAACACAAGACTATTTTTAGGTTGATGATATACTTTTCTATCAGAAGAAAGATTTCCAACCAAATACAACAAATCATTTAAAATTTTTGAAATAATATCAAATATATTAAAATTTCCCAGATTGTTTACAAAAAATCAACATCGTCATATTTTAAAGTATTTTGAAATAACCATGTTGCATATCCACCCGCAACACACGCATTAATTGAATAAGATTTTAGTTTATACAAAAAATCAACAACAAATTTAAATATCAAAAATTCATTTGCATCTAATTTACATTTAAAATCTATTACATTCATTGACTTCGGAGTAATGATAGATACGATTTTCTAAGTTTAATCTGAAATTATATACATATATATTACATTTTTAACAATAGTCTTGACTGTAGTATATTATAATTAGTGTATTTTATCTACATTTGGTTTTTTTTGTTATATGTTAAATTTCTAGCACCAAATTCATCTATAAATTGAATTTCTACATCTTTAAGCATTCTAGTAGCATATTTATGTTTTCGTGTATGTTCGCGTCCACGAGTTGGTGTTAGTCGGTTAAGATGGTTCGGACATGTTGAGCGAATGTCTAATGAACGTTTGGTCAAAAAGATTTATTTGAATGATTTTGATGGTATACGTTTGCAGGTGGACGTCCGATGAGTAGTTGGAGTAGTATGATTGAGAGTGTTTTGCGTGAGCGAAAGTTTCCAAATAGTAGAAATAAAAAAGCATATATGAGAGGAATTATAAATGTGGATAAAACGAAAGTTGCTTGTGTGGATAGGAATGTTTGGAGGCGATTGATTTCGGGAGGATGAAAAGAGTTTGTGCCTCACCCTTTTGGGTACATGACGTGATTGTGTATGAATGTAAGTATAATTTAATATGGATATTAAATTAATTTTTAGAAAAAAATTATACATTGGACTATACTTCGCCCGTATTTCGTTTTTTCTTTTGCTCCGAATGCGTTCTCTCTGCGCGGAACACATGCTGCTCCTGCCAGCTTAGAATAGATAGACTGTATATATATATATATATATATATATATATATATATATATATATATATATATATATATATATATATATATTGGTTTATATAATTTTTTTAGACACATAGGCTGGTATTACAAGCCTCATACTAAATCGTTTTTGGGTGCTTTAGTTGAAATCATGACAATGATTTAATACAGCGGTTAAAACACCCTATTACAAGTCTTGTATTAAGGATATATTAGCTAATATCACATACTAGAGAAAATACGCTTGGCAACGTTGCAAAACTAGTGACGTCAGAAGACATCAAAGTCAAAGGCCCATATTCTCACCTCACTTTTTCGTGAAAAAGTGCTTTTATCAGTAATTTTAAAATAAGTTTTTGCTCTGTTTTTCATCAAATATAAATAGTATTTCTATTTTTGATCATTTTTATTATATTCGGTATTATACAATTTAAATAGACTATTATAAAGTGCTTAATATATAATTTTAAGTAAATGTCAAAAGTACTTTTGGCAAAAATCACTTTTATAAATGTGGTGAGAATACGGGCCTAAGTATTTATTAAATTTTATTAAAAAAGTATCTATATATGTATAATTTAATCGAAAAGCAGAAACAATTAAAAAGAAGAAGGTTAAAAAAGAAAAACGACAATTAGATTTACTTAGGAAATAGAAATAAGTGTAAAATATTTGTAATTTTTTTATTTATATTTACTGTTGTTCAAAATACATAAATACAAAGAAATGTACAATATTTCATATTTGTATTACATACATATACATACATACATACACAATCACGCCATGTACCCGAAAGAGTGTGGCACAAACTCTTTTCATCATCCCGAAATCAGTCGCCTCCAAACATTCCTATCTAAACAAGTAACTTTCGCTTCATCCACATTCATAATTCCTCTCATACATGATCTTTTATTCCTACTACTGGGAAACTTTAGCTCACGCAACACTCTCAATCATACCACTCCAACTACTCATCGGACGTCCACGCAAACGTATACCATCAAAATCATTCAAATAAATCTTTTTAACAGCAAACGTTCATTAGACATTAGACGCATTCGCTCAACATGTCCGAACCATCTTAACTGACTAACACTGCAACTTTTGCTACAACATTTTTCCAATTTCACACTCAACATATCCTACTCTATTTCGTACCCAATCTCTCCTATTTACACCACACCCCCCCCACCTCCCGGGGTGGTGGGGGGTAGTTCAGTGCCACGGTTCAATACCTCTCCAAAAATAAAAAAAGGCGTGTTTTATAACTTAGCGATCCGTCGTTTCATTTTTAAGATATTCAATCGTTCCGGGACTTTTGGGTCACCTATATATATATATATATATCACCCAGTAGTAGCCAAACACAATTTATTAAGTATATTAATGACTGGTTTGAACTTAACTGCAATTCAAATTATACTATAATGTTTGTTTGTGCTTATCGCAAATTTCTTAGAACTAAAAAACAGTAAGAGAGTGCGTGGGCGCGCTCAATTGAAAGCAGTGCAAAAACTCAGTTACTCAGTAGACTCACACCAGCGTGCATGTGACAATCAGCACATCAGCACGTATGAATTATATACAGTCCATTATAAAACTATAATAGATAAATTAGTAGCATGGCACAAGCAAAAGCCCAAATATCAACATTAAGTTTTTCATCCACTCAAGTGGTTTACATTAAAACATTGGTCTTCGAGCCAAGATGGAAGATTGTTTCTTCAAGCCAAGATAGAACATTGGCCGTTTACTACATACAGAACATCTTATCGTTCAATTTTATCGTGTTATCGTGGCACCACCAGCAAGGCGCCGTCAATCAACAATTGCAAACAGCTCAAGTAAGTGTGTCCTCCTTATTTCTCTATTTTCATTCGATTCAACTTGAGTTATAACAAAAATGTCAGAATTAGCGACTCTTATACAGAAACGAGGTGTTATCAAAGGCCGAGCTACTGGTTTAAAACATATTTAAGCTAGGCAGAAGTGGATCTAAATCAGCTGGAACCGCGGCTGCAGAGTTTGGATTCATGTTTTAAAGAATTTAATATTGTTCAAAGTTTAATTGAGAGTTCGTCTCCAAACGACGAACAACAAATAATAGAACGCGAGCAATTCGAAAATTTATATTTTGAGTTAGTTGCGAAATCAAAATCTATAATAACAACGCACATGTTCCAAGCAATCTAAATTCAACTATTTCACATAATACGCATAACAACGTTCAACTACCAAAAATAAATTTACCTGAATTTAACGGTCAGTATGAACATTGGCTTGAGTTTCATGATACATTTGATAGTTTAATACATAAAAACAATTCAATAAGTAACATCGAGAAATTTTATGGTAAAACTTTAGAGAAGGTCCAGAGAGTTTGCTGTATTCACGTTAGTTGAAGAACCAGTGACTCTCAAAATGTGTGACAAGACAAAATGTGATTTTAAACGTGAGGAGCTCGTTTTCAAAATGCAACATGTCCATTTTTTAATTTTTTGAAATAGAGATGGCGTTGGGTATATTAAAAGACTGTGTATCTTACAAAATAAACAGTTTGTGTCAAATCGCAACAAATCCCATTGAAAAGTAGGCGGAAAGTTTGTATTCCACTATCAAAACGCAACATGTCCACAGAGTTATGTTTTCGAAACGAAACATGTCCCGTTTGACACTTCCAAGCCAAATACTTGTGCGACCTGCACATTATTTTTGATGCAATAAGTATTATATTTTGTTTATAATGTCTTCGGAAGGTGTGTGTGTGTAGCAGAGAATAGTTTAGGAAGTAGAAAGAGGCAGAAAAATAAGCAGGCTGAGCGAATAATTAAAAAAAATATGAAGTGAGTTAGTTTTTCAAATTTGTAGGTTAGAATGATCTTAATAAGCTTAAAATTATTTAGATATGCTCCAAAAGATCTAATTCTACAGAAATGGCGAATACCATGTAATCACAATGTTAACAAGACATTTGAATGCAATAATATTGATGCTTGTACTTTGATTGAAGCAAAAAATAATTTTTTTAAGGATAACAGTAGAATCAAGCAAAATATTCGCCTTGGCCATCTTATTCATGTTTGCAATCCCAAACGGCATCGTGAACGAAACAATGTGAAGTCACATAAACCTCATGATGTCCAAATTCAGTATACGGTAAATTTAACTATTTTTTATTACGAAATTTCACTTTATTGAATTTCGTTGTTAACAATTTTAGGTACGTAAAAGGAAATTGGTGTACAAGGTTTGCCAAATTTTTTTTCAAAAGTTATTTGAAGTCTCCACAAGAAGAATTCTGTCGGTTGCAAAACATATAAAATCTGCAGAAGAAATAAAAGAAAATCGAGGTGGTGACAGATGGACGGGGAAGATGTCCGATAAACTAGATAGTGTAAAACTATTTATCGGGAAATTTAAGGGACGTGAAAGTCATTACAATCGAGCTAAGTCCCAACGATTATACTTACCTTCAACGCTAACAATCTCCAAAATGTGGAAAATGTACAATAAGGAAGTTGATGATAACCTAAAAGTGAAATACAGTTATTTTCATAAAATATTTTCACGGGATTTCAACTTGGGATTTGGCTCACCAGCCACAGATGTTTGTAGCTACTGTACTAGAATAAAATATCAGCTTCAAGTATCAGATAATGCGGACGTGAAGCAGGCATTGTCAGCTGAATTAAAAGTTCACAAAGTAAAAGCAAAGCAATTTAATTTGATTATGAACGAGAAAATCAAGGGTGCAGTCACTTTGTGTTTTGACCTTCAACAGGTTCAAAATTTACCAAAACTTCCTAACCAAGAAGCCTTTTACTCATATCAAATAGCTTTCTACTCTTTCTGCATTGTAAATTTAAATACTCAAAAATCCGTATTTTACACTTGGACGGAATAGTTGAGTGGTCGAGGTTCTAATCAAATTGGTTCAGCTCTTTTAGATTTTTTGAGAAAGTATGATTTTACAAACATTTTCGAAATACGCCTCTTTTCGGATGGCTGTGGAGGCCAAAATAAAAATTCGCATATAATGCACCTTTTAATGTGGTGGTTGCAAAATGAATCCCCAGATAATTTGTCCCTAATTGAAATAACTTTTCCAGTACGAGGGCATTCATACTTGCCCCCAGATAGAGTTTTTGGTCGAGTGGAACGAGAGCTACGTAGACAAGAGGAAATCGTTTTTCCTATAGATTATGAAAACATTTACCTACAGACAATTTGGAGAAGTACGTGTATTGAAAAAAGACTGGATTGTATATGACTTAAAATGTTTAATGCTAATATTAAAAAAATATGAAGGCATTAGTGAACAAAAAAGGATTTATATTAAAAAGAAGATTGTTGAGAAAAACAAAACTAAAATTGTCCAAATCAAATCTGAGGTCTTCTATAGAAACAATGATCCATCAAAATCCTACGTAACATTACTTAAGCGAGGAAAAGCTTTAAATCGTTCTACTTTGTCAGAAGTTACAGACTTGCAGGGAATCAGTAAAGTAAAAGGAAAATCAGTTAATAACCTTCTGAAAGCTGCATTTGGTAAAAACTGGATAAGTGACAAAAACTTTGAATGGTACTTTAATGTACTAACCGATTTTATTAAAGATGTTCCAATTGAATTAGTAGAGAACCATGATGAATGCGATTGTATGGAAGAAGAAACAGAACTGAAAACTTAATTTGATGAAAGCAACTTGTTTTTGGTTTCCAGTTTTATTATTTCTAGTTAATTTTCATTATTGTTAGTTTGATTTTGTAATGAATAGTACTGACAATACACAATTTTGTACATATTCTTCTAAACTGGTGTGTGTTTTTGAAATTGTCTATTAGCCACTAAAACGTTTTTGCTTCAAAACGCAACAAATCCCAATTTTTTTTCAAAATTCAACATGTCCATTCTATAATAATTTTTTTTTTCATAAATAGTAATTTGTGATTTATATTAAATTAGTATAAACAACCCACATCATGAATGTAACTTACCAAAAAAACTTGAAAGCGCTATGTAAAGGCGGCGCTATAGAAACACATTATAGCGTTTATCTCAAAAACATAAATTTGGACATGTCGCATTTTGAAAACGAGCTCCTCATGTGTCTTAACGGTCTTTAAGAAAAAAACTCCTTCCTGCAACCTATTTACTTAACCTACTCTAACTTAACGGACTTCTTAACATAACATAACATAAGGAACAATAACAAATCACAAAATGAATATAATTATAAAAAAAAAACAATAAAAAATTACAAAATAAACATTGTTCAATAGGAGAAAAATGAAATATCACAAAATAAATATAATTGGTATGTAAAAAAGAACTACAACAAAATATTAATCGTGAAACTGCGGCGGGAACACATATGCAATCCCAGCTAAAAATGCAGACATTTTTTCGTTATCATCGCCACGATGCTTTCTTCTCCACATGTATTCCAACAAACGTTCGTCAAATTGTTCACGGCTACATGTTGTTTTTATTTGTCTTTTTATTGCCGACCAAGTACCCTCTATGCTATTTGTGTGCGCACCAGTTTCTGGATTTTTAAACTGAATACTTTGATTTACAGTAAAATGCTGGAAACCCTCGTCATTCAAACAATCATATACTTTCCAACAATCACTCATACTAATAGTCCCAGGCAACACATGCTCTTTAATCACAGCCAACAAAACATTCTTACTCCTCTGTGCCACCACTTTAAAGAAACATTTATTCGACCCACGTTCCACTCCTCCGAACACCCATTTCCCATTCACAAACCGTCCTCTTTTATATTTACGTTTTCCAAACTTACATTCATCTATTTCCACTATTACTCCTTCACCACCCAACATATCATTTTCTCTTATTACACATTCAGCACACACTTTGCCTACAAAAACTCTTCCAATCACAAACTGTCGTTGACGATAATTGCAATTCATGCATAATCAACTTATTCGAAGCATTCATACACCAGAAGTACGTCAACCTCAGTATCACAGACATACTCAATCTGCTCTTATCAAACCAACTACCCTTTCGTACACTTCTAGTCACATCATGACCTGCATTCGAGCATCTCCAGCGACGTTCATCTGTCGAATTGTTTTTTTTTAACCAAATCCATATTTTCATTACATGCAGGACAAACATACCTATCGCTTATCAAGCCCTTATTCATACACCACTGAATCATTCTCTCAGGGTCTTATTATTGTATCACTAAATATCAATTTCAAAATTAGTTTTAAATACGCTTCATTAATAACGTATAACTTACCAACAATATTAACTAGAAAAACTCGTTAAAAAGTATAATAACTTGTAGTAAATAATAATAATAATAACTTGTAGTAAACCACAAAGAAATCCCTAACGCACTTTTTAACATGATATAAGTCTTAACGGACGAAAATGATGAAATTACTAATGAAACATTTTGAGGTTCACGCATGCGCAAATCTGGTTTTTTCAATATTTGTGAATACAGCAACATCTCCGGACCTTCTCTAAAGTTCAGCCAATTTTATTATTTAAAATCGTGTATAAAACACGAGGCAGCATAATTAATATAAGCTATAGAAGTATCGGCGGCAAATTAACTGGCGCGTTTTTTTGTGTAGTGTATATATAATAAAATACTTTTCATATCTGTTTTTGTGTAATTGATTACGCATTTCAAATGTATCTCGAATTTCCGATCCGGATCTTAGATTCGGATCTCAAATTATCGGAGAATCGGATATCAAGATCCAATTTTTTCAAATATTGACAGCACTACTTTATACATTACATATTTTGTAAAGTTTCGATACATTTTGTTTTAATTTTGATTACGAATTAAGTTATGATTCTATTCGGCACTATGAAAGTTACAAACTTGATTAAATTAGCAAAGAAGTATCATTTGAAACATATATTTTAATAAATAAAACAAACAAATAACACAAAAGGGTGGATGCTTTAATTGTAAATACAACCCTGTAATATGATTCCTTCACATACAAGGTGATTTAATACCGAGACAGATTGAGTCGTAGCCGCTATTTGATGTGTAATTTTTATTATATTTTTCAAATTAGTTATGTCATACAATACAATGAGTTTTTGATAAATTCATTAGAAAAATTTTATTTTGTGTATAATCGCGCTTAAATTTAAATGAACAACAGCGCCGCGTCAAGCGATGTGAACTCGAACTAAATTGTTTAAAACCACCATTGAGAAACATCGTCCATTTTCCAGTTGGTTAATTGTCATAAACCATGAATACTTTTGCTAAAATTTGTCGTATTTGTTTACGTAAAATACGTAAACATTTCATAAAAATAAGCACATCTGATTCAGATGGCATTAATATTATCGATAAAATAACATACTGTATCCCCGAAATTGTAAGTATGGTTTGATAAAACAAATGAGGTTATGAGTTATTAATTTAAAACTACTTTTCATGTTAATTCAATTTTTATTTTTATCTCTAGGGTTCTGATCATAATGGTTTACCAGAAACTATATGTGGAAATTGCTACAAGGATTTGGAACAATTTTGTAAGTTCAAAAAAACATTTATTCAAAATCATAAAACACTGAAAAGCCACTTCGAAAAATTATCACAATTTGACGGTGAGACATCTGATTTAATTATACAAATGCAACGTATAAACACTAGTGAAATGATGGCGAAGAATGACGACGAAAAAGGATTTGATTGCAACGACATCATATTGTCTAAAACACGTGTGAATTCAACAAAAGATATTGTAAGTGAACAGGCTGAAATTTTGACAATTGATAGTAAACGATACATTTGTTCGGTATGTAAAAAGGCGTTCGCGAAACAACATAGTTTGAAAATGCATTGCGCATCTCATCCCAAAGCGAAATTTTTGCGCTGTCAAATTTGCGCGAAAAAATACGTCCGACAAGAAGATTTAAATAATCATTTAAAAATTCTACACAACAAATACGAAAATAAACCAACCAAAACGATGCCTGTTAAAATTGAGAAGGCATTGCTTTTATTTCCGGCAAAGAAAAGTCCAAAAATTCCGATAAAAGACACATCACAAAAGCAGGTATTTGATAAAAATAATATCGATGCAGAATCGGATTCAGATTTCGAAGGATTTGACCCAATTTCATCCCAAAATACAAATAAAAATAATATCGATACAGAATCGAATTCAGATTTCGAAGGAGTTGACTCTATTCCATCCCAAGATACGAGTGAAAATAAAGTTGGTTGTGGACTGTGTACAGAAGTATTTACAGAAAATTCACGTCTGATCTCTCATTTAATGAGCCATTTCAAAGAAAATATTAAATGTTCGGTGTGTAACAAGGTATATGCTTGTAATGAAAGTTTACGGAAACACATTTGGGCAGAAGGACATCAAAATACTGCCAATGTCACGAATGAATCAACTTATTCCGATGATAAAGAAAATAATTCCATGATTGATAATATTGATAAAACGAATCCGAATGTTTCCGAACCGAGTAAGAAAACAACTAGGGCGCATACTTGGATGAAAACCATGTATCCGTGTTCGGTTTGCAATAAATCATTTAGTTATTTATCAAGCTTGAAGAGTCACGCTAAAATTCACGCGGCTAAGCCGTTACAGGAATTGAATAACCAGAAAACTTTGAATACGAAATCGGAGGATCGTTATTGCAAGATTTGTAAAAAGTATTTTACTAGTAAAAGTAATCTAACAGTTCACATGAAAAGGATTCACTGTCATAGTAAAGGTTATATTTGCCAATATTGTAAGAAATTCTTTACTAAGCAACATGAACTGAATTCGCATCGGAGGATTCATTACAAAAACGCGAAATCACGCAGTTCTTAATACTTTTTTACTTTTTACTTTACTTTTTCTTAATAATTTTTGGAAATTACTGTACTTTCCGAGAAAAAAATTATTAAAATTTTTAAAATTTTAATAATTTTTTTCTCGGAAAGTTGGTAACACTGAATATTAATAAAATTATGTAATTAATGGGAGTATTAGAAAAATCTTTCCTGAAAATTTGATCAAAATCGGATAAATAATATAGCCACAATGAATTTTTAAAAACTTTAGTAATTTTTTTCTCGGAAAGTTGGCATTACTGGAAAAAACCAAAACCACATGACCATCTTGGGCACTAGACAAATTTATCCTGAAAATTTCATTAAAATCGGTTGAACCGTCTAGGAGGAGTTGCGGCCACAAAATTTTGACTTACGACCGAGCGAGTGAGCGAGCGAGCTGATGACGCACATCCATACACCCACATAAACTAAGTTCAGATTCGTCATCTACAGGCTATATAAAGAATTTCTGTACAATTTTTTTTTTTTTTTTTTAAATGTTACAGACACCGTACCAAACGCTATACTACTTTTCCTTGCAGTCAAAGTAGTAAAAACGTTCAGAACTCATTATATTAAAATAAAACAATTTTAAGTTTAAGTTCTGTATTAATATTTAATAATAATCGACGTTTCGATAAACTCAACGTCCGTCTTCATCAGGAAAAACTGATACAAATAACATTTACAGTAAATAAGAAAACTTTTTATTTATTATTGTAGGTTATTT
The DNA here is from genome assembly GCA_963966155.1 of Clivina fossor. Lineage (NCBI taxonomy): Eukaryota > Metazoa > Arthropoda > Insecta > Coleoptera > Carabidae > Clivina > Clivina fossor. The sequence continues at coordinate 5,180,372 of OZ014552.1, read as the reverse complement.
ATTGTAAGCAAATTAATATTTATATTTACTAATTAACACTAGTTGGATGCATTACTATGAAAATTGGTTTTCAAAACATAAAAAATATTATACAACATACAAGAATAAGCATATTAATTAATGAAATATATTTTATTGAACACAAAACTACAAAAACTAAATCAAAATATATAGATTAAACAAAAATTATTACAAAATATAAATAATTGTACCGTATTTAGCAAAAAAATAATAATAAAAAAATGAAATAATAAAGTATTACCTCATAGTTAATATAAACGAACATTTCGGTCATGAAATCAACCATCGTCAACCGTATTTAAAACATAAGTTTCGTAATTTTTATTTTTATACAAAGTCGCAATATAAATTGAAATTATAAACTTTTGGAAAACAAAGAAATATAGATGCCCTACGAAATTTTATTTCTTTGTTTTCTAAAAATGTTATTGCAGAAACTTCGTACAAAAATAAAAATACGTAACGCGGTAATATTTATCACAAGTTATTAAGCGAAGGAACCAATTACATCATCGGTACGTATTATATTACTAAAATAATGATGTAATTTGTTGTTAAAGTTAATGTTAACGTAACAACAAATGATATTATACTAATTACAGAATTCATGACCAAAACATTCGTTTATATTAATTAAATGCGAAAATAAATTTATTTTTGGATTTACAATATTAAATTTAAAAACAAAAGTGCAAGTGCAAACAATAATATTAAATTTACAGTAATTTCCAAAAATTATTAAGAAAAAGTAAAGTAAAAAGTAAAAAAGTATTAAGAACTGCGTGATTTCGCGTTTTTGTAATGAATCCTCCGATGCGAATTCAGTTCATGTTGCTTAGTAAAGAATTTCTTACAATATTGGCAAATATAACCTTTACTATGACAGTGAATCCTTTTCATGTGAACTATTAGATTACTTTTACTAGTAAAGTACTTTTTACAAATCTTGCAATAACGATCCTCCGATTTCGTATTCAAAGTTTTCTGGTTATTCAATTCCTGTAACGGCTTAGCCGCGTGAATTTTAGCGTGACTCTTCAAGCTTGATAAATAACTAAATGATTTATTGCAAACCGAACACGGATACATGGTTTTCATCCAAGTATGCGCCCTAGTTGTTTTCTTACTCGGTTCGGAAACATTCGGATTCGTTTTATCAATATTATCAATCATGGAATTATTTTCTTTATCATCGGAATAAGTTGATTCATTCGTGACATTGGCAGTATTTTGATGTCCTTCTGCCCAAATGTGTTTCCGTAAACTTTCATTACAAGCATATACCTTGTTACACACCGAACATTTAATATTTTCTTTGAAATGGCTCATTAAATGAGAGATCAGACGTGAATTTTCTGTAAATACTTCTGTACACAGTCCACAACCAACTTTATTTTCACTCGTATCTTGGGATGGAATAGAGTCAACTCCTTCGAAATCTGAATTCGATTCTGTATCGATATTATTTTTATTTGTATTTTGGGATGAAATTGGGTCAAATCCTTCGAAATCTGAATCCGATTCTGCATCGATATTATTTTTATCAAATACCTGCTTTTGTGATGTGTCTTTTATCGGAATTTTTGGACTTTTCTTTGCCGGAAATAAAAGCAATGCCTTCTCAATTTTAACAGGCATCGTTTTGGTTGGTTTATTTTCGTATTTGTTGTGTAGAATTTTTAAATGATTATTTAAATCTTCTTGTCGGACGTATTTTTTCGCGCAAATTTGACAGCGCAAAAATTTCGCTTTGGGATGAGATGCGCAATGCATTTTCAAACTATGTTGTTTCTCGAACGCCTTTTTACATACCGGACAAATGTATCGTTTACTATCAATTGTCAAAATTTCAGCCTGTTCACTTACAATATCTTTTGTTGAATTCACACGTGTTTTAGACAATATGATGTCGTTGCAATCAAATCCTTTTTCGTCGTCATTCTTCGCCATCATTTCACTAGTGTTTATACGTTGCATTTGTATAATTAAATCAGATGTCTCACCGTCAAATTGTGATAATTTTTCGAAGTGGCTTTTCAGTGTTTTATGATTTTGAATAAATGTTTTTTTGAACTTACAAAATTGTTCCAAATCCTTGTAGCAATTTCCACATATAGTTTCTGGTAAACCATTATGATCAGAACCCTAGAGATAAAAATAAAAATTGAATTAACATGAAAAGTAGTTTTAAATTAATAACTCATAACCTCATTTGTTTTATCAAACCATACTTACAATTTCGGGGATACAGTATGTTATTTTATCGATAATATTAATGCCATCTGAATCAGATGTGCTTATTTTTATGAAATGTTTACGTATTTTACGTAAACAAATACGACAAATTTTAGCAAAAGTATTCATGGTTTATGACAATTAACCAACTGGAAAATGGACGATGTTTCTCAATGGTGGTTTTAAACAATTTAGTTCGAGTTCACATCGCTTGACGCGGCGCTGTTGTTCATTTAAATTTAAGCGCGATTATACACAAAATAAAATTTTTCTAATGAATTTATCAAAAACTCATTGTATTGTATGACATAACTAATTTGAAAAATATAATAAAAATTACACATCAAATAGCGGCTACGACTCAATCTGTCTCGGTATTAAATCACCTTGTATGTGAAGGTATCATATTACAGGGTTGTATTTACAATTAAAGCATCCACCCTTTTGTGTTATTTGTTTGTTTTATTTATTAAAATATATGTTTCAAATGATACTTCTTTGCTAATTTAATCAAGTTTGTAACTTTTATAGTGCCGAATAGAATCATAACTTAATTCGTAATCAAAATTAAAACAAAATGTATCGAAACTTTACAAAATATGTAATGTATAAAGTAGTGCTGTCAATATTTGAAAAAATTGGATCTTGATATCCGATTCTCCGATAATTTGAGATCCGAATCTAAGATCCGGATCGGAAATTCGAGATACATTTGAAATGCGTAATCAATTACACAAAAACAGATATGAAAAGTATTTTATTATATATACACTAGACACAAAAAAACGCGCCACTTAAAATATCAGAAAAATTACCGATTTTCAAATAGGTGTAACTCGGCCAATTTTGAACTTAATTGAATAAAATTTTGCGTCCGAAAAAGTTTGAAGTTTCATCTTTAAGGTGATGTAAGATATGTACCATTTCAACCATTTCGCTTTCCACCACATCCCGCAGAAAAAAACATGTTTTGCCTTTAAAAATTGTTAAACTTTGACAACATGTATAGTATACAAAAAAACTTTCCGATTCAATTTATCAAGTGGGCGTAAAAATTCAAACAATTCTACGTAAATTCCGCTTAATTTCAAGGACTTGCAATGCTTTGACGCAGAGTTATGATTTTTTGAAATTTAATCTGCATTTTGCGAGTTCAAAGTTCTAACAAATTTTAAACATTTGACCATTTTAACGACCAAACAAATGTGTTCAATAGTAAAACATTCTTCGGTTAAGAGAAAAGTTCGAAATTGTAAAGTATTTATCAGAATCAACCGGTAAAAAAAAATTTGCAAAATACAAAGTAAATTTCAAAAAAAATTACAACTTGCATCAAAGCATCGTATGTCCTTGAAAATAAGCAAAATTTACGTAGAAATGTGTGAATTTTTACGCCCTTTTTTGTGTACTATTTACTTCTCGTATATGTACATTTTTTCAAAGTTTAAAATTTTTTAAAGTAATGTATATATTAGGGTGGTCCTAAAACAATTTTTTCGAATTTTTTCCCTCCCAACCCATGAATCGAAAGTTTATTAAAAAAATTTTCGGCCAAGTTTCATCGAAAAATATTAATATGAACCCGTGCCCCAAGACGGTTGAAGTTTAAATGGAATTTAACATGGATTTTAGACACTTGTGGATAATTTATTTCTGTGTTTTGTTATTTATTATAAATGTCATTTGTATTAGTTTGGGAACGTTGAGTTTCCTCGAAAATATTAATACAGAACTTACACCTACAGCAGTTTTATTTTCAAAGAAGAAAAAAGTTAATATTGTTCAAATTAATCTAATTAGTTCTAACTTTTATGTATATTAAATTTGCATATGCAATAATCTCAAGAAGTTATAAGCAATACAGCAACAGCAAAATATCTTGCAAGCATCTGTAAGTGAGTAACTTAAAGTTAAAACAAACAACTAAACCACTACGTGTGTCATTTCTTATTACACGGTTGATTTTGTTAGAAGGTGTGCGACGTCGTAAACCTTCTTCTAACTTCACTACTACCCCCTCTAGTAGATATATTAAGACGGTTTTTGTTTAGTTTCGAGACTCAAAAGACACACACACACACGCGCTATATAACTTCTGTTTATAGTTGAAGCGTCGTCACGCCAAACGTTTGATGGACGCATTCAAACTTATAGACACGGTATAACTATAGACTCTGTTTACATAATGAGACACATGACAAAATTTAATGATCATTAAGCTTTTTCGTTCTGGTACAATAAAAAATAATAATAAAAATAATTAATTTTTAGGAAAGTAGTCAGAAAAACAGGTAGATGTAAAACAAAAACTCATTAATTGTCTAGCTTTCGATGACAGTATTCCATCTTCTTCAGGACATTATCAAATAAAGTTTTATGAAAACGCACGTATGAAGTGATAGTTAGCAAAAAATATATTTTAACCTACGTAGTTCGGATAGTTGGCAACAATTATTCTACCACTATTTTAGTTTAAAACTTAATATTAAATGCACAAAATTCTTATTATATATATATATATATATATATATATATATATATATAATAATTTTTTTGTAACGACTAGGAAATTTATATAATTAAGATTGATAGTGGGTGTTGCAGTCAATGGTTGGATAAGGTGTTAATAAAAAATTATCATTTCAGATTTGAACCGAGTTTTCGTAGCAAATTTTGCCTACTTCTTCAGGGCGTTATCTTATAGCGATTTTTATGTTAAAACTAGTAGTAATTCAGAGATTTATAAAATAAGAATAACATCAATCACTATGAAGGCACTGAGTTAAATAAAATTCTTATGAACTAGTTACTTATATGTTATCTAGTAACTTGTTGCTACACTGTACAAAATAAAATATATTTAACTATTAACAGTAAACTAGCAGCATTTTGTAATTTTTACTGCGATAATTAACGTAATATTACATTTCTTTCTGTAAAAATACATTTATAGAATATGTAAATTTACATCAATTTTTTACAGTGTACGTACTGTTCTTCACTTTAATGTCATTGGTAAAATTTTGACCTGATGAAAACAAGCGTTCAATTTCGTTGAAACGACGTTTTTATAAAATAATTAAACAGAATCTAATCCTAGAACAGTTTTTATTATTTTATCTTAAAGATTTATAAATTTTATGATCTATTTACTTATATTTTGTTATTTAGTAACTATGTTCTATGTGACTTTTGATGAAGATGTACGTTGAGTATGTAGAGTATTAGTAAATATTAATACAGAACGACAATCTAAAGCTGTTTTATTTTAAAAGAAAAAGATCCTTTTATTATTGATGTCATTATAACTTTTAAGATGATTCTATACTTAATTCTTGTCTATGACTATATCGTCGTAAAGTTTGTACACGTTCTGCGTAACGCAGCCACCACAAACTAACGTCATAACAGCTTTATTGCTCCAAGTTGTGGATCTACAATAAATGAGTCTATATTCCAGTCATATAGAGCAGGGATCTTTTACACATATCGCATATTTGGTTTCTGAATATAAAATACCGAGAGGTACAGAGAGGTCGGGTAGATATTTTATAATATAATAACAGACTTCTGTGGGCAAGAAACATCATTTTTCATATTTAATAACTTATGCCCGTATTCTCACCGCTTTTGTTTATGAAAAAGTGCTTTTATTTTTCACTTTAAAATACAGTTTTACTTCTATCTCTTATTAAATATGAATAATATTTCTATTTTTGATATGTTTTATTATATCTAATATTGTAAAATTCAAATAAACTAATTAAAATTGCCTTAAAAGTAATTTTAAGTAAACATCAAAAGTAATTTTAACAAAAATCACTTTTAAATTTGAGGTGAGAATACGGGCCTTATAGTTTTCAAATTTAATGATGGTAACTTTAAGACATTTTGAATAAAAATTTGGTTCTTAGAAATATTTTATTGGTATTTATAAATGAATAGCTGGAGCTAACCATTTTTTTACAATGTTTGATTAATGTAAATTTATAACATATATAATAAATAAACAGAACGTAGAAACAAAATACTAGGTAACAAAATAAGTAACTAAATCATAAAATTTTATAAAATTTTAATTAAAGGAAGGCACTGATTTAAATAAAATTTGACTTCTTTTAATTAAAAATTTATACAATTGTATAATCTAGTTACTTATTTTGTTACCTAGTAAATGGTAGATTAAAGAAAGGCACTGATTTAAATAAAATTTGGCTTCCTTTAATTAAAAATTTATAAATTTTAAAATCTAGTTATTTATTTTGTTACCTATAGTAACTTGTTTCTATGTTCTGTTTATTTACTGTAAATGTCATTTGTATCAATTTTTCCTGCTGAAAATTATTAATAAATATTAATACAGAACTAAAACCTAAAACTATTTTATTTTAATATATAGTTTAATTTAGAAAAAAATCAAATATTTACACTATAATTTTTATTAACTTATATACGTAGATTCTAGAAATAATAAAAATTAAAAATATTATATGTTTATTAATATTATTCCGAAAGTAAAATTTTTCAATTTTAATTTTTCAATTTTTCAATAAATTTTTCAATAAAAAATAGTTTTAAATTACTATTTATATTGATTTTTATGTCAAGTTATAAATTTTATGTTGTTTAGTTTCATAAATTTTTTTTCAGGAACAATTTTATGATCAGATCTTATTTTCGTAGAACGATTTCACGAAATAGTATCGTTAACGAAATTACTGAATTATTACAGATGATTTCGTTTGATCTGCTTTTTTTCCATAGAAGTTACGACCGAAACGGATGCTTCAAAGATGATAAATTTTTCCTTACACTATAAAAAAGTATCTTAAAACATTTTAAACACGGTATTAAAACTGCTCGTAAAATTGATTGTAAATAAAAAAAAATCATCGATTTTGTTTCTTTTAACAGAAAATGTAAGATTCAAATTAATTAACTGTTAATGCTGGTGTTTATCTGTGTTTATATAATAATAATAATGATTTTATTGCCTAACAGTTATACAACCAATTACAGGACAAGATATTTATACAATAAAAATGACAAATCAGTTATATATTAATACAAACACAAATATATTATTATGACTAACTTAATTATTCAAGCTATTAATTAGTGAATGTAAATTTTCATAAAAAATATCAAAATCAAATAAACAATTGTTAAAATAAAATAAAACGGCTTTTGGTTTAAGTTAAGTTTAAGTTTCAAATAAAATTTTGCTGTAAAGTTTTGTTATATTTCAAAATGGCTTTCCAATTACCAACTTTTTTGTCAACATAAATTTTTAGAAAATATATAAGTATATTATTTATTTATGGACTAGAATAAATAAAGTTTTAAAATTAAAATTTAAAAAATTAAAATAATTTGGTAATACAATATAATATTAGTACCTATCTCAAAATATTAAAAAATAAAAATTTTATTTTAAATTTTCATTTAAATAAAATTTAGCTTCTTTTAATTATAATTTTATAAATTTTATAGTCTAGTTACTTATTTTGTTACCTAGTAACTTGTTTCTATGTTCTGTTTATTTACTATAAATGTCATTTGTATCATTTTTCCTGATAAAGACGTTGATTATTAATAAATATTAATACGAAACTATAACCTAAAACCGTTTTATTTTAATATAATAAGTTCTGAAATTTTTTTTACTAAATGGCATTTATTTTTAAATTAAAAAGAATTTGTGACCAAACTGTATTTAATTCGTGAAATTATTTGTAGCATTAGACATAAAAAATAAAGCATCAACAATTTGGATTTTGCTGTAAGATTTTTTATATAATTAAATATTTAACTTTTAAATATTAAAGTAAATTATAATTTAGCACTTTATATAAGTTTCTAATAAATTAATTATTGTGTACTATATTTTATATTAACAAATTTGCCATTTACTTTTTATGTTAGTTCATAATAAATAAATTTATTAAACCAAGCATAATAAAGACTTATGAACTATTAATAAAATAAAAAAATAATGCACATATCCAAGAACCAAACAAGCGAATAACGCAATTCTTTCTTTTTCAAAAAATCATGCCCACTTTGCGCTGCAAAAAAAAAACGAAGAAAAAAGAAAAACTTACACTATCTTCCGGACGGGAATCAAATGGGGATGAAGGGACAAAGTCCGTGAGTATTTCCGGTAGCCATTATGTTCTTGCGCGTACTGGAAGCTATCATGATTATGTAAAATTTCATCAAGTAGAGCGCGCCTCAGAACAATCACTACCCCATAGTGCAGGGGCATTTCGCATAAAAATTCTAGCAGATCATTCAGTTGGCGGGATAAGAACCTCTAGTTTTCCCACACAGACACTAGTCCGAATAGAGCCGAAAGCTTGGCCGAAGTTAGCTTTCAAGTGTGATTGGCGTACGAGAAAGGCGAGCTTTTGAGGTTAAATATTCAAGGTTATTGTCGGATGAAATTAGTGTTTATATTTGTGTTAGATTATTGTGTAATTTTATTAAATTGATGAATATTTAATGTTTTGTGTTAAGGTTATTATATATTCCTGATTGAAGCTAGATTTATGTACATAACTAACTTAACTAAAATTCACTTAACGTAGTCGTACGTTTAATTAATTAGATCTATAGTTAATATTGTTATATAAATGTAGTCATAGTAAATTTTGAAATATTTATATATACCGTGTGTTGACTTGGACCGTCGTACATAGGGATTTAGCATGTAAAATCAGATATGTGCGATTTCCTGCTTCCCAAATTATTTTACAAAAAAAACTTAGGGATAAATGTTTTAGGAAACACTTTTTTACATGTAAATCAATCAAAAATTTTTTTTTGGAACCATCCCAACGTCAGGAATTAGCTCTAAAGTTGTCAAGAAATTGACTGAAAATGGCATTAGTCGGCCGTATATTAGCATTTGTTTGATTTTTTGTTCCAATTTCACGGCTACTGCCATTTTCCAGTCAATTTTTTAACAACTTTAGACCTAATTCTTGACGTTAGGAAGGTTCCAAAAAAATTTTTAGTAATTGATTTACATGCAGAAAAGTATGCTCTAAAACATTTATCATAAAGTTTTTTTTGTAAAATAATTTGGGAAGCAGGAAATCGCACATGTCTGATTTTACATGCTAAATCCCTATGTACGACGGTCCAAGTCAAAACACGGTATATATATATATATACATATATATATATATATATATATATATATATATATATATATATATATATATATATACTTCCCCCCCCCCACCCCATACTCAATAATTATAATAATAACAAACAAAAATTTAACGTAGTAAAAAATCTTTAGGTTTAATTTCTGTATTAATATTTATTAATAATCGATGTTTTGATGAACTGAACGTCCGTATTTATCAGAAAAACTAATACAAATCACATTTACAGTAAATAAACATGGAAACAAGTTACTAAGTAATAAAATAAGTAACATAGATCATAAAAATGTTATGAACATAAAAGATCAATATGTCTAAACCATCCAGATAAATCTGCTATTGCTCAACATTCGTTAGAGTATTTTCATGATGTAAAATTCGAAGATACTGTAATAATTGCAAGACCCATCAATATTAACAGTAGATTGATAAGAGAATCAATAGAAATTTATAAAGATAACATCAATCACTGTGACTAGTAATTGATTTAATTAAAAATTTATAAAATTTTTATGATCTAGTTACTTATTTTGTTACGCCTAGTAACTTGTTTCTATATTCTGTTTATTTATTGTACTAGTAAATGTCATTTGTATCAGTTTTTCTGATGAAGATGGACGGTGAATACGTTGATTATTAATAAATATTAATAAAGAATTTAAACATAAGTTTTCTCTCACTGGTTAAAGTTAGAATATTAGCGATAGTTTGAATTAAATTATTGAGTTGCACGGCACTCCTCAATATTTTATTCGTCGCTAAAAGATCGCCACGACCGATTCGATATTTCTCTACTGAGACCAATAAAATCGAATTGGATTCTAGTTGTGGATGTAATGGTTTCGGCTAGGTTAGAAGTTGGCAATATGGTTGCATAATTTTATTTTTAGTTGCTGGATTAGTAGGGCGTGTGCACCAATTGTTGTTTATTTGACGTTTGACAGTGGTATTAGTACGACAAACCTGTCATGTTTGCATGCCGAGAATTTAAATACGTAGTTTGTTCGGAATAAATTTACTTCCTGATTTATTGCAATTGATTGTTTTGCAGTTTTGTTAAATTAGCTTTTATCAAAAATTATTAATATTTTCGAATTTTATACATATACATATATATATATATATATATATATATATATATATATATATATATATATATATATTTGTCTTTATTCAAAAAAATTTAACTTAGCTAGTATACACATAATATTTTTATTGTTTGACTGCATTTTATTATTTATTTATTTAACAATTTTATTAAATTTATTTATTTATTTTTTTAAACTACTGACTTTCACAACGATATATTTTAATAACTGTTTTAATTCTTTGATTATTTATAAGTTTTTTTATTAAATGTGTACATTTTACGTTGGAAGATGAAAACAAGGAAAATTAATCAATTCTAAACATTCAAATCACATACAACAGCATTTATAGTGTTCTAATCATACATTGTTTCCCTGAAGAAGCCACAAATTGCTGGCGAAATATTGGATTGTACAATAAATTGATAGAATGTTAAATGCTTGCATTTTTATAAATTTTCTCAACCCCAATACCGTATCCCGTTAAATTTTCGTACTATATATATATATATATATATATTGTTACTTGATAAATTGTTTCTATGTTCTGTCTGTTTATTTAAGTTGAATAAGTCCATTATTACTAGGACATTGAACAAATAAATGTTCGTATTGTCATTGTGAAATTTAATATAATAATACTCAAAATATTGAGATTTTAAATTTTTTAATTATCATTTTTTGATTATCATGTGAAATTTTGGGAAAAATTTAAAATCTCAATATTTTGAGTATTATTATAAGTCCATTATTAATGAATATTAATACAGAACTACAACCTGAAGCAGTTGTATTTTAATATAATGAGTTCTAAAAGATTTTTTACCACTATAAAAAAAAATTGTATATAAAAACCCGGTGCAACTGATTTACATCAGTTTAATAAATTTATAGAATTACAAGAAAATTTTTACAATATACAGGGTAATTTATGAAGTTGGGAAAAAACTACACTGAATTATTCCTATGAGTAATCTAAATAAAAAACTTTAAGTAAAAATATGTCCGAAAATGCTTTCTAACGGAACTGTAGCCGTTAGAAGTTTATTACATGTAACATCAATCGCGTTAGCCTTATTTATTTTATCAGAAAAAAAAAAACAAAAACAATAATTAAGGTAATAATTTAAAGCAATAATTTAATAATAATAATAACTAATAATTTAATAATTTTAAACAAATATAATATGGTAAATTAATTATTTTATTTAGAATTATAAAATTATATTATTTTTTTACAGAAAATTTATGTTTTGCTGAAATAATATGTAATTTTTTTAGGTAAAATGGCAACTTTTTTGAAGTGTATGTTAGGCGTAATATACTATTTAAATCGATTTAACGTTAGAAATTAAACAACGTGTAAGTAAACAAATAATTTAAAAACCAAATGACCCAATTTTTTTATGGGCCCGGAAGAATACTAAAGCGCGCCATCCTTAAGAAATGATCAACATTATAATAAGATTATTAAGATGGCAAGTGGAGCATAAAAAGAATATAAGAACTGACATCAGAAAAAAAAAAGAAAAGACAAATGTCACACATCATTCTGACGATACTTCTTTTCGCCTTCACGTTTCGTTGGTGGGTGGGTAGTATTGCCCTTCTTCAAGTTCCATAGTTATCAAGCCGCCGTTGTCTTCAACAAAAGACGGTAATTTGGACTTTCAAATGTTTAGACAGTCATCTGTTACGTACACTACATAAATTTTAGTTTTGCTTCTGACATGCGCAATAAGGCAGTTTAGTTCAAAAATTCTTCCGGAGCCATCCGCTGAAAATGTCTTCTTTAGTAGTTTGTTTTTCTTATTTTGTTTTTTTTTTTGTTGCATTGACTGAATGGAGTTAAGAATGATAAACTTATATAGCTGTTTGAGATATTTTACTCTTCATTTAAAAACGAAAAAAATATATTCTTATGTTTGATGAGAAATATAGTTTGCATGCTTGAAATTATAATATTTGAATTTGTTTATACAAGATGTTTTAGGATATTACCGAGATGGAAAAGTACATATGTATGAAATATTATAGCTAAAACTAGCTAAAATTTGTTTAATTCTGTAATATTATTGTTGATATAATTACATATATTTCTAAATTTACATAAAGAATATATTTTGAAATGAATAAATTTTACAAAATTTGAGAAGTCACACTAAAAATACGTGATTTTACATTAAGTATGTGATGCAATTTGCAAAAAGTAAGCAATTTTACATACTTATTAGGTCATTTTTACTTATTTAATGTGATTATTATGAATTATGTAAAAATAACAGAATTTTGAGTTATAAAAGTAAAATAAAATTACAGATTTTTATAGTAAAATTTTACTACTATTTTCCTATTTGTATGCTGAACTCCCACGAGTACTCTAACTTTAATAATTTTCAAAAACTTGTATCAAATAAAGAAAATCACAAAATTACTATCTTAACCTAAAAAAAAAAAGACCATTTCTAAATATTTGTCATCACCTATATATTTACATTATCAACACATCTACATAGTTACATGTAACTCCCTAACAGTGACCGTTGCCCGTTTAGCCGAGGTAACAAATCGTTTTCAACGCTGTCACCGGATCCATTTTGTGCACACGTGCCCCCGGACCGCTCCGGGGCTAAGCAAAGTGTCACCGGACTAGCACAGCGCGCACTTGCATTACGTGTAAACTGTTTCCGGGTGGACTCTGCTGTGACACTCTCTCTCTGTAGATGTATGATAAGACTTGGGTGTGTGTGTGTGTGTGTGTGTATGTTTGTATGTACGAACAGGTTGCATAGAAATGTACGTAAGTTTGAATAATGTACATGACGACGCGGCACTTCGTTGCAGGTTGATGACAAAGATGAAAGTAGTGAAATTTTAAACAGGATCGTATTTAAGAAGTTTTCGATAATCTAGTTTTAACTGTTGGAAAAAGTTAATTAAAACGAAAAAATGACATATTATTTCAGCAAAATTGATGGTTCATATAAATTTTCTGTAAAAATAATATAATTTTAAGTAAAAGAATTAATTTACCATATTACATATGTTTTTTTTTACCGAAAAAGTAATAAAATGTAAAGTTTTTATGTAAAATTAGCAAATTTTTTTTACAATGTGGTAAAAAATCTTTTAGAACTCATTATATTAAAATACAACGGCTTTAGATTGTAGTTCCGTCTTAATATTTATTAATAATCAACGTACTCAACGTAAATAAACAGAACATAGAAACAAGTTACTAAGTAGCTAAATATATAACTGTTCATTTAGAAAAAAATTATTGTTTGATTAGTATTAGAACGGATTTACTCCGTAGTGTAGTGGCTTTAATTTTTGATGATTGAAAGTCGACCATGTTTAAGCGATAGATATAATAATAATAATAATAATATATTTATTTATTATAGCTTGCGCTAATATAGAGTACATTAAAAAAATACAATTAATTATTATTACCAAATATAATGTTGAGAACAAAGGTTAAAAAAATTAAAAAAAAAGCTACAAAGTCAAGCATTAATTAAATCAGAATTAACATAGTAAAATATCTTTCAGAACTCATTATATTAAAATAAAACAGCTTTAAGATTAAGTTCTGTATATTTTTTAATTAAAACTCGTTTCAATATACACTACGTATATCATCATCATTAAAAATATGTATTTTTTTCTTGATGATGATATACGTACGCGGAGTATAACAAAACGTTGTATTTTATTAAAAAAATATACAGAACTTAATCCTAAAGCTTTTTTATTTTAATATAATGAGTTCTGAAAGATTTTTTGCTACGTTATTGTTATATGAGTAAATTGTATTATGTTAAAAGTTATATTTTACATTTTTATAAAAAAATTATAAATGTAATTTTCATCGATTTTTATGTAAATATTAAAAATTTAATCATTCAAAAATGTCATATTGCTTTTTAAGAAGTTCAGAGGTCACACAGTCAGGATTACGTTCAATACTATGACATAAGATTAAATTTAATCTGTAACTTTCTGACATTAAAAATTTAGAAACGAAATGAAAAAGTATAACTTTATAATCTTTTTTGATGTTTTTATAAATTTCTTAGTTTTTTATTCCCACTGTAATATAAGGTTTTTAAATATATTAATATACTTTTTATAGGTTACATTTTCTTTTTATATATTCTCGTGTTTTGAATAATTTATTTAAAAAAAATCTGCTGTGGCCCCTACAAAACTTACACATATATATACAATCATGCCATATACCTAAAAGGGTATGGCATAAACTATTTCCACTATCCCGAAATCAGTTTCCTCCGAATATCCCTATCCAGACAAGAAACTCTTGCTTCATCCACATTCATACTGACACTCTTTTATTTCTACTACTTGGAAACTTTCGCCCACGCAAGCCACTCTCTCAATCATACACCACTCCAGTTATTTATCTAACTAAAAACTGATTTGCACCAGTTTAATATGTAAATTTACAGACTTCGGTCGCAGGACAATTTTTACTTATAATGTGAATATTTAATACGTATATTTTATGTAAGTGTATTTACTTTTCATACTCATCATACACTAATCTATTTCGTACCCGATTTTTCTTAGTTCCATATTATCGTATAAATTCTATTTGGTGTTTAGTTCAATTTTGCACGTTAGCAATTGTACAGGACATTTTGCTAAATAAATTAGAAACAATTTACCGAATACCAACCTCGAAAAAACAAATTTACGAAAAAATAAAAAGGTCAACAAATCACTTACCGATTGGGTGTTGTTCCCCGAGCTATGTTCTCACTTTGGCATTTTACTGCGCTCTGCAAAAAAACAGAAAACAAGAAATACAGAAAACAAAAATAAAAAAAAACTAAATTAAACGGATAAAAAACAAAACAAAACAAAAACAAAACAGAAACTGTAACAAAACAAAACTGTGCGGGGGTTGGTTTTGCGTTATCCCGCCACTCCGCGAGCGAGAGTGTTTTGTTTTTGGGGTTAGGTTAGGTGTGCTTGTGATGCGCCAGTGACGGCGCAATTGGGGCAGCCGGAAAACGAGTTTAGAAGAGGGGGGCTGGGTTATATAGGGTAAGGGTATGAAAACAAAACACAATGTAGAACAAATTAAATTACGGCATTGCAGGAAATTAACGCGGTGAAAATAGCAATCATTGGACGATTGGTTCAACTGAATCAGTCGCGTTTATAGATAATGAATTAGCATTATTAATCAGTGACAAACAAACTTTTCATTTAAATAAACGTATATATACTGGGTGTCCCATTTTAATCCGCCACATGCAATAACTTTAAAATCGTGCATCGGACAAAAAAATGTTTCGGATAAAAAGTAAATGGTTTCGAGGGGGACATCTGATGCAGAGACCCTTGCCCCTTCTGGACCCCCTGAGGGGCGGGAAAGGGGGGAAACTTTGAAATCTTAAATGGAACACCCTATTTTTTATTGTAGATTCTGATAGGCCATTAAAAAGTATGTAAATTTTATTTTAAGACTTTTTTTTATCTTTGATAGATGGCGCTGCAAACAGCATTTTTTTTCTCAGTTTATCAATCTTCAATTTGAAAAAAAAAGTGTAACTAAGTACGATATTCAAGATTTTGTCAGTTCTTTGGGAAGAGGGGGGGCAAGGGTTACTGCATCAAATATCTTCCTTGAAACCATTAACTTTAAGTTAAAGGTTTCGAGGGCTATAACTTTAAGTTAATGGCTTCGAGGGGATATCTGATTCAGTGACCCTTGCCCCCCCCCTCTTCCCAAAGAACTGAAAAGAACTTGAATATCGTACTTAGTTACACCTTTTTTTTCAAATTGAAAACTGATAAACTGAGAAAAAAAATGCTGTTTGCAGCGCCATCTATCAAAGATAAACAAAAAGTCTTAAAATAAAATTTACATACTTTTTAATGGCCTATCATAATCTACAATAAAAAATAGAGTGTTCCATTTAAGATTTCAAAGTTGCCCCCCTTTCTCGCCCCCCAGAGGGTCCGGAGGGGGCAAGGGTCTCTGCATCAGATGTCCCCCTCGAAACCATTTACTTTTTATCCGAAACATTTTTTTGTCCGATGCACGATTTTAAAGTTATTGCAGGTGGCGGATTAAAATGGGACACCCAGTATATATATATATATATATATATATATATATATATATATATATATAAATTTTATTTTTGTTTAATATTACCAACATCAATATATGTATTACATTTTTTCAATCTTTGTGCAAATTTCAAAATGATTTACATATGGGTTTACCCATAGCTTTTAATTTTGTTCTAATCTATCTGGTAAGCATCTACACAAAAACGCGTATCACTTAGGAGACGATGCTTGTTATGATACTATAACAGACAAATTCAAATTTGACCTTAAATTTAAAAAATATATTTTATAAATTAATATGTATTGAGTTATTTAAAAATTAGAATGTAACTTACTCATATAATTTAATTTTTCGGTCATTACAAATTAGTTTAAAGTTATTTTAAACAATATATTTCAATATTTTTAACATAATTTAAAATAAAATAAAAATAAAAAATTTGGAAAAATGTATTATATACCGGGTGACCCATTTTAATGAATCCACTGTAATATATCGACAAATATATGTCGTACAAAAAAATGTTCCGAATAAAAGTTTAATGGTTTTGAGGGGGCCATCTGATCCTGTAAAATTTTAAACACCACCACCCCCAGGGGGTGGGGGACGGGGTCAACTTTGATATCGTAAATGGGAACCCCTATTTTTTACTACAGATTAGGATTCTACATAAAAAGTTATGAAGATTTTATTCAAACAATTTTTTTGAATTCGTGATAGATGACGCTGTAGCCGCAAAAATAAAATGTGATTCATTTTAATTCACTGGAATATCTCGAAAAAAATGTATCGTACAAAAAAAATGTTTCGAATAAAAGTTTAATGGTTTTGAGGGAACCATCTGATCCTGTTAAATTTTCTTCACCGCCACCCCCAGGGGGTGAGGCAGGGGAGCAACTCTGATATCTTAAATGAGAACCCCTATTTTTTTATTACAGATTCGGATTCTACAGAGTGGCGGAAATCAAAAAAATTGTTTGAATAAAATCTTCATAACTTTTTATGTAGAATCCTAATCTGTAGTAAAAAATAGGGGTTCCCATTTACGATATCAAAGTTGACCCCGTCCCTCACCTCCTGGGTGTCGGGGGTGTTAAAAATTTTACAGGATCAGATGGCCCCCTCAAAACCATTAAACTTTTATTCGGAACATTTTTTTGTACGACATATATTTGTCGATATATTACAGTGGATTCATTAAAATGGGTCACCCGGTATATATACTGGGTGTCCCATTTTAATCCGCCACCTGCAATAACTTTAAAATCGTGCATCAAACAAAAAAATGTTTCGGATAAAAAGAAAATGGTTTTGAGGGGGGCATCTGATGCAGAGACCCTTGCCCCCTCTGGACCTCCTGGGGGGCGGAAAAGGGGGGCAACTTTGAAATCTTAAATGGAACACCCTATTTTTTATTGTAGATTCTGATAGGCCATTAAAAAGTATGTAAATTTTATTTTAAGACTTTTTGTTTATCTTTGATAGATGGCGCTGCAAACAACATTTTTTTTCTCAGTTTATCAATCTTCAATTTGAAAAAAAAAGTGTAACTAAGTACGATATTCAAGATTTTTTCAGTTCTTTGGGAAGAGGGGGGGCAAGGGTCACTGCATCAAATATCTTCCTTGAAACCATTAATTTTAAGTTAATGGTTTCGAGGGGTATAACTTTAAGCTAATGGTTTTGAGAGGATATCTGATTCAGTGACCCTTGCCCCCCCTCTTCCCACAGAACTGAAAAGAACTTGAATATCGTACTTAATTACACCTTTTTTTCAAATTAAAAACTGATAAACTGAGAAAAAAAATGTTGTTTGCAGCGCCATCTATCAAAGATAAACAAAAAGTCTTAAAATAAAATTTACATACTTTTTAATGGCCTATCAGAATCTACAATAAAAAATAGGGTGTTCCATTTAAGATTTCAAAGTTGCCCCCCTTTCCCGCCCCCCAGGGGGTCCGAAGGGGACAAGGGTCTCTGCATCAGATGTCCCCCTCGAAACCATTTACTTTTTATCCGAAACATTTTTTTGTCCGGTGCACGATTTTAAAGTTATTGCAGGTGGCGGATTAAAATGGGACACCCAGTATATATATATATATATATATATATATATACAAACTGTTTCAATAACAAAATATACATAGTGTTTAAAATCTTCTCTGTATCCTTTTAGTGGACGATAGTACACCTCAAAAGGACTTGATAAACCTTAAAACGCCTTAGCGAGATAATAATTCTTTAAGTGTGTTGTTTCATACTAGTAAGAAATATAGACAATCTATGCGTTTCTTTTATATAACATTGCCAAATAAAAACGTAAAAACTGAAAAGTGCACAACTAAAAAGAAATAACGAGAACAAACAAATCCATTTATAAAACGTATAATTAAATTTATTACATTATTATTAACAACAGTCCAATACGTAAGGTACTAAACATGTTTAAAATATTTATTTTTAAATCACCTACATACACAGAAACCAAAAATTTGGTGTTTTGTATTTGAAAAAGAATATGGGATGTTTTGCTAACTTTACGTAAAGTTAGCAAAACAATTGTTGAAAACTGACCAATATCAAATAACTAACTAAATGTTATGTACACTAAAAAATGGTGTAAATTTGGTGCTCCAATACTTCATAAACAAAAAGTTGATTAAACAAATAATTCGTCCTTTATTAACAAACATAAACTAACGTAAACCTTATTGTAGTCAAACTGTTTGGCCAAAACTACAATTAGTTTAGATTAGATTAGGGTAGGTTAGGTTAGGGTAGGTTAGGTTAGGGTAGGTTTAGGTTAGTTTATATTTGTTAATAAAGGACAAATTATTTGTTTAATCAACATTTTGTTTATGAAGTATTGGAGCACCAAATTTACACCATTTTTTAGTGTACCTACATGATATTTAGTCATTTGTTATTGGTCGGTTTTTAATAATTGCTTTGCTAACTTTCCGTAAAGTTAGCAGAACATCCCATATTTTTTTAAAATTTAAAACCAAATTTTTGGTTTGCACAACATAATAGCACCATATTTACACCAAATTTTGACATTTTTCTTTTTTCCGATATCTCAAAATTGTTTTGCTAACTTTACGTACATAAAAACAAGTTAAATTCAACCAAATTTTATTTGCAAAGCAAATTCAAATATCACACAAATTTGAGAATACTTAATGTGTAAAATTAGCTATTTTTTCTGCTGAATGGGTAAGTAGTAAGTCAGCTCCGGGCAACAACTTGAATCAGAAATTTACATTCGCAGTGCGGAATTACGAATCTGAAAAAAAAAATGAAAAGGCGTTCGACCAACATTTTGTCTCACGCAAAGCCAAATTTACAAGCTTTCTCGTCAAGTATAATTTAAACAGATCGAATTGCATCTACGGCAATCTACGGCTTAAGCGATGGTTTCAAGTTCCTGTGCAAGCCTTAAGTATTGTAGATAATCCTTTATGAGGGTTTTTTCAATGGCAGAATAAAAGTTTGGCAAGATTACTACGTTCCTGCTTGATAAATAGATTTACAAGGACAGTTTTATAAACCATAATATAATGGAATTATTATCTTTTTATACAAAGCTTACAACGAAAAATTGTGTTTCCAAAAAGTCACATATTCGAAAGTTATAATCATCGCCGATTGTTCACGCCAACGAAAAACCATACCATTGAAAATTATCCCTAACTACAAAGTGAAATATCCACTAGTCCATAAACCGCTTTGGATTTTTTTATAATTTCTACTCTAGTAGTTAACTCTATTTAATTGTAGAATGCATAAGCACATTAAAAATATATATTTATTCGTTATAGGCAATATAGCGTGAACAGGTGCTTATCGGAGTACGTTTCAATCATGTAATTTTTTTAAAACACAATATTTCGATGAGGTGATTTTCGGACATGTGGTGTTCATTGCCTTGATATGCACTTCTGTAGATACAAATTATAAATATTCTGTCCAGTGGCGTAGCCAGAAACTTGTCATGGGGGGGGGGGGTTACTAATATTAATCAATAAAAATAATACTATAATTTGTATAAAAAATACAAAGCAATAAAAATTATTTTTATAAAAATGAAAGTAAAATAACATATTTCATATTTCGCATACGTATGTTTTTGGTCGTTCAGGTTCTTGGGGGGGGGGGGATTTCCAACCCCCCTAACACCCCCCTGGCTACGCCACTGATTCTGTCTCAAATTCTTTCTCCGAAGGTGCCGATAAATTACAAAATGATTACTACTCACCGCATAGAGCGACGAATGACAAGTTTAAAATGATAGGAGAAATAATACAATACGTACCTTGATTTTAAACAAATCGATAGTGGCAAATCGACATAAAAAAATCTGTAATTCTCCCAAGCCTCAGAATTGTAAGTGACCTAAATAAACTTCTAACAAGATTAGAAGCATATGGGTAAACCCACATATAGACCCCTCTAACATCATAAATAAGCAATGCTGTATAACAAAATTATATAATTTTTGCAAATACTAATATAATATTTTTGATAAATAATGTAGGTATAATTGTTTTTTTACCCTATCGTAATTTTTTTCTCAAAAAGTTAACAATACTGGCAATATTATATAATTTATGTAGGCACCAAAAGAATTTTTGTGGAAATTTGATTAAAATTGGATGGGCAATCTAACCGTAATAAATTTTTAGAAATTTGAGAAAATTTTTCCAAAATAGTTGACAACACTGTATTTTACTAGAATTATATAAATTATTTGGGCACAATAGAACTAAATTTTGTGAAAATTTGATTAGAATGGAATATATAATGTAGCCATAATTAACATTTAAAAATTTTAGTATTTTGTTCTTGGAAAGTTGGCAACACTGTGTTTTATTGTAATTATAAAATTTATTTGAAAACGATAAGTACCTGTTGCGAAAATTTTATTAAAACCGGATAAATAATGTAGCCATAATAAATTTTTAAAATTTCAAATTTTTTTTTTTGAAATTTGAAAACACTGTATTTAATTAAAAGTATTTAATTTATGTGGCCACTAAGAAAATATTTTGCCAAAATTTGATTAAAATTGGATAAATAATGTAGATCTATTCTGAATATTTGGTGCAAATCGGATGAACGGTACAACAACCTCATAAGCGAAGTTTACATTAATAATCTCTAAAGACTATATGAAGAGTTTTTATATAATTTTAATAAAATTTGAAAAAAAATTCAATTTAAAGCCAAACAAAATTATTGTAGTTTGTTTTGTTCACCAGTAACCTAAAAAGAAAACAAAGTTAATTAAATTAAAAACATGCACTACGATATAAGATTAGAAAATGATCTACTGTGGCGAAATTTAAATGAAAATAAGACTGTAAACATTCCCAAAACCACACTTAAATTAAAATAAAGCTAAATACGTATTTCGGAAGTTAAGCTTCCATCATCAGTTAATTAAACAAGTTACAAATTTTAGTCAATTAGATATTTTAGAAAGTCTTTATATTTTTAAAAATAAAGACAATCTTATAAACGCAGATGACGGACCAATCCCACGATCTATTCTTTTTGACGTACTACCCAATCAAAATGGACCACTGACTTTTAAGCCACCTGCCCCTTAGTTTTACTTATTTAAGTTATTATATTTTTTTGACTCACCAGTGATCTTCGACAAGTGCTTCAGTGTTTATGTACTTCGGATCACAGGTAAGATTTTGTAAATTTTATTTAGCTACTGATGATGGAAGCTTAGCTTCCGAAATTCATAATTAGCTTTATTTTAATTTAAATGTTGTTTTGGGATTTAAAAAAAAAACAACAATTAAACTTAAATTTGATTTAAAAATTTAACTACAGCAATTAAACAAAAATGCAATAAACTAAAATATAATTTTTTTTCAGTGGACTCACCTACAAAATTTGCTTTATGCAGAAAAAAACCTGTTTTCCTGTTGGTTAGGTCACGTATTACAACTGGGTCATACTGTTGCTATTAATAATAACTACCTATATTTTTTTCCAATATATTAATAATTCTTTAATATAATTCGTTTTAATTTGATTTGTTTGTAAAGTAAAAACTATAATAATTATATATAGATGTTTTATATGTATATATATATATTTATAGATAATTATGAGAATGTTACATTTGCTTGTAATAATAAAATATTATATATCACCTTTCTGTCTCTTTCAGTTTAAAAATGACTTTGACACAGAAACATGTAAGTCATTTAATATATTAATATGAAATTAACTTTTCATTTATTAAATTTATGTTTTTATTTATATTAAACTATTAAAATAGTACATTTTAACCAAATGTTTAACTTTTAAGTTTACATGTTTTATATCTTTTTCCAGTTGAACTTTGCTGCAGTAATGCAAGCTCAAATCAACGTAATGAATTATGGTGGGGCAAATCCAAAAAATCGTTCCAAATTTATGAGAATTTATTCAGTTTTTTGTATATTTCTTGCAACTGTTATCTTTATCTTAGTGGGAATTTATCTATATAAACTTGACGATAAAAATCTTAATTCCTTGATGTACGATATTATTTTATCTTGTGGATTTTGGCAAGTAAGTAAATTTTATATTGTAATAAATATGTAAATTATATTTTGAAAACTCAAAAATTTATTAAAAATAAATTTATTAAAAAGCAAGTATGTGTTAACAGTTACGATCAGAATGATTACAAAATTATATTTCACAAAGCATGAGAACAAAGTTGCAGAGATTATCTATTCTTAGTAGCATCTAACTTGATGATGAAATGAATCTAGTTATTGTAAAAGATAGGGCGATGTTCTTGCATTATACTTCCACCCTTAAGAGAAAATGCTAACTCATCAGGAGTAGAGCTTTTACTACTTGATTGGTGCTCTAATTTTGGAATATTGGTTTTCTGTAGATAATCTTTGCAAATACAAAATATCATTACAATAATAATTAATGCGATTACAATATAGATAATAATATATTGATAGGTATTTAACTTAACATTATTATAGAGTGAATCTAATTGAATGTCATTTTCAGTTTTTTATTTATGTTTTAAAATTTTAATTTTTTGACTTGTTGAATTTGTATGAATTTCTATTAGTTCTCCAAAATTATTTTTTTATCTGAATCTGGTTATTTATTTTACAATTATTTTTATAATATATACCTTGCAAATCTTTAATATTTATTTCATTGTGTAACAATTTGCTATCTTTGTGCAACTTAAGATGACAAATTATACTTCTGAGTAAATCCTTTATACCTGATTAGATAAAGTTGCACTTGGATCTTGATTATTAAATAATTACGATAGACAAATATAATAAAATATATAAACTTTAATTGAACAGATATTATTAAACAAACCCAAAATAATTGCTTATAAATTTAACGATAAAATATGAATCCAAAATGTAACTTAATACTGAATCATTCTTACTGCTGCTCGTAACTCGATGTTAAACGTAACTACATTATGACCGTAGCTAACCGTGCCGTAACTGATTCTCTGACCGTAACTGTGACCGTAACTGCCTCAGTCTTGAAGCTAACCCCTTTTTAAGTTACATTTTGGCCATCGAACTGGACTCTGCGGAGAGGCAACGTAAACATAAATAACTAGTTCACTGTGCAATCAAACTTTGAACGTTATTTCAATATATGTTGAAATTGCTGACAGTAGTTCAAAGTTCGATGCACTAAAAATGCTTAACAAACATTTGTGTTTGTTACAATTGTTACAATTGAATAAAACTTGAATTTTTTATCGCTATGATTGAATTTATTGTTGATAATCTATTGTATTCGCAAAACTGAAAATCTTTGTAACAAATTACATTTTGCAAGTATTTCTCATAATCATTAGTTTGAGAGAGGCAATAATATTCATTATTATTAATTTTAACACACTTATCTATAGATCTAATTTTACAATTATTTTTTTTTGGATAAAGGCCGTTTACAATGTTTATAGTTTTGTATGTGTCGTGTAAATGTGTAGGTATAAATTTGGCTTGAATAAGTTCTTCTTTAAGAACATTAGATGGGATTTTGATAAGGATCGTTAGATTATCATTTTCTAGTGAACAGCAAGTTTTCAATATGTTATTATTTTGAATGTTATTTAACAAAATTGTTCTAATGAAACTATTTTCGATTTTATTTATTTCTTTTATTAATTCGTCGTATTTGATTATGGCAAAATATAAAATATTTAATTGACAGAAATTTGTAGTTTCTTCTAATATTAATGAGAAATATAGGTCTTGTGCTATTTGAATCAATTTATTTATTAAATTTTGCTTTTGGATAATATCAACTTCATAAAATATTGAGCTAAATGATTTTTCTAATTTTGTGTTTAAGATAAAATTAATTTTGTTAATTACTTCAATCTTTTTATTAAATTGTTTATTTATATTTCTTCTGGCTTAGTGTTTTGTCCGAATACAATTTCTAATGGTGTACGTTTTGTAATCGAATGAATACTGTTATAAGTTAACAGGGCATAATTTAGTAATACTTTTAATTGTAAAGTTTTTAATATTGGGTTTTGATTAATTATTATCATGTGTTCGATTAATAAAGAATAAAATCTTTCGACTATTCCATTACTTTTTGGGTTATCGATCGAAATATAGTGAATGTTTATGTTTCTTAATGCTAAATAAATTTGAAATGTTTTATTGTTAAATTCCAAAACGTTATGTGATACTATTTTTTTGGTACTACAAAATATGTGATGTATTTTATTAATTTGTTTAAAATAGTTATTGCGTTTTTATCTTTTAAAATATATGCCATTGCAAATTTTTAAAAAGAATCTACTATCGTTAATATTTTAATTTGCTTAAGTAAAAGGATATCGATATGTACTTTTCAAAAGGGGTATCTGCCGTTGGTGTCTTAATGTTTGGAATTTTAATGGGTTTTTTTCGTATTTGGTAGTGAGACAAATGTTACATTTATTTTTAAAATTTTGTATGTCTTTTATCGTATTGGGCCAATAGTATGTTTGTTTTAACTTATTGTAAGCTTCTGTAATGCCCCTGTGGTTATTCTTCCTCTCATGATAGTTTTTTTTATAGTGAGTTGTTGTTCTTCTTAATTTTCGATATCGTTATTACTTGTTTTGAAGGCTACTAATGTATCACTATTATAGTCAAAATAAGTTTGTAAAACAGCATTAAAATTTAATTTATAAATTTCTGTTATTGTTCTGTTATATTATTTGAATTCTACATGAATTTATAGGAATGTCTGAATATGTTAAACTATTTACTGGGCTCTCGCCGTCAGAATGTACAGTATCGGTTGTTTCGTTTTCGCTACCTGTTTCTACGATAACTGAATCTGTGTCTGAATTTAATTTTAGTTTTGCATTATTTGGTTCTAAATAAACATTAATTTTGATATAAGAATTTTGAAATATTTCTTTGATCATATTTTCTATGTGATTCCATTTTTGTTTCTCTAAACCGGAACAAATTTTTGGCATGTCTAATTCATTTATTTTATTTTGCAAACAATAATCTAAAATTTTTATATTTTTAAGTTCTGATGTATGAGAATAATTTTCTTTTGTAACCAAATGACAAATTAATCTTGGATCTTTTTAAATAAAAATTTTGTTGTCTAAATTATAGTAATTTAAGCACAGATACTTTTGTTTGATTTGGTATGCAAAGCCTTTACCCATTTGCATATCTTTAGAAATGCAATGTACTAATTAACTAATGTGTTATTTGATTCGAAAATATTCGTATTTTTATATTTTTTTAATTCTGGTTTGATTCGAGATGGAGCGTAAGGCGTCAGCTATGAAATTTTAAAAACCTTTTTATATTCGATAGTATAATTAAATTCTTCAAGTTTCAAACACCAACGTATTAGTTTTTGAATCGGTTCTTTTAATGAATTTAACCAAACCAGTGGACGATGATCTGTTACAATTTTGAAATTTCGACCTAATAAATACGGGCGAAATTGTTTGGTAGCCCATACAATAGCTAAAAGTTCTTTCTCTATTGTGCTGTATTTTATTTCATGATTATTTAGTGTTCTGGATATGTAGGCGATAGGAAAATTTTTATTATTTTTTGTGTTTTTGAGATAACACAGCGCAGCGCCAATACCGTAATTACTGGCATCTGTTGTAAGAATAAAATCTTTAGAAAGATCGGGGTATTTGAGTATGGAACTGTTAGAGAGGAGGGTTTTGCATTTCTCGAAACATGTAATCTTTGTTTTTTATATTAATTTTGTGATCTTTTTTTAAACACCTTGTTTTGTGATTATTGAAAAATTATCTATAAAAGTCTATAATAACCTAGTAGTCCTAAAAATGATTTGGTTTCTTTAATTGTTTAGGAATCGAAAATTTTTATTGCTTGAATTTTGTCCGGATTAGATTTTATTCCGTCAGTGGTAATAATGTGACCTAATTAGGCGACTTTTTCTGAATTTTTAGATTGGCTTCGCGTAATTTTTGAAAAACTTCCTATATTTTCTAACTGTTCTTGTATTGACGTTCCTAGAAGTATACGAGTATTAAATAAAGTGTGTTTTTCGTTTGTGTTCAAGTGTTTGTCTCGTAATTCTTGATTATTTATTTCTATGTTAAAATTTGTATATTTTTGTTAATTTAATTTTTGAAATTCGTATTTGTATTTATTCAAAAAAAGAATTATTTTTTTTTAAAATTAAATAATTCTAAGCCTGGTATTCCTAATAAAATGTCAAAATTTTAATAAAAATTAAATATATAACTTTTAATTTGTAAATTTTTATATAAATAAAATGTTAATTTCGTTTCAAATGATTCAACAAAATTTGTAGTATGTATTTGGTTTAATTAGTTTTGGGTGAATATAGTTTTGAGTGGAACCTGTATCTAATACAAATTTGAAATTTGAATATAGAGTAATTTACTAAAATTATTTGTTAAGGATTCGATATTTGTAATTCGGTTTCATAAAAATGTTGATTTTCAATTTTATCATAACAATTGTTTTCTATTTCTAACACAATATCGAAATTTTGTTCATATTCTAAATAATCGTCTTGTTCTTCCCTTGTGTTCTCTAAATTTTGCTTATATAATTCTTCAGAAATAAAATTTTGGTCGTTATGTGTTCGTGAAAAATTTTGTGGTTGTATTTGTCTTGTTTGTATGCTCATAAGGAGTAGGATTTCTAAAAGATGACTTGCGAATGTTTGCTTGTGGAGCAAACAATTTTTGTATATGTTGTGTTTTAGAATAGGTTGTATAGGTGCATTGGTAATTGGTGAAATTTTGGTTGATTAAAGTGAATTTGGTGTTTGGGTTGTGGTAGTGGTTGATAATTTTGTTGTTGTATTTTTTGTTGTGTGTGAATATATTGTAAATCGTTAGTTATTAAATTTAAAATTTCATTTAATGTACGAGGATTTCGTGCAGATAATTGACTTCGAAAAGGTTCTCTACAATTATTTATAAAACTTTGTACAAAATATTGTACTGAATGTTCTACAATAACTTTACTATAAGCAGATATAAATTTACATTCAATTTTACATTTGTAAATTAAGAACAACTTGTTAAATTTATTGAAATATTCAAGGATAGTTTCTTTTGTTTGTTTAAAATGATTAATCATTTATTAATGTGTAGATGATTACACTGGCAACATAACACCTATAAAAAAAATAAAATGGCTGATTTAAAATATTATTTGTCACCAACATATTAAGATTTATATTTTTGGTTTTAAGAAAAAAATTGTTTCAGTTTTTCTTGAATATTTCTCCTATGTTAAAATTTGAATGTATTACGCAATTATTATTTTTTTCTTTCTAATACGTATTACTAATTGAATTAAAATTAAAGAGAATATTTTGTTTTAGATAATAACAAGAGTTGTTAGTCTTGCTTTTAAGTCGAATATTTTGTCATTTATGATTGATAACGTATTCGAAGATTTTTGGAAAGATACATCAAAACAAGACGTTCAAGCAGTTTATAAATATAGCTACAACGTTGCAATGTTGTACAGTTATTTAGTGATAATTACTGTGCTTACATATTATATAACAAATACTCTATCTAAACATCTTATTATGAACATATGGTTACCGGAATATATTAGAAATAATTATTATTATGAAATTTTGGTTATTGAAATAATAATAATGTTTATTTTTTCATTTTTCTTCGTTGTTAAATTTGATATGCTTTTAATATTATTTATTGGTAACGGTTTAGCGCAGTTAAAATTATTAAAACATAGACTTAAAAATATTGGAAGAAGCAACAATCGAAATAACACTGATGATATGAAAACTATAATTGAATGTGTGCAGCATCATAATTTACTATTTACGTAAGTAATATTGTTAATATGTATGCAGCTGCTTGACAAAATTTCACAAATTTACATATTATATTTCCTTGCTATACGAAATATCTAGATCATCATGAGAACCGAAAGAGATACGAAATTGGTTAAATTAGATAAAATTTGTTGCATCAACTGAACAATTTATTGATACTTCCGTTTTTTCAACGAAAAAATGCATAAGGCACCATATCACAAAAAATTTAAATTTTAACATGCGCTTTTTATAAGCACTTTTTATTAGAAATATATAACAATCATCAAAAATTTTATATATATTTCAAAAAATTTATAGCAAATTTTAATTATTATATGAAGCTAATAGTATTTTAAGAAAGAAAATTTTTTTAAATATTTTTTTTTAAAAAAATATTAAATTGCAAAATGGCGCCCACGGCAAGTGTTGTAATTGCGCCCCCCGCCCCCGTGAAAATCTATAATCAAGTTTATTCGTTTCGCGCTTTAGATATGCGGGATATAATTATTTTCTACTGCATACTGATTCATCTTAAGCAATTTGCCAACATTATTTTTAATGTAAACAAATATGGACAAAAAAATGTACATATAACAACAAAATATCTATCAATATACAGGCTGTTCGTTCGCCAAGTTGATATAGGACAATAACATGGGATACCGATAATATGCAGAATACTTCTTTCTGAAGTAAAATTTGGAGAAAAATCTAGAATATTTTTCGATAGGGAATAAAAAGTTATATAATTTGGTTTTAGTTTTAATTTGCTAGCATGTGCCGTTTGGGCGCTAAAATGTTTTTTATTTTTTGGTTTTTATTTTTTTTTTTTTCAAAAACTATGAGGTGTAGGAAAATAGGCATGCTATGGAAGAATGTGGGATAATGAATACTATAATTGAGTGAAGAAACCATTATTCTAGAATGCATCGTTTAGTAGAAAAATCTAAAAACTGAATTTTTGAAAATATCTCGACGGGGTACACTTGGAATTTTTTTCAAAATAAAATTTTTTCAAAATTTGCTCAAAAAAATCTAAAAACAATTCAGTAAAATAGAGAAACAAATTAGATACATAATAAAAAAATTTAGCACCCAAACGGCACATGCTAGCAAATTAAAGCAAAAACCAAATTATAGAATTTTTTATTTCCTATCGAAAAGTATTGTATGTATTTATCCGAATTTTACTTCAGAAAGAAGTATTCTGCATATTATCGGTATCCCATGTTATTGTTCTATATCAACTTGGCGAACGAACGCCCTGTATATGTTTATTTATTTATTGAACTTTTAGGAACATTTTGAAAAACATTAGGAACATTTGGTGAAACTTTGTTCTGCATGCATTCTATACGTGTATCTTTCTCACCTTTTTTGATGCAAAAACATTAATCCGGATTAGCGAAATCCGAATAATTGCATAACACCACTTTTAGCGCCAAATTACCGGTTCAAACTTACGGTGCATATTATAAGAAAAAGTTTAAAATTACAATGCGCGGTAGTATTCGCGCCTAAGTTCTGAAAATTTCAAAAAAGTCTCTGAGAACCTCTGAAAAAACTAAACAACTCTCAGAATTGAACTGTAAGAATTTTTTAGAAATTTTCAGAGTTTCAAATAAGAATCTCTATTTCTTTGAGTATGTAAGTCTAGAAACCCGTCAGAGTTGGGTCGTTTTTTGCCCCCAAAATTTTTACGCAAGCGAGCGGGCGCCCAGGGCGCGCCCTGTCTGCCCCACCTTAGATACGCCACTGCACAAATTATTTACGATCTTTTCTACATTCTTTTAGGAGGCAATAGTACACCTCAAAAGAAATCCATAAACATTGAAACGCCTTAGTAAAATCGTCTCATTAGCGAGGTAGTAATTCTTTTAGATTTTACATTAAACAATTAATTTGTTTGAGGGCTAGGTATTATTGGTCTACCAGGAAATCGTTTAGCGTAAAGCCAACTTGCAGCAGCCGCATTATGATGCATTTCATAAATCAGCATAATATTGACTAACTCGATATTAGAATATCGATCGCGATCTTTAAAGGAAAATAATAAAAATTTTAGTCAAATAAAGGTGATAGCAATAGTGAATTACTGATAACAACTTTACCTGGCAAATAACAAGCGTAATAACAATATTAAGTAATAAATTATTAGAGTTTAAAACAAATTAATCGTTTAATGTTAAAATTTAAAAGAATTATTATCTTACGTATGAGACGACTTTTACTAAGGTTTTTTTAAAGTATATTGATTTTTTTTAAGTGTATTATCGCCTGCAAAAAGGGTACAGAGAAGAGAGTAAACACCTTATATATAGCACTAATAAAAATGTAATATTTTTACATTTAAAATAAATAAATAAATTAGATGAATGACTTTGACAAAATGGGCAGAGCTAATATATGGATTCATACAGTTGAACGCGATCTTGCAGTGTACATTGTTTATATTGTATATATTGCAATTACTGATGCATTAAACATATTTGAATAATTTTGCTTCCTTATTACTAACATTAGTAATATGGAAGCAAAATTAGTTTTTACGAGCGTAATATATATCGTATTACTGTAATTTCTTACCTTACAATGACTAAAGTGATTATAACGTTATTACGTTATTTAGATATACTTTAAATTTTAATACTGTAAATGGTTATGGTGTAAGTTTAATATCTCCCTATTGTTAATAAAAAAAAACCATTTATACTTATCTTAAAAATTGTAACAAAATTTAGATTGATTTATAATGTATAAACAAATATATTACTACTGATGATGACTTAACAGCCGAAATTGCTAAATAAATGGTTTTTAATAAAAATATGAAACCTGAAACCGAGTGCTTTTATCATTTTTTATTTGTTTGTACATTATAAAAATATTTCACCAAGTAACAACAGCATCTTTAATTGAAGTTATTTAATATTAATTTACATTAGTATTACACAATTTTGATTTTCAGATATTTTAAAAAATTTGAAGATGTGTATTCGCCAGTAATATTCCACACGTTAGGCACAAATATGGTTTTATCAACGATGTGCTTATATTCAATTGTAACATCTGAAAATTTGTTAGTCTGTAATATACGTAAAGTGTACATCAAAATTTGTAGCATATTTGTATAGTGAAGAATTTTTTAATGGTACGAGGGTTGACTTTTATATTTGGGGATTAGAGAACAAAATTAAATATTTATTATCGAAAAGGCTTTATTGTTTTTAAAAATATTCTCTATGAAAATCAATAGATTTTCGCATGCGTTTGAACTAATTTTCGAAGAACTTAATTCACTCCGACTGAAGTACATACCTTCAAAACATGCATTTTGAATGCATCAGCTGCTTCTTCATGTGTCGAAAAATCTTAACATCGCAATTTATTTTTGATTTGCGAGAATAAAAAAAATTATTGGGTGCTAAATTATGATTATACGGCTGATGACCCAATAAACAAATATCAATATTGCATGAACAAATGTCCATGCAATATTGAATGTATGCTAATCTCACTAATGCCCAAGGATGCCTCAATCTCACAATAAGTCACATGACGATCTTGTAGTACTAGTTCACGCACAGCATCAATGTTTTCTGGAACAACAACCGATTTTGGACGACCTTCACGAAATTTGTCGTTGACCGAACGACGGCCAAGCTTGAATCCGATGCTTCTTCGCCAAAAGTCGAATTAAGTTCATCGATGCATTGCTCTTGAGTTAATCCACGTCGAAAGTTGTGAAGAATAACCGCAAAGAAATGTTCACGAATTAATTGCATTTTTTAGCCGAGATGAATTTTTCAAATTACTCTAAATAACACAAATCGCGCATAGGTACATCAAATCTTTCTGAGTAAGTATACCGTCAAAAATGTGAAACTTTACGATAGAGACTTTAGTTATCAGATGGCAGTACTTAGAGCCACTAGATCCCGACATTAGATGGCAACCCTCGTATTAGCGTCTGCTTGTTGTAAGCCTGAATATGCAATAAGAAAACAGTTAACTTGCCGAATTTTAAGAATGAAACACTTTTACTTAAAAAAAGAATTTAAAAAAATTGTTAATAAAATTTAATTTGAAAAGTTACTCGAAATAATATTGATAAATAAATAATAAATAAATATTGAAATTTTGGGGATAAAAATTTAAAATCTTAATATTTTTGAGTGTTATTATTATTATTGTTATTGATAAAAGGTTTAATCAAATTTCTGTCATTTCATTTATAATTTAAATTAGTATTTCCAGTAATTTACATTCAAGTAAGTTGTTTCTCGAGAAACAGGTAATTCGAACAAATTTGATTAGAGCAATATTGATTTTAAATATTTTATTTAAAATCATATCAAATAATATAACAATATACAATATAACAATAAACATTATACATTATAGATTGTACAAAAAAATCAGTAATTATTATATAAAATTTTGAAATATTTTATTTTGAAATTAAAAGTTAAAAAACATAAAAATAAAACTAATTTCAAAATAACGAGATATGAACAAAATGTACTAAAAATTAACAATCAATTCTTTTTCAAATATAAGAGTTTTAAGAGTCGGCGTTATATTAAACTCTTTGCAAATTTTGATTAAACGCTGTTTAATTTACTTAAGTTGTACACTCATTTAATCTATATGTAGATTTACGTTTATAAAAAAAGGCTATTTTGTCCTAATGCTATTAAAATAGTTATTATTCTTAATAATAATCTAGTACTAAATCCTTGAAGTGAAATTTGTTATTTTAGATTTAGTAGTTAAATATAGTAACAAAGTATAGGTAATTAATAATAAGCTAAGCAAATATTACAATTATTTTAAATGTAATAAGGAAATAATGTTATGAATTTGTCCAATACTAATTTTAATGACACCGAACTTAATATACTTAAAAAAGGACCCAAATTTGTCCCTAATGTTAATTGTAAAAATATTAAAGAAACTTTAGCCGTAGAATCCGAATTAGCTATTAAGCAGGGTAACAATTTAGATATAGACAAAAATAAATTAACTAAAATTATTAAAACAAGTAATTTAAATGTAAACAAATATGAAGCTTCAACAATTAAAAACATAAAAACCAAAGTTGCAACAAATAATTTAATTATTACCAAAGCTGACAAAGGTAATTCAACAGTTATCTTACATAAACATGAATATAACAAAAAAGTTCTAGATTTCATTCAAAAAGAAAACATTGTAGAAATAAAAACAGACCCCACACCACAATACCAAACAGCAGTAAAAAATGCAATTAAGAACTCACATAGCTTATTTTCCAATAATGAAAAATACAAACTTACCATAATGAATCCCTCAGCCCCCAAATTGTATGGCCTGATTAAAGTTCACAAACCTGAGGCTCCTATCAGACCAGTAGTATCATTTAAACAATGTCCTACTAGTAAACTCAGCGCTAAAATCAATTCCGTTTTTAAACATTTAACAAATTTTTCAGATAATAACGCAGTACTTAATTCTATAGATTTGACTAAAAAACTTCAAAACATCGATCTTCCAGCTAATACTAAACTCGTATCTTTTGATATTTGTAACATGTTTTCTAATATACCACCAACAGAGTGCTTAAAAATTATGGATCATATTCTTACAGACCATCAAGTTAATCCCATTATGAAACAAGAAATTTTAGATCTCACAGAATTAACTATAAATCAAAATTATTTTACATTTGATCAAAAATATTACTCACATAGAGACGCTTTGGCTATGGGTTCACCTCTGAGTCCGCTACTCGCAGAAATTTTTATGAAATTTATTACTGACAAAATACTCTCCAACAATTTAAGCAAAAAACACATAATATTCTGGTACCGGTACGTAGATGACATATTAGCATGCTTCATTGGCACTACACGACAACTCAACTCATACCTTAAATTCCTTAACTCAATACATCAAAACATTAAATTTACCATGGAAACCGAAAATAACAATAGTATAAATTTCCTTGATTTAACAATAACTAAAACAAACAACACACTTGATTTCAATGTATATCGCAAACCCACGTGCACAGACAGTATAATACCAAACGACTCAGTCAACCACATACAACACAAACACGCAGCTTTTTACTCTATGTTATATAGAGCACTAACACTTCCACTATCTACCACTAATTTTACTATAGAAATAAACACCATCATAGAAATAGCTAAAAACAATGGTTACCCGCAAGAACTAATTTACAACATTTTGAACAAAATAAAACATAAAATCACTTTAAATTCCATATACCCCTGTATTAAATCCGAAAACAAACAATATGTTACATTAACTTATTATGGTAAAATTAGCGAAACAATAGGTAAAATTATTAGCAAAAATAACAACATAATTGTATCATACAAATCCCCACACAAACTCTTAAACATACTTTTTAATGCTAAAGATTCAACCGATATTAATAAAAAATCTGGAGTGTATTTATTGTCTTGTAGTGATTGTGATGGTGTTTATATAGGTCAAACTGGTCGGTCATTTGAAATTAGAATTAAGGAACATATTAGAGCTCTTAGATTATTAAAAACAGATTCAACATTCGCTAATCATCTAATTGAAAAGAATCACAATTTTTCCAACGAAAACATTAAATTCTTGCACACAATAGATAAAAGTAATAAACTAAATTTATTAGAATCACTGGAAATTTATAAAGCTAACAAAAGCCCCCAATTTACACTCTTAAACGACCAAACAGATTTAATATATTCACCAATTTTTAAAGCATGTATTTAAATAGTAAGTTTTAGTTAATTACGGTTTCTCCGAATAAAATCTTGTAACCATTAGTATATAAGTTACCTGTCTGTAATCCAAAATTTTGTAAACATTTTAACAATATTAGCCACCTGTTTGTAATTCCTTATATTTTGTAAACATTTATACCTGTTTGTAATCATATATAAAGAGAAAATGTAATATGTACAGTACAGTTTGATAATGCCAATGTTTGGCGAAACTGCGGTCACAATAATAAATAAAGTGTGAAATTATCAAAGTTCAAATTGTTTTATTTTATAATTATTTCAATATGAAATTTCACGAAGTAACGGCCGAAAGAGTTAATTTGTTATGTTTCTGTTCAAAATATTTCCAACTGAGAAAATAAAAAAAAACTTATATTTTCAACATATAATTTTTTTGTATCCAGAAGGCAAATACTGGTATTAACTCTCAAAATTATTAATTGCAAATATTCTAGAGCTTTTGATGTGCACTATGTCTATAAATGTTTGTTTACGTTTTCTGATAGAATTTTAATGTTTTAGAGATCAGCTTATGTTTTTCATATTTTTAGTAATTGCTGCAAATGGACAGCTGTTTATATATTGTGTAATAGGACAACTTATACGTGATGAAGTAAGTCAATTTTATAATATTTGGTATGTTAGAAAAATGAAACTTTTTTTTAATTGATTAAGCCGCGCAACATCTAAGTCATATGCGGCTTTGGTTTCTAATGCTACTAGGTTTGAATAATTGAGATGAATAGTATGAAATTATTAAACAGTATATTGTACTTATTTGGATAATAATTAAGTCTAACTGATTATATAATTAATTTCTAGACAATATCAGTTGCCGATGCAGCATACAATTCTAATTGGGAAAGTATTTCCGATCCACAAATACGAATGTGTATACGAATGATTATTCAGAGATCTCATAAACCGGTTAATATGACTATGGGCGGAATAATAGTTCTTAATTTGGAAACTTTTACTAGCGTAAGCATTACTATAATAACTATAATAACTTTTGCTAGTAATAGTCTAATTACAATTGCACAATACTAGTTACTAGTGTCCATCAAAAAGTGTGCATCATATATAAAAAAATATTTTTTGGTTTTTGAAAATTATTTTCCTTGGACATTTTACTGCTTGTCTGAAAACTAAAAATAGATTGTAACCCAATTTCCACTCCATTATTTCCACCAATACTTTTCTTCCACCAATTCTTTTTTACATGTTTTCCACCAATTTATTTTTCCACCAATTCTTTTTTCACTACATATTTTTTCCACCAATTCTGTTTTTCACTAATTTTCTTATCAAACTTAACCTAACCCTAACCTAACCTAACTCTAACCTAACCTAACCTAACAAAACCAAAAAATTTGATGGAAAAAAGTAATGGCGGAAAAAAGTACGGATGAAAAAATGGAGTAGAAAAAACGGAGTGAAAAAAAAAGTGGAAAAATGTTTCCCTTCCCTAAAGATACACTACTAGTCCAGTTAAATCAGATTATAGGTTAGAAATTTTGGTAAGAAAGCTGAAAATTTCAGGATCGGTAGTTCTTTCAATGTACATTAACATCCTAAATATCTTCATATATTCCAGTTGAGCATTCGCCGCCATATTACAAAATGGCGGCCGTGTACCGTTTTAGAAAATTATTTTATTTATTTATTTATTTAATTACACTAAACTGGCAACAGCCCAATTAAACGATACAAACATAGATTATAAAATAATATACATAAATTATCTAAAAAGAAAACATTAAGTGTGTACAATACGTAAATGATTAATAAAAATATGAAGAGAACATGAATTCTAATAAATTTATTAAATGATTGACACATATGATAAATGGGAGACTTTGTTAGAAGATTAGAATGAGCAATAGGCAGATAAAAATATTTGTACTTCTTGTAGAGGAAGGAAGAAGAAATTGTAGTTGAGATAGTAATCGATAAAATTATTCATTAACTTAAAAATGAAAGTGAAAAATGAAATAATTCTACGAAATTGTAGAGTATGAAATTGAAATAAAGAAAGTAAGGACGAGTAAGAGTAAGTATAGAAAGGATACATACCAAACAATTTTAAGTATAATAATTTCAAAAAACGACGTTGAACTGATTCAATGTCTTTTATAAAGTTATTGTATGCTGATTCCATATTAATGCACAGTATTCTAACTTAGATCTTACAAGTGAGTAAAAAAGTGTTTTAAGTGTATCAGGGGATTTGCATATGCGCGTGCTTCTAGTAATAAATTCCAACATTTTATATGCAGAAAATATTATCCCATTAATATGTAAATTAAATCTCAATTTAGGATCAAAAACAACTCCCAATTTTTTTATATTATCTACGCCTTTTAAATGTGTATTGGACAAAGAATATTGATATAATAATGTTAAATTTTCTAGAAAAAGACTTTACACTTATTGATATTGAGAAATAAACAGTTTTCGGTGCAACAAGAGTTGATGTTATTCAAATCATGCTGTAAAGCCATGTAATCATTAATTGAGTTTATAGATGCATAGAGTTTGAGATCGTTCGTAAAAAGTAATTTTTTGTTAGAAATTTGAGAAGTTATGTCCTTAATAAATAATAAAAATAATAACGGTCCCAAATAAGAACCTTGTGGCACACCAGATAGTGCTGGAAAGAAAAAGAATGATGACCAAGATATTTAACAGAAAGAG
Organism: Clivina fossor; assembly: GCA_963966155.1. Taxonomy (NCBI): domain Eukaryota; kingdom Metazoa; phylum Arthropoda; class Insecta; order Coleoptera; family Carabidae; genus Clivina; species Clivina fossor. Next base: position 5,141,902 of record OZ014552.1, on the reverse strand, counting down.
ATCAATTAATTAAGTAAGATTGTAGTAAATTTACGATAGCGTCAAAATACCCGAAAAGATTAAGTTTATGTAATATGATAGTATTATCAATCGTATCAAAAGCTTTAGCGAAATCCGTATAAATAATATCTACTTGTCCACGTTTGTGAAGAACATTAGAAGCAAATTGAGTAAAATTTCCGAGGTTAGTAGCAGTAGACCGACGTTCAATAAAACCATGTTGGAATGGAGACATATATTTTTTTGCATGAATATACATAAACTTATATAAAATAGACTCGAAAACGAGCCCAAATAAATTATGCAATTGGAATAAAATACAGTGTTACCAACTTATCGCAAGAAAAAAATACAAAATTTTTTAAAAATTCATTGTGGCTACATTATTTATTCGATTTTTGATAAAATTTTCAGAAAAGTGTCTCCTAGTGCCTACATAAATTATAATTTTATTAAAATACAGTGTAGCCAACTTTTCGAGAAAAAATTAAATTATGGGTACATTATTTATCCGATTTTAATCAAATTTTTACTGCGCTTAATATTAGTAAAATTTTTTTATCATTTATGGTGATAATTTCAAAGTGGATGGATTTACCCATATATTTCTAATCTTGTTTTTTTTTAATATGTTCCTCTTAATTCTATAAATGATTTATTGTATGAAATCAAATTTGGCAATGACAAAAGTTACAAGACTTTCTCATCGATTTATTATCTATCATAGTAATTCATCTGTTAACATTAAATGCGTTTATTGTAGTAATCTTCAGGCTTCTTTTGTTAACATAAGATCACTTATTGTTTAGTTAACTTGACTACGCCAAAGTTGGATGTACCGATATTATTTCCGGTCAAACTATACAATAATTGGAAATATTTCAAATAAACTTACTTTATTAAAAAAAAAAAATTAAAAAGTTATTTAAAAAAGTTTTGGAATAATATTTTAGGCCCTTATACAAAATTCTAATTTCGGAATAACGAAAAGTTGAAATAAATTTCCCGCTTTTTTCCGTATAATTAAAAAAATTAACGATAAAGAAAGTTAAAGAAGTGTTAAAACGAAGTTATTTATTGCATATACTCCTATTATATTTATTTAGCACAATTACAGCATGGAACATGAACTATCGCAATCATCAAATTATAATTCCATCTTCTTTTTTTTTGTTTTTTCTGAAATTGTATGAAGATCTTCCATTATCGATCGCTTCTTCGTTCTAAATTCTTAAATTAAATATTAAAAATTTTTAAAAAATTCCAGCACAACGAAAAATTCCTAGCATAATTCCTGCTTTTTTCCGCGTAACAAAATTCCCGTATAATTCCCGCATTTCCCGTTCTTCACGCCCGTTATACACCCTGATAGCTGACTGAAATAAATATATTTTTTTTTAAATACTTTAAATACTTTTATTTTCATTGATATCTAGTAACTAGTTTGGGTTATTCTACCATCTTCAAGCCAAATATCAAAAATAAAATTTATATAAAAAAAAAAATACATTTACACAAAAAAAAAAATATATAAATTAAAACAAAAATTACAATAAAATATTGATAAATATCACGTCAGATGTTATACATGTGGCGTGTTTCTAGGAAATATTCGAAGACATAGAAAATAAAATTATATTTCGTATTTATAAAGAAAAACTATTTGTAGATCAAAAAAATCATAAATAAATAAAGCATGGCTACCAAATTTATTATATATATTTTTTATTTTTATTTACCATATGATTATTTTTTGTTTTGTTTATTAAGCCAGTTATTACTTTGATGAAGACATTAGTGTATAGTGTCGAAACATTAGCTAAATATAATCTAGACGGAAAACTAAAACACAAGTGGTTTTAATTATTAAATCATTTTTTATTTGTTTCAGGTTTCCCGGGCAATGCTTTCATTCGTCACTCTAATTAAGAATATGAAACAAGATTAAAATATAAATACTAAAATGTTTATATTTATTATCCGAAATACACCTATATATATATATATTTTAATTTTCTTTAAGCATAATAACACTATTTATGTAGAAATGTCAATTTTTACAAAAACTGGCAAATCGTGACAGATTCAAAATATGAAAAAGTTGTTAGAGCTTGATATTAATTATTAAATTTTAAAAATTGACAAAGCAGATAAAAATCTTAATAAATAAGGTAAAGTTTAACAAAAACTATAAAATAATAACTAATCTCAAATGTTGACAAAAATTTAAATTATTAGAATATTTAAAGAAAAATGTTATATGTTAGACGAGGTAATTTTCTTTTTTAGAGTTTCGCCAAGTTTGTACTGTCTATACTATCAACTCACCCGTTCAAAACAAAATAATTTCTTTTTATTCTTAGTAACATAATTTACTAGTATCTATAATTTTCTTGATTTTTAGCGTACTTATTTAATTCGTTGCACAAACGTATCATATTTATATTTTTAAATTAAATTTTAAAAAATTTTCAGCTGTACAACGAATCATTTATGAAACGCTTTCTTCAGTTCTTGGTTCCTATATATATATATATATATATATATATAAGTAATTGGAATAGTGGGTGTAGCAGTCAATTAAACTTAATTAAACTTAAATGAGTTTTATTTAACATCGTCTTCCAAAATTGACTGCTACACCCACTATTCCAATTACTTATAAATATCTTACAAGTCATTATCTAAACCTTCGTGTATATACATATATATATATATATATATATATATATATATATATATATATATATATATATATATATATACGTCGAAGCTGCTGAATAATCATGCATCGTTAGTTCAGTGATACAAGGTTTTAATATCAAAAATAATATTCTTATTTAATTTTTAATATTATAAATACAAAATATTAATTTTTTTTTCATTTAAATAAGAAAGACAAAATTTGTCTACTTTAATAGATTGAATTACAGGTAAATAATTTTTGATTTTAAAGCCTTCTTCCAACTACCGTTTTAGTTTTAGGTTTACGCACGAAGACAAGAATTTGACCAATCTAAACACTTGGTATTAAAATTAAATGTGTTTTAAGTGTTTAGATTGATCAAATTCTTATGCTTGTGCGTAAAACTGAAACGTCAGTCTGAATGAGGTGTTAGTATATATTTCTGAAATAATTTTGAATTTGTTTATTTCAAAATACCGAAAGTGACGTACTGAAATTAGTAGTTTGTAAGGAAATGTTGATTTTATATTTGGACTTCAATTAGTGGAACTATATTCTTTAAAAAAATGTTTGAAACCAAACAATAATAATTTCTTGTAATAAATTTATTGAAATAAACAAGTTTTCCATATGATTAGATAAAATCTTATTGTATTCTATAAATATATAAATACCAAATAAGTTTGACCAAATTATACAATTTTATTTTATAATTTTACATAATTAAAAGAAAAGTAAACCAATAATTTATTTATTATTTAATATTCTTTACTTACTATATTTTTCTAAATATACCATAAAATGAGGTGAATAGAATAAAAAAATTTAAAAAATGGTGAAAAGAATCATATTGGAGAACAAGTAATGTCAATTAAAAAAATGAAAATGTTTAGAATATTTTAATATTTTAGAATTGTCAAAATATGATTAGATTTATGTAAATTATTAAAATAATAATTAATATGATCCTCTTCACCACGTGTGATTCTATTTATCCCAATTTACATAAACTATTTTATACATAATTATAAATTGCGTATATTTTTTATATATACGTATATATTGCACACAAAAAAGAAACATAATTTTATTTAAAATTGCTTTTTAAATTACCCTACAATTTATTTTTAATCAATATACAGTATTGGATCAATACCAGTATGATTAGAAGAACTCTGTAATTTTGGTGGAGTTTTAAATTGAACGGCTACCAAAACATACATTAGTATATCTACAACAAATTTACAAATAGATAAACATCCGAAATCAATATTAATCCAACAATTAAAAGAACATGACCATCTTACGGGAGCAGCAATTTGTAAGTTAATAGTAAATATTCCACTGGCTGTAAAATTCTTTATTATTATTCAACTGCTGAGTAAATATACGATCTTGTTGATGTTCCTCTGCGGTAGATATTTGTGTTAAATATTGGAAGAGATATGTCAACAATTGTCTGATCTAAAATTTGTAAATAGTTTAATGAATATTTTTTTAAAATACAAAATTAGTTAAATACTTACTAATATCTCTACATATTGTGCAATGTTAATGTTCGGACCAGGCATTGCCATCTGTTGGCAAGTGGCTGACATGTACATGTCTGGCTTCAATGTCCAAGTTTCGTTATCATGTTAAGACCGCAAGGCCATCTGTTGGCCACTAGCGCGTACAAATCGCAACACATTTCATATTCTTATCAAGCTTCGCATGACGCACGCATTCTGTACTAGTTTCGCTTTGCATTCGCAAGCAGTCAAAGAGTCCGTATCCGCCCGTCAACGAGAGAACATCTCCACGCATTGCTGTTGAACGAGAACGCACATTTCATCTCATCAAATATCATTCGCCGCAAGTATTATTATATATTTCTGTGTCGCTTCGTACTACACATACAAGTTATGCTACGTTAGTCGTTATACGAACGACTTGTAATGTGATTCTGTCGAACATACATGAAATATCTCGCTAGCTTGCACAACGCTACTTTCTATATTAAATAGATTCGCTTTTATCCGCTATACTACACATATTACGCAGAAGTATATCATTTCTACTATTAATTGTGATTAACTGATTGTAAATTACAAGATAACACATTCTCGCATCATTGATCGACCACGTGTTGGACATAACCTTCAAATATTCAAGGAAAGTACAACATATTTTATTTCTTTGTGATTTACATGTTATTATTTACAATTACAAACGCTTGTATATCTGTCACGCATAGAATTATTCCAATTCTATACGCTTGCAGTATCATTATCACGCATTTTATGTACTCTGCTTACATTATTGTCGCATCACTCGCATCTCTCATTCACGCTCGCATTTTTGTGTTTGCAACATTTATTCTCATATTTAGTTGCAGATTCTTTTCTTTATTTGTGCTTTATTAATTGTTCTGGAAGCTTATTAACACTACTTCTCGCTCAACACTCGTTGAAGTTTTGACGATTGATACACATTCACGCATAGCTCCAAACACGCACCGCAGAAGCACCAAGCTTACGTTAATTGAAGGACACGCATCTCGAAAGCTCTCACACTAACTACACAATAGTACGCTGAATTGTAAGGTATCTAACCGCATATTCATTACGGATCTGTACTACATTATATAAACGTAAGTCGCTTTTACATTATTCATTATAATCGTGCAGTAATTGTGCTGACACTTGACTTGCTACAAGTTATTGGTTTAATTCACCTCGCCTACCGTCCCGCACTCCTATACCTCAGTTGTGGGCCAACCTCTTTCCTCATTTCTTCCTAGAGCTACCACTTCTTGTACAAGCCCTATCTATCGCTCGGATAGGTGAAGATCGTCTCTGATCCTTATCCATCCTCTTGCATATCATTTATTAGTTCTATTCAGCAAGTTACGCACGCTTACTTCATATTTACGCCGCAATACAGTCCACTAGCTCGCTACATCACCGCACACACGCCGCATCGCCTTTTTTAGGAACTCGAGCACTTGCCCACAAACACAACAAGTGTTTCGTGGTTGCCAAGCCAGCACCGGGTCCCAACATTTGGTCCTTCGAGCCGGATGGGCGGGTCACAACCCTAGTGACGTGTGCCCCATCATTTGGACCTACGATCGCCAGATGGGCAGGTCACAACCTGTTGACGTGTGCCCCATCATTTGAACCTTTGCACCGAATGAGCAGGTTACAACCTACGCTACGTGTGCACCATCATTCGAACCTTCGATAGCCGCTAGGCAAGTCACAACTCGTTTGACGTGTCTTCATCAATGATCATTTGCGCTCTGAACAAGATCAAACGCATATTTAAGTTCATCTCGAACACGCCTCATTTGCTCATCTGCAGCAAACGCTATCACGTTCATCTAGAACTCGCATCACTTGCTCATCTGCAGCAAACGCTATCACGTTCATCTAGAACTAGCATCACTTGCTCATCTGCAGCAAACGCAATCACGTTCATCTAGAACTCGCATCACTTGCTCATCTGCAGCAAACGCAATTACGTTCAACTAGAACTCGCCTCACTTGCTCATCTGCAGCAAACGCATTAATCACGTTCATCTAGAACTCGCATCACTTGCTCATCAGCAGCAACCGCATATACTACGTTCAACAAGAACTGGTATCACTCGCTCATCAGTAGCAACCGCGTATACTACGTTCAACAAGAACTGGTATCACTAGCTCATCAGCAGCAACCGCATATACTACGTTCAACACGAACTCGCTTCATTCGCTCATCAGTAGCAAACGCTATCACGTTCAACACGAACACGCTTCATTCGCTCATCAGCAGCTAACGCAACAAACGCAATCACGTTCATCTAGAACTCGCATCACTTGCTCATCTGCAGCAAACGCATATTCACGTTCAACTAGAACTCGCATCACTCGCTCGTCAGCAGCAATCGCATATATTACGTTCAACTAGAACTCGCATCACTCGCTCATTCAAACTATAAACGCATATATTCAAGTTCAACAAGAACTCGCATCGCACGCTCATACGAAGCCAACGCATCTATATTTCTATTTTCTTTTATTCAAACCGCAATTCGCATCACACTCTCATCATGACTGAGTTACTAGCTCCGTCTGTACGCCGCAAGTTTTGTCAACTGTTTCTAGACAATCTACAGTCTCTAATCGCACAGGCTGCAGATCCACAAAAGGTCATACAAGCACGCTCCCAGTTTGAGTTGCTTCCAGTACGTATTCGTGAGTTTGAAGACCATCACACTCAAATCATGATTCATCCAAGCAACACTACCAAACAGGATCAGCTTTACGCTGAATATAATGACTTCATGAATTCTGTACGTATCATACAAGCAGCATTCACGCAACCTCCATTCTACGAGCAACCGGCTCTGGATACTAGCGTTGCAAACACCGCATTCATATCGCAGACGTTGTCACAGTCATACACGCACGCAAAACTTCCGAAATTGGATTTACCTCAATTTTCTGGTGAGATCGCTAATTGGAACTCGTTTTTTGATATATTTTGCAGCTCCGTCCATGACAATGACAGTCTACGACCAGTTCAAAAATTCCAATATTTAAAATCTATTGTAAAAGGAGAACCGCTCGCTCTAATCAAGAACTTATCGCTCACAGATGATAATTACTCGATCGCTATCAAATTATTAACTGATCGCTACGCTCAAAGAAGATTAATATCATCTTATCATATTCAAGCGCTAATAGAATTGCCAAAGCCAATTCCAATGACTTATTATCACGCTACAAAATTCATTGCTGCAATTAGAGAGCACACTGAAGCATTAAGGGCTAATCACGAACCTGTCGATGAATGGAGTCCAGTATTAACTTTTAGTCTGCTCACCAGACTCGACACAAAAATTCGCAACAGCTTTGAACGCAATTTATCTAAAGATAATTTACCTAATCTCGCTGATTTCTTAGATTTTTTAGATAAATTTATACAATCTCAGCAGTGGCAATGTATTGACAAACCACTCACTCAAGCAGATACATCACGATCCTCCGATCAGACAAATCGCACGTCATTTAAGACAAATCGTACATCACTCAAGACAAATCGCACGCCATTCAGCACATCAACATTTGTAACAACTGCAGACACTATTAAGTGTATTGCTTGTTCCAATCCGCATGCATTGTACAAATGTTTCAAGTTTCAATCTATGGAACCAATCAAGCGATTTGAGATGATACGCACCAACAACTGTTGTCGCAACTGCTTATCAGCAATACATGCTACGTCTACTTGCAAATCAAAATTCAACTGTCGCAAATGCAATAAACGACATCACACGCTCCTGCACTTTGAACGAGTTGAAAAGTCAACAAACGCTTTAAGTCAGCCGCAAGTTGCGGACAACGCAATCAACAACAGTCCGTCAACTTCTCCTATGCCTATGATAGCAGGTACAACTCGTACTTCATCACTTTCGCACAGCACGGCAGTTTCAGCAGTTCTGTTAGGTACAGCTATTGTACGTATTCAAGATTCACTAGGATCATGGCAATCAGTACGCGCACTTTTAGATAGTGGAAGCGAATCTTCATACATTTCTGAAAATTGTTCCAATCGTCTACAATTACCAATACATTCTGCAAACATCGTCGTTTCAGGATTTGGAAACGCTACAGCTCTGAACAACGTTCGAGGCACTACAATAATTCAGCTATGCTCTTCGCACAATGCTTCATCAGCATACACGCTCTCCGCAGTCATTGTTTCGCAAATCATCCAAGATTTACCAAAGGCGCAACTTTCTTCCGATTTACTTCGCCAATTTCAACATCTACAGTTAGCTGATCCAGACTTTGTAACACCAGCGCCCATTGAATTGTTAATTGGTGCTGATCTATACTTCAATCTTCTCACTGGTCACAAGCAAACCACTGCGAATGGTCCGACCGCTATTGACACCTCATTGGGTTGGATTGTTTCTGGACCAATCTGTTCGCTAACCGCATCAACCGTTACCACATGTCTGACGGTTCAGAACCCGTTTTCGCCAGCATTATCGGAAATTTCGGAACGTGAAGACGCTGCCACGATCGCTACACTGTCAAATTTAGATCATCTAGCCAATAATATCTTTTCATCTCAACACAGAAGATTAGAATCAGGACGCTATATAATTCCGCTTTTTCTTAAAGAATATCCTCCTAAGTTAGGAAATCCATACGCGAACGCACTTAGATGTTTTAATATTTTTCAATGTCGCCTACCATCTGACAGTCACTTACAATTGGAATATTGCAAATATATTGCTGATTACTTAGAACAAAATCACTTGTTATTATCTCGCTTAATAAAATATTTGTTAGACACCGTAACATTGTCTTTCTTTAATATTTTAGCGTCGTCCGATTCTACAATCACTCTGTCATGGGTTCGGACACCACCATACAAATGGAAAACTTTTGTAACCAGCCAAGTTTCTGAAATTCAACAGAATCTTCTGCAAAATATGTGGCATCATATTTCGTCGGAAGACAATCCTGCTGACTATAAACTTCTACATCAATATTTCAACTTAAATCACCTGTTAAGTATTACTGCACTCTGCACCAGATTTTACAAAAGGTTAAAATTGAAGGAAGCAATATCATCGCCTGCACTATTAGCATCAGAACTCGATAACGCCTCAATCACATGGGTGAAAATTACGCAACTTGAAGCATTCGCTGATGACATCGCAAAATTTGAGAATGAAATTCGAAATTCCAGCCTAAGTGTTTCTCATAAACAACCTATACTGCTACCATTACGTCATCGCTTAATCGATCTTGTCATCGATTATTATCATCAGAAATATCTTCACCCATCGCCAAGAACACTTCAAGCAATTTTAAATCGCCGATTTTGGATTGTAACTGCTCGCCGTCTGATTCGCAGTTATTCTTTACAATGCATCAAATGCTTCCGCTGTCATCCTATTGGAATCAATCCTAATATGGGCAACTTACCAGATCATGAATATCGGAAATCAAATACCAATCTTCTACGCCGCTGGCACCTGTTACAAAATGTCTTACAATCATTTTGGAACATATGGCATGCCGAATCTCTCAACACACTTCAGCAAAGATTAAAATGGACACGCTCTACCGTTAATCTTCAACCTGATCAACTCGTGATCATCAAAACGATCTACTACTTCCCCTTCCGTGGAAGCTAGCTTGAATCATTAAGGTTCACCCAGGAAGATAACGTAGCTAGAGTAGCTCAAGTCCGCACCGCTTCTGGAGTATTAACAAGATCCGTTGTCAAACTGTGACCACTCTTGTGATCCTAAAAAACTCCGTTTTTGGCCGGCCGGCATGTTCGGACCAGGCATTGCCATCTGTTGGCAAGTGGCTGACATGTACATGTCTGGCTTCAATGTCCAAGTTTCGTTATCATGTTAAGACCGCAAGGCCATCTGTTGGCCACTAGCGCGTACAAATCGCAACACATTTCATATTCTTATCAAGCTTCGCATGACGCACGCATTCTGTACTAGTTTCGCTTTGCATTCGCAAGCAGTCAAAGAGTCCGTATCCGCCCGTCAACGAGAGAACATCTCCACGCATTGCTGTTGAACGAGAACGCACATTTCATCTCATCAAATATCATTCGCCGCAAGTATTATTATATATTTCTGTGTCGCTTCGTACTACACATACAAGTTATGCTACGTTAGTCGTTATACGAACGACTTGTAATGTGATTCTGTCGAACATACATGAAATATCTCGCTAGCTTGCACAACGCTACTTTCTATATTAAATAGATTCGCTTTTATCCGCTATACTACACATATTACGCAGAAGTATATCATTTCTACTATTAATTGTGATTCACTGATTGTAAATTACAAGATATCACATTTCCGCATATTTTACCAAACACGTGTTGGAACTAACCTCAAATATTCAGTTAAGTACAACATATTTTGTTTCTTTGTGATTCACATGTTATTATTTACAATTACAAACGCTTGTATATCTGTCACGCATAGAGTTATTCCAATTCTATGCGCTTGCAGTATCATTATTCCGCATTTTATGTACTTTGCTTACATTATTGTCGCATCACTCGCATTTCTCATTCACACTCGCATTTCTGTGTTTGCAACATTTATTCTCATATTTAGTTGCAGATTCTTTTCTTTATTTGTGCTTTATTAATTGTTTTGGAAGCTTATTCACACTAATTATCGCTCAACACTCGTTGAAGTTTTGACGATTGATACACATTCACGCATAGCTCCAAACACGCACCGCAGAAGCACCAAGCTTACGTTAATTGAAGTACACGCATCCTGAAAGCTCTCAGTAACTACACAATCGTACGCTGAATTGTAAGGTATCTAACCGCATATTCATTACGGATCTGTACTACATTATATAAACGTAAGTCGCTTTTACATTATTCATTATAATCGTGCAGTAATTGTGCTGACACTTGACTTGCTACAAGTTATTGGTTTAATTCACCTCGCCTACCGTCCCGCACTCCTATACCTCAGTTGTGGGCCAACCTCTTTCCTCATTTCTTCCTAGAGCTACCACTTCTTGTACAAGCCCTATCTATCGCTCGGATAGGTGAAGATCGTCTCTGATCCTTATCCATCCTCTTGCATATCATTTATTAGTTCTATTCAGCAAGTTACGCACGCTTACTTCATATTTACGCCGCAATACAGTCCACTAGCTCGCTACATCACCGCACACACGCCGCATCGCCTTTTTTAGGAACTCGAGCACTTGCCCACAAACACAACAAGTGTTTCGTGGTTGCCAAGCCAGCACCGGGTCCCAACAGTTAAAATATCCATAATTATTAGCAATTTTATTCAAAATAAAAATCATATTAAAGAAATTATTTGTTTCATTAATTCACGTAAATTATTACAGCATAAATATGTATTATTAACATAATCAGTTCGCAAGTCATCTGCAATAAAATCTGTGAATTGAACGCATCATTCAATCTGTCTAAATTCTGTCTAATTATTTTATAAATAGACTTCAAATATTCTATTAAATCTAAATTTGATAACTTTTCAATATATTTTTTATTACAAATGGTATGCTTCATAAACAAGAAAGTTTTAACAGACTTATCCTCTTTAAATTCAGACATTGGATGACAAAGAACCAGTTGTTAAAATATTGCCATTTTATTATCATAAAAAGCTATAACAGCCAAACAAAGCGCACGCAATGTTATAGTTATAAATTGTATTTTAATAAATGTTGTTTATATAAATTGCATAATTAAATGATTGTAATGCCAATTTGTATCCAATGATTCCAAATAGTTTAAACTGAGATTTTTTTGTTTCTTAACGCATCCTGATACAATAAATCTTCATTAGTCAGCTCAACTAATTTATTTATAAAATTAATAATTTTTAATTGCTCTGTAAATATTTATAAGCAATAGTAAAATCGTTGTTATGTAACAAAGAATTCAACAACGCAAGCAGTGTATTGAAATAATTGTGATCTCTTTCTCCTCTAAACGGCTTTAATATATCATAGTAGATTTCTGTTATTCTTACATCAAACAATTCGCAAAGAATAAATAATCCATAATTTTAAAACTGTGTACGCACATTTCTCATTTACGTGCTACTATCTTATTGGAATTAAACCAAATAAACGACAAAAAAATAATGTTGTACAAACACTATGGCATACACAAATCATTGTTGTACTTGTTCAATAAATTAGACCCAAGATGGTCTGAATTGTAGAATTAGTAAGACGTATGACGTTACTATACAAGTTATCTGTGAACAAAACATTTATAAATTAATAATTTCTAATACTGTATTCATACATACATACATACATACACAATCACGCTATGTACCCAAAAGGGTATGGCACAAACTCTATGTGTCATCCCGAAATCTGTGACCTCCAAACATTTATATTCAAACAAGCAACTTTCGCTTCATCCACATTCATACTTGCTTTCATACATGGTCTTTTATTCCTACTACTTGGAAACTTTTGCTCACGCAAAACACTCTCAATCATACCACTCCAACTACTCATCGGACGTCCACGCAAACGTATTTATAATTTTAAATAAAAGTTTAATCAAAAAAGACCATTATGTTAAGACCAGTATTTACAAATGCAGGAATAAATTTATCTTTGAAATAATTTTAAAATTAACTAATAAAATGTTGTTAATTATTTTAAGGGAAATTTTTTGACCAATTACAAATAATTATTTACTTATCTTAAGCATAAATAAAATTAGAAATACTTGTCCTGAAGGAAATATTAATGTCAATGTATAGCTGAAATTTAAACAATAGCAACTTGTGTTTTGCTTTAAAACTAATAATTCTGCGTTGAAACTTATAACACAAAACTTTGACAATAATAATATAAACAGTAAAAATGCATTAAGCTTTTATATTAACCTTAAGGTTAACTAATAGGTAAATAATAAATAATTTAATATTAATAAATATTGAAAATTAATGTCCATAATTTAAAAAAGCAATTCTTTTAATTCTGAAAACAGATAATTTCATACTTACAACAAATTTTGACGATGCACTTATCACGTGTAATTTTGAAAGTGGAAATGATTCTAAACATAATAGGACATCATTATCCTGTTGAAATATGAAAAAATACAATTATTATATATTCAATTAGTCTTCGCATTCTAAATTTTTAAAAAATATTTTGTTGTCAATGAAATAGAATGTAGATTAGAACTTTGTAACTTATAGAAATTTTAGGAAACGCTATGTTAAATAAATTAACTTATAGTAATCAATTCGGAAACAGTTTTTAGATCATTAATATTTTATATATTAATTTTCCAAAACTATATTATTTTACTAAACTTCGATATTGTACATTATAAAATGACGAAAATTACGTAATGAAGTAAAATATTTTTTAATAATTTAATAATAATAATTACAGATATATTTAATAAATTGCGATAGAATTTGTGTAGGTAGTAATTGTTAGAACTTTAATATTTTTTTATGAAATAATTAAAATATTAGATATTCGTCATGTAGCAAAATTGTGACACAATATTTATTTTCAACACATATTGCTAAGACCATTAGCCAGAAACAATAATTCTTTTTATTGTGTGTATCGCAAATGCACATTAGATGACACAAAGACATCACAAATATCCATCCAGCAAGCGGGATTCGAATTCGGGCCCGCAGATCAGTGTCAGACACACATGTCTTAGGCGATCCATACATGCTCAGTTAATTTCACAGTTTTAATTGCACAGTTAATTTTTAGCCTGTGTGTGTGTGTCTGATAATCGGAATGACGTTTAGGCCAATTTAGCCAGAGTGTATAGATAGTGTGAAATCTGTAACCGATAGATTTTTTTAACGTGCACAGTTAAAACAGAGCATTAATACCATTAATTTGTGGTTAATTTGTTCTTATACAAATAGTAAAATATTTCAAAACTAGAAAATTTTTGTAGCTATTATTAAAAATATCATACATTATAATGAATGTTTAACTATGTAAAAACTGTATAATGTAAGGGCCAAACTGAGTTATCTGTGAACTGTGCAATTTTGCTAAAATTTTTCCTTTGTTAAAACTAAGCGTCTATGGCTGCCATAGACTGCTCGGCATACCGACCCGCAAATTAAATATTTAAATCTCTCGTTTTACAAAGTTCAAATTGGCTTATGAGTTTACTATTATAATTTTTAACAAATTGCTTCCAATATCAACGAACAAATATATGGCTAAAGCCATCTGTGTAATTGGAAATATAATGTATAATTTCGAATAAAAAAAAACATAACTTTTAACTGAATTATTTGAATGTGAACATTTTGTTATAACTTGTAAAATTCCAAATAATCCACATAGAGCTATTAACAAATTTAATGTACAACTTTCTAAAAGATTTGTTATTTTGACTATAAGTAATAACTAAATCTTGAACATCTTCATTTTGTTAACTTATTTCATGTAGTGTAACAAAACCCAAATGCCAGTTTCTGTCTTAATTTATAAACGATTTCATTAGCACTATTAAAAGCGCTTTGCAATAAATAATAAATTACTTTAATTCTGTGGTAAATTTTATTATGGATTATCTCTTAAATCTTTAATTATGCTGATATAATTTTGGATAAAATTGATAAATCGAACTAATTAAAAAAAGACATAAATTGTAAATATAAAAATAAAAATATATTATAATGTTATACAGAAATATTTAATTAATTTATATCTAATATTATTGCATATACAAGTTTTTTTATATTTATGGTATATTATCTGCCAATCCAACTAAAAAAACCACCACAGAATCGACCGTCACCATAAATTTTTTCAAGTTCATGATACGTAATCATAATTTACCGTAGTCCTGGAAACGTTCCTAAATATGTATCAAAGTAGATACATAGAAAAATATAGCACTGATTTAAATAAAATTTGTTTTCCTTTAATTAAATTTTATTTTTATTTTATCTAGTTTCTTATTTTGTTACCTAGTAACTTGTTTCTTTATTCTGTTTATTTACTGTAAATGTCATTTGTATCTTATTTCCTTAGGAAGACGTATCCTGAGTTTGGAGAAACGTCGATTATTAATAAATATTAATAAAGAACTATAATCTAAAACTGTTTTATTTTAATAATTTAATATATTTATAGAACATTAAATATTTGAAATTCTTCATAACAAAAACAAAAACCTTAATCGAAATTGAAATTAAATAGAAAAATATAATGTTCATATACATATATCAAGCACTATTAGTTTCGATCAATAATACTGATATATTGATATTTCGATACATGCAAATACAATTTAAATATTTACATATTTATCTAACAACATATCAATGGATCTTTATGTTAATAGTTTAATTAAAATTAATAAAATTTTAATAAAGGTTCAAATTTTACATTAAGAATAAATAATTTATTTTAAAAAAATCTGTAATTTGTTTTTGATTTTAAGAAATGCAATAACTAGAATAATTTTTTTTTTTTTATTTGCCAAATCCATAAATGGGAAGAATCTCAAATAATTTTACCTTAAATTAGAATTTCATCAATTTCAATTTTGCTCGGATATCAATAGCAATAATATCGGCATTTTTCCCAGTTCCATCCAAATCACAATGGCTTAATTTTTACAATTATCTATCTAATCGTAAACAAAAGAATTGAATCAGAAAGAAATTTCGAATTTCATTTAAAGAAAATCTGAATTGAAAGAATTACTAAAGTTTTAAAAATTATCTTAGTGATATGCCCTAATAATTTTTTTATTGTACTCTGCAGCATTATTTCATGTATATTTTTAACACTTGTTTTATTTTTGTTGACCTTTTTTTATATCATTTGTATTGGTTAGAAATAGAAATGAAAATATTATTATAGGACAATTTTTTTTAAAAAATTCAATTAAAATCTTAATTTTACAGTATTTTTTAATTGTTTAATATTTTTTATAAAAATATATATTATTAAGTATAATACAATTGATAAATTATTATAATGGTAGATTTGATATATAGTACAGAATTATGTTTTTTTTTGTGTATTTTGGAATACGGCAAATGGAAAAGTTGACAGAAAAATCGTCCTCATTCTTGTAAAAATTATACATTAATATAATATATATATTTTTTAACTTGAAAAAATTTAAAACGGTATTTTATATAAAAATATCTTTTAAATGATTAATATTGTAAATAATGTAAAATACTGATGAAAGTAAATAAACATATTCTATGAATGTATTTTTTCAGAAAAATTGTAAAATTACGTCAATTATCATATTGAAAATTACAAAATGCTGATATTTTACTGTGAATAATTACGTAAAAATATATATATTTACACTACATTATTTACAATGTAAAATAGGTTGACTACAATGTATTCGAAATAGGTTTCATACTTTATCAATATTAATTTACAAATTAATGATTTGGAAAAAAATATTATTACATTATTTGTGTTTTTGTATTTTTTATAATTTTATTATTAAAAAAATAATAATATATTTAAAAACTACGTAAAAACTATATAATATTATGTATATGTTTTAGTACTAGCTTGTGTTAATTTTTAACAAAACAAAGTGTTACTTATAACACAAAAATTTTAAAAGCACAACATCAAAATATGTAAAGTTTTCACACGGCTCCGTGCAAAATAACATTAATTTTGTGTTAATTTTTTTACACATTTTATCGCGTATCCTAAATAACAACAAAAGTAACACTATGCTGTGTTACCTAAATTTGATACACACTGGAGTTAATTTTTATGTCGTATATTAATTTAATTTCTACTTGAAATTAAAATCTACGTATTTCGGCATATTTTCATTAATATGTACGTTTTACACGATAGCGAATAAGTTATACAGTCGCATGCGCATTGATATTTTACTATTTCTCAATCCATTTATACTTAATTTGAAAATTGCATATTTATCAATAATGATAAAATAAAATAGCTTTACGTTTTAGTTTTGTACTAATATTTATTATACATAGCCTAACAAGCCGATTCAATGACTGAGTAACTTGTGACATTTTGGGAAAAATATAAAATATCAATATTTTTGAGTATTATAGTATTTATTAATAATCGATATTTCGATCAACTCAACGTACATCTTTATCGGGAAAAAAGATAAAAGTGACATGCACAATAAATAAACAGAACATAGAAATAATTTACTTGCTAAATGTCATTTATATTTTCCTTCTTGAAAATATTAATAAATATTAATTTATAATTACAATCTAAAGCCGTTTTATTTTAATATACAATGAGTTCTAAAAGATTCTACTATGTTATTAATAATATTATAATATTTACTAAATAAGAAATTGAATATATATATATATATATATATATATATATATATATATATATATATATATATATATATATGTATCAATTAATTAATACAAGGAAGAAGGATGATTGATATAATTAATGTTGTTGGTAAAGATATGAATCTTGTGTTGAATGTCGATAAGTACAAAGTTTTATTTTTTGAGAAGGGTGACATGATGACTGAATGTAATGTATATATTGATAGTGCACGTTTAGAACAGGTAGATGAATTTGTGTATTTGGGTAGTTTGCTGTCTAGATATAGCCGTTTTGATCGTGAAATTGAAAGGAGAGTAAATGCTGGTTGTAAGGTTTTGGGTGTTTTGGGAACTTTTGCTAGGAATGTAAATGTTTTCAAAGAAGCCCGTTTGAGTATATACAATGCAGTTTTGGTGCCTACGTTGATGTATGGTGGTGAATGTTGGGTTTGGTTGCAAAAGCATATACGGAAAATGATTCCTGTGGAAACGAGATTTTTACGTGGGGTATGTGGTGTAAATAGGAAAGATCGGGTACGAAATAGATTAGTGTATGATGAGTGTGAAATTGAAAAAAATGTTGTAGCAAAAGTAGCAAAAGTCAGTTAAGATGGTTCGGACATGTTGAGCGAATGTCTGATGAACGTTTGGTTAAAAAGATTTATTTGAATGATTTTTATGGTATACGTTTGCGTGGACGTCCTATGAGTAGTTGGAGTGGTATGATTGAGAGTGTTTTGCGTGAGCGAAAGTTTCCAAGTAATAGGAATAAAAGAGCATGTATGAGAGAAATTATGAATGTGAATGAAGCAAAAGTTGCTTGTTTGGATAGGAATGTTTGGAGGCGACTGATTTCGGGATGATAAAAAGAGTTTGTGCCACACCCTTTTGGGTACATGCCGTAATTGTGTATGTATGTATGTGTATGTATGTTTTGCATATGGGTCATTCTACCGGTGCGCATTTAGTTTCGCTTTGAAAATGCATGAAAAATTAAACCTAAACTCATTCATACATTTTTCTACATAGACTGTCACGGAGAAACTGAGCATGCGCGTGTATCAAATATTCTGTACAGGATTCAATATAGAATCAAATATTGGATCATGTAATACAGACAATTTCGTTTGTACAGGAAACTATATTTTTTTTTATATAGAAAAATGCATGTTATTAATTCAACATTATATAGAGTGTCCCAAAATTCACGCAAGATTTGAATATTGCGTTATTTGTGCGATAGAGTGTTGCCAACGAAAAAAAAGACAGCTTTATAGCTGACAGTTCAGGGTTATTAAAAATCTTTGATTATATAAAACTGGAAGTCACGAAGTATGTACAGTGTATGAAGAACAGAGATAGAGTAAAGAATGTAAAAACGAATTGCGCAAGCGCAACTGTATATGACAACTGTATATGACGGAGTGTGCGCAGTACAGTTTTACATTTTATATTCTCTGTCACTTTTACACTATTTGATTTTATATATCTGTCTTCGTCTGGCTTACGAGTACAAAACCTTGTACATTATATTATAGGCTTCAGCATATCCAGTTCTATACATATAATCAAAGTTAAAAATGGAGCGCTACACAAAAGAACAACGCGTTTTCGAGCTGTATTTTTTTTTAGTTGGCAAGCTAAAGTCAAATTAAAACATCTAAACTTACGCATTTTTGTAGCTGTTCATGAATAAAAATCGTACAAATACATAACAAGTCAATTCCCCAAGTTTTTATAGAAAAATTTATAAAATACGAATAATTTAGTTCAATATTCCATAAATGTAAACCCGTATAATAATACAAAATTAGTATTAAAATAATACCACAATATCCATACAGTAAGGATAAATAAAATGCCTTATTAAAAAATCGAAATGATTTCAAAATTTCTAAATGCAACTTCTGAAATATTCTCAGTTTGAGAGTAATCGGTAATGATAGTTTAACATTGTGTTGAATTTCAGTAGTCCATATATTATTTTCCTTTTTTCGATTCAGATTTTTATCTTTCAACAATATTATTATATGATTATATAACTTTCGCAACATACTACGATAAATTTCTAATTGTAATACAAAATGCATTACAATTAAAAAATATACATTAAATACTATTTGAAAAATGAATTCACAAAAATAAATCCATATAGAAGAATTCATGATAAATACATTTATGAAATTAGCGACAAAAGTTAGCAATATAGTTATTATACAGAACCAAACTTTATATTTTATACGTTTCATTGCTTGTTCGTCTATCAATTCACTTAAATTGTATAGTTTTGCATTGTTAATTAAAGTAGATATCATATTTAGATGAAGAATAATATTTCTTGCACAAAACAAAGTTACTATTAAAATAAAGCAATATCCAAATGAATATGAAAGTTCATAAAACATTATCAAAATATCAATTTGGGCCATATTCTTAATGTTTGCTATAAAACTTGTCAAATTAACAACTATTATAGAAAAAGTTAATAACACTTTTATAAAGATTATTATTAAAAATTTTTTAGAAAAGTAAAATATGCAATTCTTGACCGATTCATTAGAATGTGGACATTTTGTTTTTACTGATAAACCTCCAAACATTCCAAGTAAAAGTTTCACCCAATGCAAAGCGCAAGTTAAACAAAATTTTTTATAATACATCTCTCGAAATGATTTATTATTTCTATTGAAATTAACAACTAAATCTTTAATTTTATTATTCTTCATTTTATTAATACATTTGATGCACTGTAGTAAGTAACACGAGTTCTAAATAATATTTATGTACTAGTTAATAAAATAACACGCTATAGAGTAATATACAATATATATTAAATATTCTAAATTTTATTTTATTATTTATTATGCTTTATCTATAATAATGCTGATACATTTTCAAAATTAAAATTTTTAATGGAATATATAATAATAATGTAACACAATAAAAGTAATTTATCTTTAAATATCATTTAAATTAAATATTTAATTATAACATTATACGTTTCTCTTGTTACTTTATTTTGTATATCAAAAAAAAGATAAATTTATTAAATTATGCATAAAGGTGGTTGCACTTTTTGTGTATTTCTTAATTAAGTAAAATTAATTTAATTTTTTTGTAACAAATAGTTTCATACTCGTATTGTTAAAATACATAAAACAAACAGGATGATTACGTTTCAGCGTATCATAACATTAATATTACAGTATATTATTGCCTATATAGAAAGAGGCCATTTTGTTATAAGTACAATAATAACATTATTGTACGCAGTTAGTTACTATACAATGATGGGCAAATGTGTGAAACCAAGTAAATATTTCTGGAGTTCTTGGGGATATCAGGAATCTGTATGGGTTTATAAATCTGTATGGGGCTAGAAGAAATAATTTTATACTTTTTAGTCTGTGTCAAGAACGTGGTATATTAAAAATGTTTTTTTTTACGTAAATAATTATTTTCTGCTTTTTAGTCTTGAGTGTTTGTGTTCTATATTTCTGTAGTTATTTTCTGTAGTTTTTGCGTAAACCTAATTAATTAACTTTAATTTAATATTTCTAATATTATTAATAAATTAGTTAAATAATTAATGACTTAGTTAATATTGCATTGTCATCCTAGTTCTAAGCTATATTTCGAAAATATCACACAAATATCTACATTTTTAACCGTATTATTTTCAAAATTTAATAAAATAACAAACTTTAAATCAAAAAGCTTATTCTTTCTATCAAATATTTAATAATAAATATTTAAAAAATCTTTATTCTAATATTGAGAGGTCATGACCTAAGAAAAATATTTCAATTTCTTACAATAATCAATATTATCTTTTCATTTCAATCTGAAAGGAAAGCCAAAACTCTGAGACAACAAAATGAAGACGAAATTTGCGGAATTCACAAACATCGAATCATGCGCATACGTACAATTTGTTTAAAAACTTTTCATTTTGTCTTCGTCAAACACCCGGTAGATGTATTATCTTTGATTAATATAATCTCATATGACACCTCTTTGTAAATAAAAAACATTACTTTATATTTATTAATATTTTAATTATTTTTCTTGTACTTGGATTTTTTGATAGAAACGCTCCTTAAATTTTAGGAATATAAATTTGTTAATTTCTGTATTAATATTAGTGCAGTTTGTCAAAATTTACATCAGTTTAACATGATTTTGGTTATCTGTGATTAATTCAATAGTATTTCTCACTCTTTTTAATAATATGCATAAGGAGATGATAATATTAATTACTGAGTTAATTACAGATAAACACAACTGCAAAAATAATGCAAATGACATAAATAATAAACAAACAAAACATAGAAACAAGTTAGGTGAAAATATACATAGAGTATATCGAAACGTCAATATTCAAATTAAGTATATAAAGAAGTTAATCTTAAAACTTTATTTTAATATAATGAGTACTGAATTAACTGTAAATATATAATTTTTTTTTAGAATTTTTTAATAGTTATTGAAATATCTAGTACTGAAAACACACTTTTTGTAGAAAATTTTTTACTTTTACTGCTAATTTCAGAAACTAAAAAATCAACTTCCATTCTCTTTTTTTATAGTAATTTATTTGTAATTAAGATAGTAACAGAATGTCAGTTTTGGTACAAGGCCTAAAAACCATACATAAAAATAAGTAACTACATATAATGGTTGCGAAGGTACTTCTAAAAGTTAAAAGTTTTTTTTATTTTGTAATAGTTATTTAAATATCTAGTACTGGAAACGTACTTTTGTAGGAAATTTTTACTACTAACTTCAGAAGTTAAAAAATCAACTTTTTTATTTTTTTTTATTTATTGGTATAGATAGATAAGTAGATAATTATAACAACAGTACATAAACAAATAATAACAAGATTAGAAGTATATGGGTAAACCCATATATAGACCACTTTGACATTTTTCGGAAAGTTGGCAACATAATATCTTTAATAAAATTATAATTTATGTGGGCACTAGAAGAAACTTTCCTGAAAATTTGATGAAAATCGAATAAATAATGTAGCCACAATGAATTAAAAAAAAAAAATGTAATTTTTTTTTCGATAAGTTGGCAACACTGTATTTTGTTAAAATTGCATAATTTATTTAGGCACTAGCAATTTTTTTTTATGAAAATCGGTTAAATAGTATGGTCATAATGAATTTTCTAAAACTTTAGTAATTTTTTTTTTCGGAAAGTTGGCAACACTAAATATTAATAAAATTATATAATAGCATTAGGAAAATCTTTTCTGAAAATTTGATCAAAATCGGATAAATAATGTAGCCAATATGAATTTTTATAAACTTTAGTAATTTTTTTCTCGGAAAGTTGGCAACACTGGATATTAATAAAATTATGAAATTAATGGGAGCATTAGTGAAATCTTTTCTGAAAATTTGATCGAAATCGAATAAATAATGTAGCCAATATGAATTTTTATAAAATTTAGTAATTTTTGTTGGCATCACTGGAAAAAATAAAACCACATGAACATCTTGGATACTAGACAAATTTATTCTGAAAATTTCATTAAAATCGGTTGAACCGTCTAGGAGGAGTTGCGGCCACAAAATTTTGACTTACGACCGAGCGAGCTAACGACGCACTGACGCACACACATACACCCACATAAACTAAGTTCAGATTCGTCATCTAGGGACTATATGAAGGATTTCTATACACAATTTTTTTTTTTTGAAAATGTTACAGACATCGTACCAAACGCTATACCACTTTTCCTTGCAGTCAAAGTGGTAAAAATAAAGAAGAAATTGTGTTTGTAATAGTATAAAAGGAAATTAAGTGTGAAAACAAGATAAAACGATTAGAAAAAGGTGCAGAAAAAGTAAAGCAAAGCGAAAGGCGAAAGCAACAACAGTCATATTGGATGACGCTCATGTGCTATGCACAAATCACATATCACTTCCGGTTTATACTGACCTATATTCTACGTCGCTTATAAGCAATGTTTACTTTCAGAATAAATAAATAAATGACTTTATTTTATTTTATTTATATAACATAAGCATAAAATAGTAATGTACATTGAATAAATTAATAAATATTTTATTATACATTTTACAACTTTTGTTTTAAAGTATATTTAAATAAAATATTTATAGTAAAAATTTGCAATTCCAGGAAGAGAGTAGAGTCTTTTTTTAAAAAATCGCACAAAAAAGACACAGCTCACTTGTAAAATTAGGAATATGTTGCTTAATTTTCTAAATCTTAATCTAAATAGTTTGATTATAACATTTAATTTACGTTTAAAGGTAAGAATTTTATTTAAATTTAAAAATACACATGAATATTTAATATTATAATGAATATTGTTGTTTAATTTTAGAAATAGGTAATGAATTAGAAATTGCAGCTGCAATTTAAATGATATTTGATGAAAAAAATTAAATAGAATTTGAAATAGCAATTTAGATTCCTTTGACGATTTCCCAGATACACTAGTCAGAAATATATTTGAAAAATGTAATGGTTTATTAAAATTAAGATTAAGTTTTTTATTAAAACATTGTGTAAATATTGTTTTAACTTTGGATCTAGAAACATACAAAAACAGTGAAATAAACTACGGTTTTTTTTAAACGTCATTAAATAAAGAAATTTACATAATATGTTTTTATATAATTTATTCAGAAAAAAAGATTTTATTAATACTGTATTTAAAAATATTAATAGTTTAAAGAAAAAAAGTTAAAGAAATAATATTGTACTTCCAGAAAAAATTATTGAAAAAACTATTGAAAAAATATTGTATTTAAATGAAAATGGTTTTCTGTAATAGAAAGAATTAGTTTTCTTTATGTAATATTATTAGAGAATGAGTTTGTTTCAAAATATACAGATTTTTTTACACAAATAATTTCAATAAAATAAAAATAATACAAATTACAGTTTGCGGTGCTTAACATTGTCATAACGAACATAATATCGAAATAATTTTATATCAGATATATTTCATATGTTTCTTTATTATTTGCTCTCGAATTGATTAGAAACATCATAAAAGAAACTGAAGCTCGCATAACCTAAAAATTAAAAGATGCGTAATAATTGAGTAGAATAGTAAAATAGTACAATTTTATCCAAGTTTCATACCCTTCCGAAATTGTAAATGTTTAGATCCAATAAACCACCAATAGAAATAACAATTGATTTTTGACTTTGCATCATTATCTTAATTATACTTTTTTTTCACAGAGCTGTTGTTCACATTATACCACAAGCAATTGTAGGCAGCATCACTTACTTTTAATCCCTAAAAAACAAGATTAAAAGTATATGGGTAAACCCATATATAGACCACTTTGACATTATCACATCAATAATAAGAAATAGGAATAAAAAAATTTTTCACCGAAATTTGGTAACATTGTATTTTGATAATATATAATATCATCTAAAGGTATCTCCAGTAAAAATTGATTAAAATCGGATAAATAATGCGGGCATAACAAATTTTTAGAAAATTATAATTTTTTTTTCGGAAAATTAGCAACACCGTATTTTAATAAAATTATAATTTATGTGAGCACTAGGAGCAACTTTTCTGAAAATTTGATCAAAATCGGATAAATAATGTAGCCACAATGAATTTTTCTAAATTTTAGTAATTTTTTTACTCGATAAGTTGGCAATATTGTATTTTGTTAAAATTTCATAATTTATGCGGGCACCAGGAGAATTTTTAGTGAAAATTTGATTAAAATCGATTAAATAACGTGGTCATAATAAATTTTTAAAAATTTTAGTATTTTTTTTCTCAGAAAGTTGGCAAGACTGTATTTTATTAAAATTATGAAATGTATGTGGACAATAAATGAATCTTTCCTGAAAATTTGATCGAAATCGGATAAATAATGCAGCCACAATAAATTTTTAAAAATTTTAGTAATTTTTTTTTGTAAAGTTGGCAACACTGTATTATATTAAAATTACTTAATTTATGTGGGCACTAGGGGAATCTTTCCTGAAAATTTGATCAAAATCGGATAAATAATGTAGCCGCAATAAATTTTTAAAAACTTTAGTAATTTTTTTCTCGGAAAGTTGGTATCACTGGAAAAAACCAAAACCACATGACTATCTTGGGCACTAGTTAAATTTATCCTGAAAATTTCATTAAAATCGGTTGAACCGTCTAGGAGGAGTTGCGATCACAAAATTTGGCTGACGACCGAGCGAGCGAGCGAGCTGACGACGCACATCCATACACCCATATAAACTAAGTTCAGATTCGTTATCTAGAGGCTATATGAAGGATTTCTATACAATTTTTTTGTTTTTTTTTAATGTTACAGACACCGTACCAAACGCTATACCGGTTTTTCCTTGCAGTCAAAGTGGTAAAAAGAATGTCTAGTAATCTTCAGGCTGATATCCATTGAATTTATATAATTTTTTAAGCTGGTATGTCGTGATCGATCTATTCTCGTCGCAGACGTTTCTCAACACATCGTAGATGCCATCGAACTAGAATCGGCCAATGGCGTAATGGCACCTGTAGAGGACGATAGGTGTACAGGTATATATACCAGATTACGAAACAGAAACTGTCATTCAGTCACCTAGCATTGAAGATGCCACCTACGATGTATGGCAAAACGTATGCGACGAGGATAGATCAACCACGGCATACCAGTACAGAAAATTCTATAAATTCAATTGTATGTTCTATTACATAAAACAGTTCTTTGAAATCATAATATTATATGATCCCAAAGTTGTAGATTAACATTTTTGTATACTTATGCTATAACAACTGTTATCTAAAACAGAAATAAATATAAAATAATTTGATAATCCAAAATGAAAATGGACAGTTTAATGAAAACTATTCCGGTGTCCCGCTACTGAATATTGCATAGTAATGCAATGGTTTGTTTTATTTAATAACTATTAACGACAAAAACGTATTCAATAATATAATAATTACCTTATCTTGAATGAACTGCCCAGCATAACAATAAGCAAGTGTTTGTATCCAACCTACAGCAATTATACCTGCTCATGTAACTCTTCTATTGCTTTAATAATTCGAAATGGATATTAACATAGTAAACAAAATTTTCAGAACTAATTATATTAAATTAAAACGGCCTTAGGTTGCAGTTCTATGTTAATTTTTATTAATAATTACCGTTGATGTATGTTGAGTACGTCGGAACATTAATTATTAATAAATATTAATACAGAACTACGATCTAGAGCTGTTTTATTTCAAAATAATACATTTTTCTAGTAATGTAATTCACAGTATTTAACTTACAAATCTTCTTCTACTATAAATCCGTACAGTGCCATGGAAAGAGCTGTGAAAGTTGTAACAAGTGTGGGCAAAAATAAATTTGAATAAATATTTTCGAAAGAATTTATAAACCTAAAATTAAAAAATAAAAATTATATTGTTAATTATTTTTAATTATTGCGTTTTATTTCAAATTCAAAATAGTTCAGAAAATTCAATAATGAGAAGTCTAAAAGTTTGCTTTTGCGTTCAGGATAAATTTTTTCTGAAACGTGGAATTTTACACAAATATACTAGACTTACAGCATATAAAGTTGACTCAATACTTGTTGTTTGTGACTGCAGTTATTGAAGAATGTGTGGAGAAGTGTGACGAAGTGGCATATATAAGTATGTCTGGTTGTTATTGGCAAAAAACTAAAAAAAAGTTCTAAATTTTCATGCAATTTTTTAGTCATAATTCACCAGTTCTTGACATTAAAGCTCATATTTTACGTAACGTACCGTAACGTAACGTAACGGAATTAGTTTGAATATTTGATAAATTTCACTAAATTTGTAGAATTTCGATTTTTTTTTGCAAATGAGCAGAAATGTCAAGAACTAGTCAATTATAACTAAAAAAAATGGCATGTAAAGCTTCCTAATAAATCAATCTAGAAATACAAATAGTGAAAAAAAAAAAAATGTTATTTCTCCGTATAAATTGGCTTTACGATTTTTTATTTGTGGATTTTTAGTTAAAATTGCACAAAAATTTAAGGTTTTTTTTTCAGTTTTTTGTCAATACAGCCAGGCATTATTATATATTCCACTTCTGGTACTTTGTCACACTTCTTCACATATTCTTAGTTAACTGCAGTCAAACAACAAGTATTGAGTCAAGTTTATATGTGGTAAATCCAGTGCAAATTTTCACGTTTTCAGAAAAAATTCACCCTGAACGCAAAAGCAAACTTTTAGACTTCTCATATTGAATTTCCAGAACTATTTTGTGTTTGAAATCGAACGCAAACATCAAGAAGGTTAGGCTGAAGAAAAAGTCAAATTTTGTTACGTATTATTATTAACATACCGGGTGTTCGTTCGTTAATTTGCAATATACTACTTTCTCGAGTTAAATTCGGAGAAATACTTGGAATACTTTTTGATAGACAATAAAAAGTTCTTTAATTTGGTTTTAGTTTTAATTTGCTAGCATGTGCCGTTTGGACGCTAGAATTTTTTTTTGTTTTTTTGGTTTTTATTTTTTTTCTCAAAAACTATGAGGTCTAGGAAAATAAGCATGATATGAAAAAATGCAAAATAATGAGTACGATAATTGATAATTCTAAAATGTTTTTTAAAATTTTTAATAATTTTTCCTACCAAACCAGCATGAGTTTGAGAAAAAAGTTACTTAGCTATTATGTAGTTAATTTTTTTCTCTATTTTACTAAATTTTTTCAGATTTTTTTGAGCAAATTTTGAAAAAAGTCTTATTTTGAAAAAATCTCAAGGGTACTTCCTTGTAAAATTTTCAAAAATTCAGTTTTTAATTTTTTTCTACTAAACGATGCATCCTAGAATAATGGTTTATTTACTAAATTATAGTACTCATTATTCCGAATTTTTCTATATCATGCTTATTTTCCTATACCTCATAGTTTTTGAGAAAAAAAAAAAAAAACCAAAAAATCAAAAAAAAATTCTAGCGCCCAAACGGCACATGCCAGCAAATTAAAACTAAAACCAAATTATAGAACTTTTTATTGTTTATCAAAAAGTATTTCTTCGAATTTAACTCGAAAAAGTAGTATATCGCAATTTATCGAAATTACATGTTAAACGCCCATACGAACTTGATGAACGAACACCCGGTATGTATTGCATCTAACATTTAGTAATGCATAACAAAAATATTTTTCTTTAATTTAGTTCTGCATATTCCAAACGGTTTTATTCGCTATTATTTCAACAGCAAAAAATTTCCATTTTTAAAAAAAAAGGACACTTACCTCAATATTTTAATATGATGAGAAACATTTTTATAAATAATTTTGTTGTTTTTTTCATCGCTGTTGTGTGGTCCAATTTTTTATAAATTTATCGAAATCATTTTAAATTGTATACAAACACCACAGGTTAAAACAATAAATAATCTGTCAATCGGACTCAGAAAATATGGCGATAATCTTAAATAATCATTGATAAATGGAATCCAGAATTCCATTAGTAATGCGTGATTTCCTTTCATACCGGGATGAATGACAAGAAAGACACCGGTCACTGAAATAACCCAATGATATACTTTGCTGACTGTATTAGCTATTTTATATAGTGATTGCATTTCCTGTTTTGATTCAGTGTCTAATGTATCAGTTAGCCAAAATTCGTTTCAAACTATATCTAACATATTCGATAAAACTTTTGCTTCCCTCATGACAAAATAAAATTTTATACTCATCTAAAATTATATTGTATTTAGATGTACATATATTGTAAATATACCGTGTGTTGACCTGGACCGTCGTACATAGGAATTTAGCATTTAAAATCGGACATGTGCGATTTCCTGCTTCCCAAATTATTTTACAAAAATAAACCTTATGATAAATGTTTCAGGGCATACTTTTCTGTATGTAAATCAATTACTAAAATTTTTTTTGAAACTTACCTAACGTCGAGAATTAGGTCTAAAGTTGTTAATAAATTGACTGGAAAATGGCAGTAGCCGTGAAATAGCATATAGCATTTAGCATTTGTTTTATTTTTGTTCCAATTTCACTGCTAATGCCATTTTCAGTCAATTTCTTGACAACTTTAGGGCTAATTCCTGACGTTGGGATGGTTCCAAAAAAATTTTGTTGATTGATTTACATGTAAAAAAGTCTTTCCTAAAACATTTATCCCAAAGTTTTTTTTGTAAAATAATTTGGGAAGCAGGAAATCGCACATGTCTGATTTTACATGCTAAATCCCTATGTACGACGGTCCAAGTCAACACACGGTATACATATATTGTATTAAAATAGGAAGGTGGATATATGCAGCAAAAATTAACATTAACTTTAAAATTAACATTGAAAAGTTATAAATTAATGCGAGTGTATAGTATACCTTAC
The DNA here is from genome assembly GCA_963966155.1 of Clivina fossor. Taxonomy (NCBI): domain Eukaryota; kingdom Metazoa; phylum Arthropoda; class Insecta; order Coleoptera; family Carabidae; genus Clivina; species Clivina fossor. The sequence continues at coordinate 5,111,963 of OZ014552.1, read as the reverse complement.
GCGCTCCACTAACTAACTAGAAAGTTGTCCAACTTACAACCTTTTAAAGTTAAATTATTTATCAATGCGTATGCCTGTACTTCATACGAATTATCTTAATTGGGGTGCGTTTCAAAACCATACTCTAGGACAAGGGTGGGCAACCTTTTTTATAACATGGGCCAGAATAAATTTTATGTTTTTTCCGCGGGCCGTAGTAGTTAATTGACACCTTTTTGTGACCTGTAATTTTTTAGTCTGCAAATATGTATTAAATAAATGAAAAAAAAATATTAATTACTACATTTATTTCTCTTATCGTTTTCGAAAATTATCAAGAATTAGAAAAAATAACTATTAATCATAAAACAATAAATATACATGTATAAGTGAAAAAAGTATTTATTTAATGTGACAACTGGTTCTGCAAAGATTTTGTTAGCATAAAGTAAGACGTATTACATCAAAAAAATATTTATTTATAATTCCTTCTGAAAATATCGCGGGCCGGATAGAAACTTTTCGCGGGCTGTATTTGGCCCGCGGGCCGGGGGTTGCCCACCGTTGCTCTAGGATACAGAGTATACTCTAATTCGTTCCAAATATTTCTAGTATAAACTCTTATTTGTTCCAATATTCTAGGAGCATACTCTTTGTACCTTATAAAATTGCAGGGTACGTTAATACTCCGCCGCCGAATTTTAGCTAGTCGAAAAGACTAGCTTATAAAATCGTCAATACGGCTGGCTGGCTGGCTGGCTGGCTGGCTGGCTGGCTGGCTGGCTGGCTGGCTGGCTGGCTGGCTGGCTGGCTGGCTGGCTGGCTGGCTGGCTGGCTGGCTGGCTGGCTGGCTGGCTGGCTGGCTGGCTGGCTGGCTGGCTGGCTGGCTGGCTGGCTGGCTGGCTGGCTGGCTGGCTGGCTGGCTGGCTGGCTGGCTGGCTGGCTGGCTGGCTGGCTGGCTGGCTGGCTGGCTGGCTGGCTGGCTGGCTGGCTGGCTGGCTGGCTGGCTGGCTGGCTGGCTGGCTGGCTGGCTGGCTGGCTGGCTGGCTGGCTGGCTGGCTGGCTGGCTGGCTGGCTGGCTGGCTGGCTGGCTGGCTGGCTGGCTGGCTGGCTGGCTGGCTGGCTGGCTGGCTGGCTGGCTGGCTGGCTGGCTGGCTGGCTGGCTGGCTGGCTGGCTGGCTGGCTGGCTGGCTGGCTGGCTGGCTGGCTGGCTGGCTGGCTGGCTGGCTGGCTGGCTGGCTGGCTGGCTGGCTGGCTGGCTGGCTGGCTGGCTGGCTGGCTGGCTGGCTGGCTGGCTGGCTGGCTGGCTGGCTGGCTGGCTGGCTGGCTGGCTGGCTGGCTGGCTGGCTGGCTGGCTGGCTGGCTGGCTGGCTGGCTGGCTGGCTGGCTGGCTGGCTGGCTGGCTGGCTGGCTGGCTGGCTGGCTGGCTGGCTGGCTGGCTGGCTGGCTGGCTGGCTGGCTGGCTGGCTGGCTGGCTGGCTGGCTGGCTGGCTGGCTGGCTGGCTGGCTGGCTGGCTGGCTGGCTGGCTGGCTGGCTGGCTGGCTGGCTGGCTGGCTGGCTGGCTGGCTGGCTGGCTGGCTGGCTGGCTGGCTGGCTGGCTGGCTGGCTGGCTGGCTGGCTGGCTGGCTGGCTGGCTGGCTGGCTGGCTGGCTGGCTGGCTGGCTGGCTGGCTGGCTGGCTGGCTGGCTGGCTGGCTGGCTGGCTGGCTGGCTGGCTGGCTGGCTGGCTGGCTGGCTGGCTGGCTGGCTGGCTGGCTGGCTGGCTGGCTGGCTGGCTGGCTGGCTGGCTGGCTGGCTGGCTGGCTGGCTGGCTGGCTGGCTGGCTGGCTGGCTGGCTGGCTGGCTGGCTGGCTGGCTGGCTGGCTGGCTGGCTGGCTGGCTGGCTGGCTGGCTGGCTGGCTGGCTGGCTGGCTGGCTGGCTGGCTGGCTGGCTGGCTGGCTGGCTGGCTGGCTGGCTGGCTGGCTGGCTGGCTGGCTGGCTGGCTGGCTGGCTGGCTGGCTGGCTGGCTGGCTGGCTGGCTGGCTGGCTGGCTGGCTGGCTGGCTGGCTGGCTGGCTGGCTGGCTGGCTGGCTGGCTGGCTGGCTGGCTGGCTGGCTGGCTGGCTGGCTGGCTGGCTGGCTGGCTGGCTGGCTGGCTGGCTGGCTGGCTGGCTGGCTGGCTGGCTGGCTGGCTGGCTGGCTGGCTGGCTGGCTGGCTGGCTGGCTGGCTGGCTGGCTGGCTGGCTGGCTGGCTGGCTGGCTGGCTGGCTGGCTGGCTGGCTGGCTGGCTGGCTGGCTGGCTGGCTGGCTGGCTGGCTGGCTGGCTGGCTGGCTGGCTGGCTGGCTGGCTGGCTGGCTGGCTGGCTGGCTGGCTGGCTGGCTGGCTGGCTGGCTGGCTGGCTGGCTGGCTGGCTGGCTGGCTGGCTGGCTGGCTGGCTGGCTGGCTGGCTGGCTGGCTGGCTGGCTGGCTGGCTGGCTGGCTGGCTGGCTGGCTGGCTGGCTGGCTGGCTGGCTGGCTGGCTGGCTGGCTGGCTGGCTGGCTGGCTGGCTGGCTGGCTGGCTGGCTGGCTGGCTGGCTGGCTGGCTGGCTGGCTGGCTGGCTGGCTGGCTGGCTGGCTGGCTGGCTGGCTGGCTGGCTGGCTGGCTGGCTGGCTGGCTGGCTGGCTGGCTGGCTGGCTGGCTGGCTGGCTGGCTGGCTGGCTGGCTGGCTGGCTGGCTGGCTGGCTGGCTGGCTGGCTGGCTGGCTGGCTGGCTGGCTGGCTGGCTGGCTGGCTGGCTGGCTGGCTGGCTGGCTGGCTGGCTGGCTGGCTGGCTGGCTGGCTGGCTGGCTGGCTGGCTGGCTGGCTGGCTGGCTGGCTGGCTGGCTGGCTGGCTGGCTGGCTGGCTGGCTGGCTGGCTGGCTGGCTGGCTGGCTGGCTGGCTGGCTGGCTGGCTGGCTGGCTGGCTGGCTGGCTGGCTGGCTGGCTGGCTGGCTGGCTGGCTGGCTGGCTGGCTGGCTGGCTGGCTGGCTGGCTGGCTGGCTGGCTGGCTGGCTGGCTGGCTGGCTGGCTGGCTGGCTGGCTGGCTGGCTGGCTGGCTGGCTGGCTGGCTGGCTGGCTGGCTGGCTGGCTGGCTGGCTGGCTGGCTGGCTGGCTGGCTGGCTGGCTGGCTGGCTGGCTGGCTGGCTGGCTGGCTGGCTGGCTGGCTGGCTGGCTGGCTGGCTGGCTGGCTGGCTGGCTGGCTGGCTGGCTGGCTGGCTGGCTGGCTGGCTGGCTGGCTGGCTGGCTGGCTGGCTGGCTGGCTGGCTGGCTGGCTGGCTGGCTGGCTGGCTGGCTGGCTGGCTGGCTGGCTGGCTGGCTGGCTGGCTGGCTGGCTGGCTGGCTGGCTGGCTGGCTGGCTGGCTGGCTGGCTGGCTGGCTGGCTGGCTGGCTGGCTGGCTGGCTGGCTGGCTGGCTGGCTGGCTGGCTGGCTGGCTGGCTGGCTGGCTGGCTGGCTGGCTGGCTGGCTGGCTGGCTGGCTGGCTGGCTGGCTGGCTGGCTGGCTGGCTGGCTGGCTGGCTGGCTGGCTGGCTGGCTGGCTGGCTGGCTGGCTGGCTGGCTGGCTGGCTGGCTGGCTGGCTGGCTGGCTGGCTGGCTGGCTGGCTGGCTGGCTGGCTGGCTGGCTGGCTGGCTGGCTGGCTGGCTGGCTGGCTGGCTGGCTGGCTGGCTGGCTGGCTGGCTGGCTGGCTGGCTGGCTGGCTGGCTGGCTGGCTGGCTGGCTGGCTGGCTGGCTGGCTGGCTGGCTGGCTGGCTGGCTGGCTGGCTGGCTGGCTGGCTGGCTGGCTGGCTGGCTGGCTGGCTGGCTGGCTGGCTGGCTGGCTGGCTGGCTGGCTGGCTGGCTGGCTGGCTGGCTGGCTGGCTGGCTGGCTGGCTGGCTGGCTGGCTGGCTGGCTGGCTGGCTGGCTGGCTGGCTGGCTGGCTGGCTGGCTGGCTGGCTGGCTGGCTGGCTGGCTGGCTGGCTGGCTGGCTGGCTGGCTGGCTGGCTGGCTGGCTGGCTGGCTGGCTGGCTGGCTGGCTGGCTGGCTGGCTGGCTGGCTGGCTGGCTGGCTGGCTGGCTGGCTGGCTGGCTGGCTGGCTGGCTGGCTGGCTGGCTGGCTGGCTGGCTGGCTGGCTGGCTGGCTGGCTGGCTGGCTGGCTGGCTGGCTGGCTGGCTGGCTGGCTGGCTGGCTGGCTGGCTGGCTGGCTGGCTGGCTGGCTGGCTGGCTGGCTGGCTGGCTGGCTGGCTGGCTGGCTGGCTGGCTGGCTGGCTGGCTGGCTGGCTGGCTGGCTGGCTGGCTGGCTGGCTGGCTGGCTGGCTGGCTGGCTGGCTGGCTGGCTGGCTGGCTGGCTGGCTGGCTGGCTGGCTGGCTGGCTGGCTGGCTGGCTGGCTGGCTGGCTGGCTGGCTGGCTGGCTGGCTGGCTGGCTGGCTGGCTGGCTGGCTGGCTGGCTGGCTGGCTGGCTGGCTGGCTGGCTGGCTGGCTGGCTGGCTGGCTGGCTGGCTGGCTGGCTGGCTGGCTGGCTGGCTGGCTGGCTGGCTGGCTGGCTGGCTGGCTGGCTGGCTGGCTGGCTGGCTGGCTGGCTGGCTGGCTGGCTGGCTGGCTGGCTGGCTGGCTGGCTGGCTGGCTGGCTGGCTGGCTGGCTGGCTGGCTGGCTGGCTGGCTGGCTGGCTGGCTGGCTGGCTGGCTGGCTGGCTGGCTGGCTGGCTGGCTGGCTGGCTGGCTGGCTGGCTGGCTGGCTGGCTGGCTGGCTGGCTGGCTGGCTGGCTGGCTGGCTGGCTGGCTGGCTGGCTGGCTGGCTGGCTGGCTGGCTGGCTGGCTGGCTGGCTGGCTGGCTGGCTGGCTGGCTGGCTGGCTGGCTGGCTGGCTGGCTGGCTGGCTGGCTGGCTGGCTGGCTGGCTGGCTGGCTGGCTGGCTGGCTGGCTGGCTGGCTGGCTGGCTGGCTGGCTGGCTGGCTGGCTGGCTGGCTGGCTGGCTGGCTGGCTGGCTGGCTGGCTGGCTGGCTGGCTGGCTGGCTGGCTGGCTGGCTGGCTGGCTGGCTGGCTGGCTGGCTGGCTGGCTGGCTGGCTGGCTGGCTGGCTGGCTGGCTGGCTGGCTGGCTGGCTGGCTGGCTGGCTGGCTGGCTGGCTGGCTGGCTGGCTGGCTGGCTGGCTGGCTGGCTGGCTGGCTGGCTGGCTGGCTGGCTGGCTGGCTGGCTGGCTGGCTGGCTGGCTGGCTGGCTGGCTGGCTGGCTGGCTGGCTGGCTGGCTGGCTGGCTGGCTGGCTGGCTGGCTGGCTGGCTGGCTGGCTGGCTGGCTGGCTGGCTGGCTGGCTGGCTGGCTGGCTGGCTGGCTGGCTGGCTGGCTGGCTGGCTGGCTGGCTGGCTGGCTGGCTGGCTGGCTGGCTGGCTGGCTGGCTGGCTGGCTGGCTGGCTGGCTGGCTGGCTGGCTGGCTGGCTGGCTGGCTGGCTGGCTGGCTGGCTGGCTGGCTGGCTGGCTGGCTGGCTGGCTGGCTGGCTGGCTGGCTGGCTGGCTGGCTGGCTGGCTGGCTGGCTGGCTGGCTGGCTGGCTGGCTGGCTGGCTGGCTGGCTGGCTGGCTGGCTGGCTGGCTGGCTGGCTGGCTGGCTGGCTGGCTGGCTGGCTGGCTGGCTGGCTGGCTGGCTGGCTGGCTGGCTGGCTGGCTGGCTGGCTGGCTGGCTGGCTGGCTGGCTGGCTGGCTGGCTGGCTGGCTGGCTGGCTGGCTGGCTGGCTGGCTGGCTGGCTGGCTGGCTGGCTGGCTGGCTGGCTGGCTGGCTGGCTGGCTGGCTGGCTGGCTGGCTGGCTGGCTGGCTGGCTGGCTGGCTGGCTGGCTGGCTGGCTGGCTGGCTGGCTGGCTGGCTGGCTGGCTGGCTGGCTGGCTGGCTGGCTGGCTGGCTGGCTGGCTGGCTGGCTGGCTGGCTGGCTGGCTGGCTGGCTGGCTGGCTGGCTGGCTGGCTGGCTGGCTGGCTGGCTGGCTGGCTGGCTGGCTGGCTGGCTGGCTGGCTGGCTGGCTGGCTGGCTGGCTGGCTGGCTGGCTGGCTGGCTGGCTGGCTGGCTGGCTGGCTGGCTGGCTGGCTGGCTGGCTGGCTGGCTGGCTGGCTGGCTGGCTGGCTGGCTGGCTGGCTGGCTGGCTGGCTGGCTGGCTGGCTGGCTGGCTGGCTGGCTGGCTGGCTGGCTGGCTGGCTGGCTGGCTGGCTGGCTGGCTGGCTGGCTGGCTGGCTGGCTGGCTGGCTGGCTGGCTGGCTGGCTGGCTGGCTGGCTGGCTGGCTGGCTGGCTGGCTGGCTGGCTGGCTGGCTGGCTGGCTGGCTGCTGGCTGGCTGGCTGGCTGGCTGGCTGGCTGGCTGGCTGGCTGGCTGGCTGGCTGGCTGGCTGGCTGGCTGGCTGGCTGGCTGGCTGGCTGGCTGGCTGGCTGGCTGGCTGGCTGGCTGGCTGGCTGGCTGGCTGGCTGGCTGGCTGGCTGGCTGGCTGGCTGGCTGGCTGGCTGGCTGGCTGGCTGGCTGGCTGGCTGGCTGGCTGGCTGGCTGGCTGGCTGGCTGGCTGGCTGGCTGGCTGGCTGGCTGGCTGGCTGGCTGGCTGGCTGGCTGGCTGGCTGGCTGGCTGGCTGGCTGGCTGGCTGGCTGGCTGGCTGGCTGGCTGGCTGGCTGGCTGGCTGGCTGGCTGGCTGGCTGGCTGGCTGGCTGGCTGGCTGGCTGGCTGGCTGGCTGGCTGGCTGGCTGGCTGGCTGGCTGGCTGGCTGGCTGGCTGGCTGGCTGGCTGGCTGGCTGGCTGGCTGGCTGGCTGGCTGGCTGGCTGGCTGGCTGGCTGGCTGGCTGGCTGGCTGGCTGGCTGGCTGGCTGGCTGGCTGGCTGGC